>PPHU02000003.1:0-600000 GCA_003705185.2 Ambrosiozyma ambrosiae
AGATTATGATTTCAATCATAGCACGATATCAATATCACTGGATGTTATATTTCTAGGTACAGTTGATTTCAACTTTGTTAAATAATAAATTCGAGGTATCTAGAAGTCAGAACTAACCAGTTTATCAGTATGAAAACATTCAGTTCTATTACAGATACAGTTTGAAGTCTACAGTCGTATGAGTTAAATTTAAGCAAAAGAAATGCATTGGTTAAACTACGCAAGTGTTTACATGAATCTTATATTCCCCGCAAACTAACTTTATCACTTGATTATGAAATCTCTCCTAGCTTAAATGTTTTCGAATTCACTAAAATCACCAAGTCAAAGGTTGATTTTTGAATTCCATCGACAGAAATGGGGACTACCTTAGTTTTCCACCAATATAAATCAGTTAAATTAAAAAGATGAATTTTGGGAATATATTTTTAAATCTTTAGATATTTGAAAGTTAAGTTATAATAAACTTTCTTCAAAAAATGATTTTACTAGTTTTGGGGATGAAGAAAAGATTATTGATTTTGAATATCTGAATGAAGTATTTGCTACAATAAAATCCTAAGTTATCTTTATAATCATATGTTTAAAGTGGAAATGGAATTTCTGAGAGAAATAATAATTTATATTAGCAAGTATACTGAATTCAAAGCTAGTCATCAAGGAGAATCTACAGAAGGATATGCTATTATAAAATTCAAACTTACAAGAGCTTTGATTGATCATTGTGTTAATAATCTAACCATTGTCAGTATTATTTGCAAAGTCAGAATTGTCTAGTTAAGTTGAACTAACGTTTTAAAATATAATTCTGATCAATTTTTTCTTGCTTTCACATGTATATGTCTGTTCAGTTTAAAAGAATTTTGAAGTCAACTTAACTTTCATTTTACAACGATTTGGTTACTCTCACTTCTAAAACCAAATAAATAGTTTAATCTGGCATTCATTAATTTTATTCTATCTATGTTTTTACTTCATGTTACTTGTGTAATAAATAAGCTGGTTGTAGTCACACATTACAAGTATGAATTTGAGAGATTTTAATTACAGTATAAAATTATAAAAGTATAAAGGCAAGAAATATAAAAAAATGTAAATAAAACAAAAAAATTACAGTAAGTATTAACGAACGGTATTAATAATGAAAACAAGACAGGACGTAAATTAAGGGAACAACACGAAAAAAAAAACCATAAGCATTAAAGGACTTAGCAAAAGACGATCATCTTGAAACTAGAATTAAAATATACACCAGAATATTGGTTAAAATAAGAAACTAAATATTCTGTTGAGCGACAGGAGCATGTTGTTGTGAATCTTGCGAGCTCTGTTGTAGTTCTTGCTGTTGTTGAACCACTGTAGCAGCTGCTCCAGAGTCATCAATTTCATGAAAATCCAAAATTTCAGAATACATCATAATTCTCCAAGTATCAACAGGCAAATCAGCGTCATTGAAAGACCAATCGAATTTTTCTTCAGCAACTGGTTCATCTGATGGGTCATGATAAGGAGCCAAGTAAGGATGCTGTAAAGCTTCAGCTGCTGTGATTCTCTTTCTTGGATCAAACACTAACATTTTAGATAATAAATCAATTGCTTCTGGTTCGATGCCTTGAAATCTTTCAGATAATGGAATTGGATCTCTATGAGGTAAAGACTGAACAAATCTCAATGTATTTTCTGAACAGATCGTATTTATAACATCAACCGGAGGAGAACCTAATAACTCAGTTATAATTGAAAATTGATGCACATGATCTTTACCTGGGAATAAAGGCTTGCCTTCAATCATTTCAGCAAATATGCAACCGGCAGACCAAATATCTACTTCAGTATCATATTTTTGCCAGGTTAGCATAATTTCAGGGGCTCTATAATATCTCGTTGAAACGTACCCAGTCATCTGAGGATCCTGGATTCTGGCTAGACCAAAATCACAAATTTTCAAATCACAATTTTCATTAACTAAAACGTTCGAAGGCTTTAAATCTCTATGAATAACGCCAGCTGAATGAACATATTTCAAGCCTCTTAATATTTGATATAAAAAATATTGAATGAATCGTTTTTCTAAAGGTCTCGAAGTCAATAATCTGTGCAAATCTGTACCTTGTAAGTCTGTAACGAAATAAATATCTTCTAAGGGAGATAAAAAGATATCTTCTAAAGAAATTAAATTCTCGTGTCTTAAATGATTCAACAATTTTAATTCTCTATAAGTTCTTTTAGCTAAAACAGCAGTTGAAAAAGGTTTCATAACCTTTTTAATAGCGACATTCTGATCTGTTAATGTATCCTTAGCAGAGCAAACTAAACCAAAAGCGCCCATGCCAACTGGGCTTAAATCTGTGTACCTTGTTGTGGTTTCAAATACAGTACCGAATATTTCTGTTCTTGTAAATTCCTGAGACATTTTTTAAAAAGTAAAATATTGTGATTGTAAAATCGTATGTATATTTTTGGAAGAAGAACCAATGTGAAAAAAGAAGAAAAATGTAGATTGTTTAAAACTTTTTTAAAAAACTAAGGTGGTTGTCAAATGTCAGTTATTTGTTTATTCCACAGGCTTGCTAACTTGTGAGTAATTTGTGTAAATTATAACTTATTAGTTGTGAGTATCCTGTGATTATGAGCAAAGGAGATGCGATTCTTAATGCAAAGCAAAATATCAGCTAGTTGAGTATAAGGTAGATGGTTCTATCGATCAATTGTGCCAGTTGGCTTGGGCGACTTCTCACTTGTCTTAATCTTACGTAATCTCTTAAGGTTCAATAAGTATACATGGCACAGCAACTAATATAAGGCGCAGGAACACTACTCCATCTTCAACTTTTCTCCGTTCAAATCCAACTTTCCCAGAAATAACCTGTCGGCAACAGAACTGCTCTCATATCAACACAATGTCATTGCAAGAATTTGCTAAAGAAGTTCAAAGATTAGATGACGAATATCCATCTCATTCTGATCTATTCCAAGTACCAACATTCAAGTCTTTAGGACTTCTTAACAATGAATCTGACTCCGATAAACCATCAAATTATTTATGTGGAAATTCATTAGGTTTAATGCCAAAATCAACTCCTGCTGCTATAAATCAAGAATTGCAAGCTTGGGGTTCTCGTGGTGTTGAATCACATTTTAGACATCCTGTTAAAGGTAATGATTGGGTGAGTGTTGATCAAGATATTCCAAAGCTATTAGCACCAATTGTTGGTGCAAAAGAAAACGAAGTTGCTTGTATGGGCGCTCTAACAATGAATTTAAATGCTTTAATGACTTCTTTTTATAAGCCTGATACAAAAAAATTCAAGATTATGTTTGAAAAAGGATCTTTTCCTTCTGATTATTATGCTTTTCTAAACCAGGTTAAATTACATGGGTTTGACGAAAATGCTTTAATTCAATTGGCTCCGAGAGAAGACGAATTTTTTTTAAGAACTGAAGATATTTTAAGTTCAATTGAAGAAAATGGTGATGAAATCGCCGTTGTTTGTTTCCCTGGAATTCAATACTATACTGGTCAATTTTTTGAAATAGAAGAAATCACGAAAAAGGCACATTCAAAAGGTTGTATTGTTGGATGGGATTTGGCGCATGCTGTTGGTAATGTTGAAATCAAGTTACATGATTGGGATGTCGATTTTGCTGTCTGGTGTCATTATAAATATTTAAACTCTGGTCCTGGGGCAATTGGTGGTTTCTTCATCCATGAGCAATACACTGCTGATAATAAAAATTGGAAACCAAGATTAGCTGGTTGGTGGGGTAATAATGCTGATTCTCGATTCAAAATGTTAGAACATTTCGACCCAATTCCAAGTGCCTTAAGTTTCAGACAAAGTAATCCAAGTGTTCTAGATGTAGTTTCCTTGAAATCTTCTTTAGAAACTTTCAACAAATGTGGAGGTATCAAAGAGTTAAGAGCAAAATCAATTAAAATTACTAATTTCTTAGAAAAACTACTATTGATTTCTCCATATTACAAATCGGTTGAAAATTCTAAAACTACTAATACTCCACACTTTGTAATTCTAACTCCTTCAGATTCTAATCATAGAGGTGCTCAATTATCATTGCTTTTTAAACCTCATTATGATTCTGTATCTGAAAATATTATGGAACATATATTTAAATACTTGAACAATCGTGCTGTCATTTGTGATGAAAGAAGACCAGATGTTATTAGATTAGCTCCGATTCCATCTTATAATACTTTCTCTAATTGTTTGGAGTGTGTCACTCTTTTGAATGAAGCATTTGCTTCCTTAAAGGCTTGATTACTTTAATTATATAGTTCTTCAGTTCATATCATTGTATTTTTTTCTTTTGTAAATAATTTATTTTTATCTATTTTTTTAAGTACGATTATATAATATAAGGGCATGTCGTGAACGTAATAGTAAGAGCATGTCATTAAAAAGAATTAAAATAAGTGCTCTAAAATCATTAAAATCAAAGAATCATATATCATATATCATAATCTTTCAATAATTTCATAAATGTCTTTAAGTTTGTTAATAACATAGTAATCATTATCTCCATATATTTTACTATCATCATTCTCATTTCCATTATTTGAATTCAAATATACAACGCAACCCTTTTTCCCTAGATCTTTGAGCTCTGCATTAAGAATTTTCAAAATTCTATAATACTCTAAAGAAGTGTCCTTATCATTAGTAAGGAATAAAAATCTGCTTCGAAGCTTTCCTTCAAAGTTAATAGCAAAACGTATTTTCTCAATGTTTACATCGTCTTTCAACTTATTACCGAAATTGAATTGATATTTAACCACTCCTATACCTCCTGCATTTGTAAAGTATTTAGAACAATAAGATCTAAACATTCTGAGATATTTCGATTCAACAGACTCAACAAATGATAATTCTTTATCTCTGACACAAGAAAAGAAATTGTCAGCACTTAAATTGGCTAAATTCTTTAACACCTTCAAAGTATCTTCATTAATAGTCAAATTTGATTGAGTTGCTTCCTCTAGTTCTGCCAAAAAATTTCCTTTCGATACATTTTTATTCAAAAATACTTTAATATCAGGAATTTGTTTAGAAGTTGGATACAATACATCTTTAATTATTTCCTTAAGTTTCAAATTAGTTGTATAATGATTTAATGAAGTGTCGGTAAATTCAATGCTAGTTAATGCTTTATGCCATCTTGATCTAATTTCATTTATAGAGTCCCCAAAATTGATATCAAGGTATTTGGATTTGATCAAAGAGATCAAACCGTCCACAATTGAGAAATTTTGGTAAATCAATTTGTCATGAATAAGAAAATGGATTGACTTATGCTGGATCTCGATTCTATCATCATTCAGCCAATCTCTTGTAATCCAATCTTGAATGATAGAATCAAACTCAGTTTTGGCTTGAAGCGTTGTTCTTGCTTTTATTGGTTTGTCATCTCTCCAACTTTGTGAAGTCCAGTTGATTGGTTTTGAGTTATTTGAAGAGTTCTTGCTGAAGTAATCTGGGTCGTTATTTAGCCTTTTTAGTTCCTTTGAAACCTTAACTTTTGTCTCTTGATTAAAAAAACTTGAGGAGTTAGATCTCCTTTGTTTTCGATTGGAAGTAGTGAATGTAGTTGATTCCTGTTTAGTGTTTTTACTTGTGGGCGTTGGCTTTTGATCTTGCTTTATCTGAGTTGCCTTCATTAGTTGAGATTTGAGTTGGTCTAGGGAGAAATCGGACTTTATCACCCGAGTCCCATTGAAGAGAATTTTGAGAGTTGGTCTCATTTCTAGTTTTCTCTTGCTGAAGGGAATTGGAACTGATTAGGTGTGATAAAGAGACCGGCCCTAACATCACTGTAAAGCCAAAAATGCATTTCTCCCCTCGTTGAGTATTGCTCACTAAGAAGATCACGAACTACTTGTTCGCACAGCACCCAAACCACCTGTTTCCGACAAATTTATGGAACATGCAAATTACATTTATTGCTAAATAAAAGCTCGATTAAAGTATGGGATATAAATGACAAATGAGAGACAATGAAATACCATAAATACATGGAAATAAAAAATCATTAAAATTACTAAAAAATTAACAAAAAGTTTACAAAGCTTCTAGCATCTACAGCAAGTTATCGCTTCTCTTAGAATTCTTCAATAACTGTAACTTTTCCAAAACTTCTTCTAACTTGATATCACTAGATCTACCTTGTGCTTCTGGAACGTAGGTGTTTCTGACGTTAACGGACTTATCATTTTGTTCTTGTTCACCAACGACGAAGACAAAATTGTATCTTTGAACTTGACCGTTTCTAACCTTCTTTTGTAAAGTGTTACCAGATAAATCAACTTCAGCCCAGAAACCCTCCACTTGTAATTTCTTTTGAACTTCTTGAGCATAATCAAAGTATTTAACACCGACTGGAACAACTAAAACTTGTCTTGGTGATAACCAGAATGGCCATTTACCAGCATAATGTTCAGTTAAAATAGCAGTCATTCTTTCAACAGAACCTAAGATAGCTCTGTGAATCATAACCGGTCTTAAGGTTTCAGTTGCCTTTTCATCCTTACCTCTGAACTCCAATTCAAATCTTTGAGGTAATTGGAAATCCAATTGAATGGTCGCACATTGATGCCATCTTCTTAGAGCATCAGAAATCATGATATCAATCTTTGGACCATAGAAAGCACCATCACCTGGATTGATTTCCCAATCACCACCCCATGCCTTCAAAGATTTTTCTAACTTAGCTTCAGCATTATTCCAGGTTGATATTTCACCAACATATTTCTCAGGTCTAGTAGATAATTCCATCTTGAATTCAAAACCAAAAATACCATAAATATTTTTTAAGAAATCAAATATACCGGTAATTTCATCTTCAATTTGATCTTCAGTACAGAAAATGTGAGCATCATCTTGCTGGAATCTTCTAACTCTGGTTAAACCAGATAAAGCACCAGAGAATTCATTTCTATGAATGACACCAAAATCAGCACATCTCCATGGCAACTCCCTGTAAGATCTTTCTCTGGATTTAAACATCAAACAATGACCAGGACAGTTCATTGGTTTTAAACCAAATTGTTCCTTCTCAACTTGGAAAGTAAACATGTTATCCTTATAATTAGCCCAGTGACCAGAAGTTTCCCATAATTTGGCATTGTACATGTTTGGGGTGATAACTTCCTCGTAACCTCTCTTTCTATATTCACTTCTTAATAATTCAACCAAAGAGTTGTAAATTCTAGCACCATGTGGTAACCAGAAACAAGAACCAGGAGACATTTCATGGAAAAAAAATAAATCTTGTTCTCTACCAATCTTACGGTGATCCCTAGCAGCAGCTTCTTCTAGGTATTTCAAATGGTCCTTCATTAAAGCTTTGTCTGGAAAAGAAACACCATAAATTCTCTGTAATGAATCATTTTCCTTGTTGGCCAAGAAATACGAAGACGAGTTCTTAATAACTTTGAAAGCTTTAATTCTCCCAGTGTGAGGAATATGAGGACCTCTACATAAATCAATCAAAGGACCACATCTGTAAACAGTGGTTGAAGTTCCATCAGGTATTTTATCCTGGATTAATCTCTGCTTGTATTTGTTGTAGTTAAACATTTCTAACAATTCTTCTTTAGTCATGACTAATCTTTCAAAACGTTGCTTTTGTTTAATGGCTTTGGTACAAACAGTTTCAATATTGGAGAAATCACCTTGGGAAACAACGGTTTCACCATTATCAATGGCCATATCATAAAAGAAACCATCCTCAGTTGGAGGACCAAAACATAGATGCGCACCATAATGACATTCGCATCCTTCACCTAATACGTGAGCAGAAGAATGCCAAAAAACTTGTTTACCATCATCAGATTCGAAATCAAAGAACTCTAATTTGGAATCTTGTTCAAATGGTCTTTCTAAGTCCCATAATTCACCGTTAACTTTAGAAATAACTTGTCTTTCCATGAATGATTTGCCAATTTCTTTAGCAATGTCCATTGGAGAAGTTTCATAAGAAGTAGCTTCCTTAATCGAACCATCTTTTAAAGTAATCTTGATTGCAACTCTCTCTTTAGCAGCGAGTTCAGCATCAGCTTTAGCCTTTAATCCCTCAAAAATTTTGATTCTGTGGTCAATAAAAGCTGGTTGAGGCTCAACATAAAGAGGTCTAGCATTTTCATTAGTTTGTGCTTTCTTTTCTTTCTTCTTTTTTGGTTGTTTTTGTTGATGTTGGTGTTGTTGAGCTGGCTTTTCGTTGTTAGCAGTGACTGGAGTTGATTTAGTTAATGCATTGTCGTTCAAAGACAACACTTCCACCTTATTTTTTAATTCTTCAGACATTACTGATGATTTGAAAATAATGGTTAAGGGAAAGAGCAGTAGGAATAAAACTACGTGTACCAAAAACCCAGAAATGTGTCATATCAACCTAACAAACTCATCGATCAATATTTTTCACGATGAATATCTCAGTGCGACGGCCGGGTAATGTATTGACAAGATTGAGGGTCGATCGATGTGTAGAGGTTAATGACTTTTTTTTTAATTCTCTGATTTCTATAGTTTTGTCTGAATTATTAGATTAACATTAAGATTCGACATCAAAATATCCAGTCTCTCTATATATCACTTAATATTATTTTATTTTACATGTCGGAATCAGAAATACGGAATAACAAAACGTATGTATTTTGCTATTTTTTATGCAGAGCTGTGTACTTTTTCTATCTCCTTGAGCACCTTTGACTAACATGGATCTTTCTTATATATATAGTGCAAATTTTGCTGCCAACAACGTTCAAGCATTTGAAGATGGTACTATCCAACCAGTCGGTTCCAACACAAATGAAGATAACAATTCAGACTCAAATTCAGGTTTGAATTCAGAAGATGACTTTTCTGACTATGAAACTTCCAATACTGAAGAACCAGAAAAGGTTGCAGAGGCTCATAGAAAACATGAACAGTATGATGCCACTATAGCACCAGCATTTGATGAAGTCAACAGCAATAATGATGAATTAGCAGAATTAAGAGGTGAAGGTAGATATTTCGGTGTTACAGATCCAGAATTAAATGAGCCAATTTGCTCAAATTGTCATCGTCGTGGTCATCGTAGAAATAAATGTAAAGTTGTTGTTTGCCATGCATGTGGTAAAGTTGATGACCATTATGAAACTCAATGTCCCAATTCTATGGTTTGTTCAAATTGTGGTAAAAGAGGTCATTTTAGAAATCAGTGTACTGAAAAGAGAAAGTTCAACTATTGTACATTTTGTGATTCAAGAAATCATTCTTCTGATAGATGCCCGAATATTTGGAGAAGTTACATTGTTAAAAATATAAATAGTAAAATTGCTTATCCATCTGGTTTTGTATTTTGTTACAATTGTGCAGAGCAAGGTCACTATGGTGATGAATGCCCTTCAAGTAGAATCTCTAAAACTCCAAATATCAATGGTTCTGCTTTCACTGGTGATAATTTGCCCAAAGATCTAAGAGACCAATATCAAACCCAAATTTCAAGGCTCTATAGTGAGCTTAAGTCATATGGCTTTTCACATTCTAATCAAGCCACAGATATATATGGTAGGTACAATAATCATAATGATAATAAGAAAAGGGGAAGAGATGAAAATGATGGGCTAAGAGGTTACAAGAAACAAAAGCCTGTTAATTATAGTAGTGTTCCTCCACCAAAGAAATCTGGTATATTGCCAGCTGGTCCTTCAAAATCTGGGTTCTTACCTCTGAAGAACAGTAATAAGAGAAATAATAACAATGCTAATTCAAGACTATACCCTTCAAATCAAGGTTACTTGCCTTCTAATACCAGCAATACTAATATTAATCGTGGCAGCAATGATTACAGCAATAAAAGTGGTTGGAATGGTAGAAATAACAGAGCCAACCAATATAGACCAAACGGTAAATCTGGTTATGTCGACAGCCGGAAAGATCATTATAATGGTAACAGAGGTACAACCTCTTATAATAATAGTAATGGGGGTGGTAGATATGGTAATAACTATAGACGTTACTAAGTGATCTTTTACTTTACATGAGCACCTTTTTTTTTCAGGGCATTCGAAGTTTTCATTGAATTTTGTCTATTTCACTTTAATTTTGTTTTTCCTTTTTGCATTGTATAATAGATAATTGATTTATTTTTATTCTCGAGATTTATTCATTAGGGGAATTTTGGACATTTGGAATATTTTCCATGTTACATGGCTAATTATAAAAATAAAGCGCATATTGTAAATTGATCCTTAGAAAAAACCAAGATCGTAATCTATATTAGATGAAAGGAAGAGGTAAATATACAAAATTAAAGAAAATAAACTATCTCATACAGAGTGAAAGCAAGCTAGAACTATTAAAACAGTAAAATTAAAATTATGCATTTTTAAATATATCTTTTCTTAAAACTCTTCTCTTGAGTTCTTAATTCTTGTAACATTGTGATGAATTTCGGCAAATTCGTTGGCTAATTCAACATATAACTTGAATTCTTCTTGTAAAGTGGAAACAATCATTTCTAAGCCATTACCACCATACATCATTCCACGATTTAAGGAAGATTTATCTAAATCATTCACCGAATTCTCGACCTCTTGTAATATCAATTGATATTTTTCAATATTGTCTTTAAATTCTTCGATTTTGGCAATATAATATGAGTTCAGAATATGTGTAACATTAAGTGGCGATTCTTTTTTATCTTCACTTAGTTTCTTCTGTTGTTGCGGAACCTGAGTATTTGTAGTTCTATTACCATTCACTCCAATAATTAGAGTTGAGGTATTAGATGATTTTGCTTGATCATTAACCGATGAATTTGATCCAATCATTGGATTCGTTAATTGGAGGTATACTTTGATTAATTTTTCAACCCATTCATTAAAACTTTCTAATGTCTTAGTTTTAAAGCTTTCAACAAATTTTAAATCACTGTTTAAAGATTGATTTGTAGAAACATACTTCTTTTCTAAAAATGTGATATCTCTCGGTATACTTTCAATTAAATCTTGATGTTTTTCTTGGCCCTCTTTTAAATTTTCGGCTATCGCAACTTGTTTTTGAATATATTGATCCAATTGTTCCAACTGTCTTTGAATTGGCTCAGCTAAATCACTGACCTTAGTCATAGAATTAAGAGGAGGTAATTGGGGCTGTTGTGCTTGTTGTTGTGACCCAAAACTGAACGGTCCTCCCTGACTGGTGTTGTTACTATTACTTCCAAAAAGACTAGTTCCAGCTGTTGAAACATTGTTATTACTAAACAAGTCACCTGTTGCTGGTTTATTCCCAAATAAACCCCCTGTAGTAGCTGGAGCATTGTTTCTAAAGAGTCCACCAGTTGTTGCAGTTGCAGGCTTGTTTCCAAAACTAAAGCCTGAGGAAGCTGCAGGAGCAGTTGGTTTATTTCCAAATAAACCAGCTGATGATGATGTATTGTTGCTACTATTTCCAAACAGAGCATTAGTGGTCGCTGTGTTTGTAGTATTGTTATTATTTCCAAAACTAAACCCACCTGCAGTTGTTCCAGCTGGTTTGTTTCCAAATAGACCAGTTGTATTTCCACTTGCGTTATTAGTGTTACCAAATGAAAACCCAGAATTTGCATTACTGGTAGTTGAAGCTGCTGGTGTGGCACCAAATCCAAGTGAAGTTCCAGTGGAATTAGCATTATTATTAGTTGAATTTGAGGATCCAAATGAAGTTCCAGTGGAATTAGCATTATTATTAGTTGCATTTGAGGATCCAAATGAAAAACCGGCGCTTGGCTTATTCGCAGTAGAGTTATTACCAAATCCAAATCCAGTTGACCCAGTAGCTGGTGTACTATTTCCTAATCCACTTCCAAACCCTGTAGTTGTAGGAGCAGAAGGTTTGGCACCAAAACTAAATCCAGTTGAAGTGTTTGAGGTTGAATTATTATTATTGTTCGATGAGCCAAACGAAAAACCAGAAGAGCTGTTATTGTTCGTAGCTCCTGAAGAACCTGCACCAAATGAAAAACCTCCAGAATTTCCTCCAAACATTATAGTTTTCTAATTTGAGTAATTGCGTGGTTCTATCTTAATTATGCCTTAAACATAAACATAAACTTAGACAGATTCAAATTCTAGTTGATCTCTTTCTCGCTGCATTATAAGGCCGGGTAACCAAGTTGGTCACGTTACTGAAGATTGCGTCAGCAACCCTTTGAAATTATAACAACGACAAATTCAACTTCCACGAACACTCAGCTCCACCGCATAATTCCGTTTACTCAATTCCCAATTCACAACAATACCCGTTATTTACTTAATTGTCACATTTTAAGAAATGGGTATGCTTGATTTCTGTCTCTTATTTTAACTATTCTTTTAATACTAACAGATCTTCTTTTAATAGGTATCCCTAAATTCTTCAGATTCATCTCTGAAAGATGGCCTCTAATCTCTCAAGAGGTAGATCGTTCAGAGATCATTGAATATGATAACTTATATTTAGATATGAATTCAATTTTGCATAACTGTACGCATACTAATGACGGGACAATTACTCATTTGACTGAAGAGCAAATGTTTGGTTCTATTTTCTCCTATATTGATCATTTGTTTGATACAATTAGGCCAAAACAAACATTTTATATGGCCATTGATGGTGTTGCACCAAGGGCTAAAATGAATCAACAGAGATCTAGAAGATTTAGAACTGCTGTCGAAGCTGAGGAAAATATGGCCAAAGCAATTGCTAGAGGTGATACACTACCAAAAGAAGCGCCTTTTGATTCTAATGCAATCACCCCAGGTACAGAATTTATGGCTAAGTTAACTGAAAACTTGAAATATTATATTAATCGAAAGGTCTCAACTGATTCCAACTGGCAAAACATTAAAGTTATTTTATCTGGTCACGAGGTTCCAGGTGAAGGTGAACATAAGATTATGGAGTATATTAGAGTGCAAAAAGCTCAACCAGGCTATAATGTGAATACTAGACATTGTGTTTATGGTTTAGATGCTGATTTAATTATGTTGGCTTTAGTTTCCCATGAACCTCATTTTTCCTTATTACGAGAAGAAGTATTTTTCGGTTTCAAAGCGAATCAATCAAAATCAACGGATTTAACGAAGCAAAAGTTCTTTTTATTACATATTTCTCTAGTTAGAGAGTATTTGGAATTTGAATTTAAAGATATGCAGGATCAATTACCATTTGAATATGATTTTGAAAAGGTTTTGGATGATTTCATTTTAATTATGTATCTTATTGGTAATGATTTCTTGCCAAATTTACCTGATTTGCATATTAGAAATGGTGCTTTCCCATTATTAATTGCAACGTTTAAGGAAGCAATGAGTCGTACTGATGGTTATTTGAACGAAAACGGTACCATCAATATGAAAAGATTGGGTGTTTGGTTGGATTACTTGTCAAATTTTGAATTAGAAAATTTTGAAAAGGGCGATGTTGATATTGAATGGTTTAATCAACAATTAGACAATATATCAAGGCAAGGTGTAAGAAAGAGACAACGACAAGGTAAGGAATTATTAATTAAACAGCAAAAAAAGATGTTAGGTTTAATTAGAGAATTCATATTCCATACTCATGGTAAATTTTTTACTTCTAAAGAGTTTGAAGATGAATCTAAAATTCCTGAAAAGATCTTACCAAGAGAGTTTTTTGATAGTGAGTTAAATAATGAGTTCATTGGAAAAATATTTGGTGAATTGCCAATTGTTTTAGTTCACAGTAAATCAAAAGATACTTATTCGGTCAGACTGGATATTGATGGTTTAGATCCAAATGAAACTGAAGAAAAATTCAATGAAAGAGTTTTGGAAATGAGAAGAATTATTAAAAGATATCAAACTTCCGTGATTGTTGAAGACGAAGAAACTCTACATAATCAAAAGGACTTATATAATGAGAAATTTATTGATTGGAAAAATATCTATTATAAACAAAAAGTTAATTTCACTTTAAATAATAAAGAAAAGATTAAAGATATGACTGAAAATTATCTTGAAGGTTTACAATGGGTCTTGTATTATTATTATAGAGGTATTTGTTCTTGGCCATGGTATTATAGGTATCATTATGCTCCACGTATTTCAGATATTGCTAAAGGTTTGAATGTGAAAATCAATTTTGAGTTAGGTAAGCCATTTAAACCATATGAACAATTGCTGGGTGTTCTACCTGCTAGATCCAAGTCTTTGATTCCTGCTTGTTATAGAGAGTTGATGACGGACCCAAAATCTCCAATTATTGATTTTTATCCTGCAGATTGTGATATTGATATGAATGGTAAGACAGCATCATGGGAGGCTGTCGTATTGTTGTCATTTGTAGATGAAAAAAGATTAGTCAATGCTCTGATCCCCTATGAGTCCAAGTTAAGCCCTGAAGAGAAACGAAGAAATTTATTTGGTAAAGATTTGATTTTTCATTTTAATAATCAAGTTAAGAATTTTATGCCTTCTCCAATCCCAGAAGCATTTGGTGATTTTGAATCTCACTGTATTGAAGATGTTTTTGAATTGCCAAAAACTGACAGTGTTACTTTTAAAGGTGGTTTAGCAGAAGGTGCTAAAGTTGGTAAAGAATTACTAGCTGGTTTCCCAACTTTGAAAACTTTGCCGTTTAAATCAAAAATGGAACATGCTGGTTTAACAGTGTTCCAGCAACCTGCTAAAGCTGCCTCATTAATTTTGACAATTCATAATATTTATGGTGGATTAACTGTTGAACAATTTGCCAAGAGATTTGTTGGTGAGTTGGTATATGTTAACTGGCCATTCCTACGGGAAGCTAAAGTCATACATGTTGTGGATAATTTAATGATATACGAAAGGGTTAAAATTGGTAATTCTTGGAAGGTTGTTTCTTCTCCGTTGAAAAATTATGAAATATCTGAAATTCAAAAGAAGAAAAATGACATTTACAGAAAAATGGTTCTCAAGGAGGGTTTAAGGTTTGAAACTACTGAAGTTAAAAATGAATTTGGAGGTGATCAGGAAGACTTGGAATACAACCCTTTGAGTCGCAACCATCAGAAGAAGATGCCAACGAACATACCAATTGATGGTTTAGTTTTTGTTAGACATGTTACTGGCTTAACTCGTAATAAAGAAGGTGGTTACGTTAAAACTTATTCCAAGTCTTTAATTCCATACCCAATTCAACTAATTGTTGAAGATGTTATCAATAAAGATAAAAGGTACGCTGAAAGAGCCCCTGCTCCGATTGAAGAGGAATTTCCTGTTGGTTCACAAGTTCTTTATTTAGCTGGTAGTGGATATGGTAGTCCAGGTAAAGTTGTTGGTTACGGATCAAACACGCTATCTTTATCATTGACTATTACATATACCAAGGAGCCTACCATCGGTTCGGAGAGGGCTGCTATTGAATTAGAAACTTTTAGATACCATACTGTTAATGAAGTTTCTCGTATTTTGAATATTTCTGGTTATTTACTTTCTAGAATCGCATCATCTTATCAAATACTGGATGCTGATGGTAAAAAGACAGATATTGGTCTTCAATTAAAGTATGAAGGCAGACAATTGAAAGTTTTGGGTTACACTAGAAAAAATTACAAATGGGAGTATAGTGACTTGGCTATTAATTTAATTAATGATTACATTCATACATTCCCAGATTTATTTAAAAAGCTAGGTCGTTTTAAGGGTAGTGGTATGCCATCAGTATCAGACATCTTTAATGGCCTTGATAAAGCTGAATTAAGAGATAAAGTTAAGGAAATTAGAACCTTTGTCAAAGATAAGGTAACTAAATACAAAACTGTTACCTTAAATTCTGATCAGTTAACAAAGAGCAGTATTGCTGTTGTTGAAGAAAATATTATCAACTATAACATGCAACAAAAGGTTACTAAAACTAAAAGAGTCAGAAACATTCCAAAGCAAGCTGTCTTAGATCCATCTAGAGCTAATCCTTTGTTGAGCCACCAATTATTCTCATTAGGTGATAGGGTAATATACGCCTCCGATTCTGGTACTGTTCCTTTATATTTTAAAGGTACTGTTGTTGGCATTGAATCTCTCGACTCCAAAACCCACTTACAGGTTGTTTTTGATCAACCTTTTCTAACTGGTAACTCTTTTGATGGTAGACTAAAGACTCAAAGGGGTTTAACTGTTGATTCTACTTCTTTGTTGAATTTAACTGCCCCAAAATTTGTTTACCGCTCGCACTTGTCTCCAGAAGCTAAGAAATTACAAATGGAAAAAAATAAGAAATCTGCTGAAGCCCTCAAAAAGAAAAAAGAAGAAGAAGCAATGGCCAAAAAAGCCCTCTTGTCTACCATTACTGGTAAGGCAAGTGTACCTGAAAACGTTGTTAATGATCAGAAGCATTCAACTGCACCAGATTCCACTAAGAAAAAATCTGAAGCAAATAGAGGAACTAGCTCTAAAGCTAAGGAAGTTGAGAAAAATAAAGTGAAGCTTAAAGCTAAAACTTCAATTAATACCTCAAATGCTTCAGTACATCCAACAGGAGTTGAAAATGTTTATAACGCAGTCATAAATGATATATTATCATCGAAAAGTCACCGACAAACACAACAACAACAACAACAGCCTTCTGTTCCATTTCCTGTTAGTGGCTTTCCACTATTACCGATTGCTGGTCCACCATCTTCCGAGGTCAAGCAAGAGCAAACTCCAAGATCCACTGATTCAACTAAATTATTGGGTATTTTAAAGGGTCCGTTAGGTAGTGAAGATAAGACTGATTCTGATAAATTATTAAGCGTGCCAAAATAAGTTAACAGTTTGCGTTTTTATTATTATGTTTTTCAAATCCATACTTTCTAGGTATACCTCCTCTCTCATTCTTGCTTTTACGGTTTTTTCTTTTGTATATTATTAATCTGATTCAGCAAATTCGTAATATAATGTTTTCCCGTCTGCTTGTATGCTTTATGTAGTAGGTTTTTTTAGTACTCTCCCTGATATTCGTTTTCTGTATATTTTTTTATTATTACAATTACTTATATGTTCCTTTTTATTTGGTCATTATTCCATGTATATGATCTCACGGATAAAAGTTATCTCTTTGTTTAGTAAAATAGATGTAAGACTAGTACACAATAAGTGGTTTTAATCATCATCACCATCACCATCTTCGGCTAAAGTATACTCTAATACTTTTCGTTCTCTTGAATCGATCTGTTTGTCAAACCATTTCATCTCAAATGAATTACCACGATAAACACCGTCCCATCTTTTACCAGGTTTAATTCCAAATCTATTTTCAAAATGTCCTACTCCAGTATACAATTTTCTTCCAGTTTCACTAACATATTTACCAGATTTTCGTTCGTGGTGACGAATTATGTTTTTATTAAATAGTAAAGCAGGATCTTCTTCTTTAATATTTTCTTTGGCTTCTTTGTCTATTTCAGCTGTACTTTGAACTCTCGTTGGTAAAGTTGATTTGTTAACGGGTATTTCAGGTTTATTTATTTCTTTCAATTTAGTAGCCTTCTCTTGCTCTAAATCCTGTTTGGTTTTTGGTATTTTGGAGTTTAATTCATTTAAATCTGTTATTATTCGACCCGTCGTGTTTCTGTATATTGTACTTTCAGATATTCTAGAGGTTAAAATATCTGTTGCTGGTCTAGCTGGTGTATTCAATTGATCTTCTGAATCGCCAAGAACTTTCCATATTCCTTTTTTTGTTGAATTTTTCTGGATTATTACTGGACCTTCATCATTTTCATCTTCTGAAATTATTTCTTGATTATCTTGAACCACATTTGGAATAAATTCTCCTGACTTCTTCTTAGATTTTTTGGATTTCTTCTTTTTATCCTTTTTGGATGAATAATTTTTAGCTAAGTAAGTTTCTAGAGCTGACATTTTATGGTGATATGTAGTACCTGTAATTAGAATCGGTGCTTTAACGAGCCGAATTGATTAACTGAGTATGGTGGTTCAAAAAGAATTCTGCGCAGCGAACCAGTTTCAAAATCGAAATCAAAATCGCCAACACAGAAGCAATTCAGTGTTAAACGACCACTATCATTCTTCCATTTAGCTACGTATACGTACAATCTACACTGCTATAGACAAAACAAATTGTTACAAAATGGAAGAAGCCTGGAGAAGAATTGACATTGACGCATTTGATCCTGATCGCCAATACCAACCGGATCTAATTGATCCATCTGAATATCCACCATATTCAATACAGCAATTAGAACCAAAGTTACAACAAATAAGAGGTCTAATATCCAAAGGATCATCATTAGATGCATTAAAATTAGCTATTAGTGAAGCACCATATGGTTCTTCTGCAGATGTGAAAAGACGTTATTTATTGGTTGTTTTAGAAGTTTTAAGTAATATTAGACAATCTGAAATTACTCGTGTGGTTACGCAATTAGAAATTGATGATATTGATGTTTTAATCAAGCTTGTTTACTCTCTAATGAGTCTACAAGAAGGTCAAAAGTCAGGGGGTGTTTTGTTAGGTTGGTTTGATAAAACTATTGAAACTGTCGGTGAAGGTCCAATTGTTAGATATTTAAGTGATCCATTAAAATTAGTTTAATTGAAATGTATGTCTCACTTTTTTACATTTATTATTCGTTTATTCTTTCGAAATTCGATCAATTTTCTTATGTACTTCTATTCTATATTTTTATGAAATAGAGCTTTTTGCTTCTTTTATATATTACAATGTTTGAGAAAAAGGCTGTAAAAACAGAAATATTTTATTACTATAAATACATTCTACACACGACGCCGTAACAATATTGAAAGAAAAAAGAATCCTATAAAGATCAACTAAATTAGAACAAAGAACTCAAATAAATAGAAGTACACCGAAACAACACACTAGACAAATAAAAATACCCAGTATTCCGCAAGCAAATATCCCATTTCCTAATAATTAGTGGTTACTATAGATCAACTATAATAAACATTAAAATCGCCATTTAACATATGACCAAATTCACCAGTTTTTGTATCCAAAACTCTAATGATTAGTTTATTTTTCACTCTTAACACCTCTTTGATCTTAAAATATAATTCATTATAACCCAACTCAAGACCAATTAACTCTTTAAAAAAGTATATCAATTGATTTGTGGTTAAAATTTTACCTTTATTGGGGATTAAGAACGATTTTTTCAGCTTAGAATTCATTAAATTATTCTTTGAATCACATGAGCAACAACTCATATGAAATTGGTTATCCTTAACTAACAAGTTTTCAATTCTCATTATATTTTTTTTTGTAACATTTTGCTTTTTAAATTTAATGATATATTCATTAATTATATCCTTTTCCTTTTCAGATAAATTCAAGATCGATTTACATTGATCAAAATTGAATACCTTTAATAACATATCAAAAGCAGAGTTTCTTCTAACGTAGATAGTCTTTTGTTTATTTGGTAACTCTAAGAATCTCTGTTTAGTTAATTGATTATACAAAGTATCATTCAAAGAAACAGTTTGTTCAATATTAGTCTTATTGATTTTAAAATGTCTGAACTTTAGAATCTTTCTCAGTGAATTTCTGTTAATGTTTTCAGGGTTTTTTGAATTCAAATATTTAGTTAAAGGGACTAATTTTTCAAAAGGTACTGAGTTTTCACATAATCCATCTGATAACAAAAAAACTTTCAAAGCTTTATGAATCAACAAGTTTTCATCGATTTTAATTGATTTAGCAGCAACAATTCTATTGGCGTCAAACTCAATTGTCTTAATTGTGGTAAGATCGGCATCGAATTCGGCAGATTTAATTTCAATATCAACATCTGATATTTCGGTTTGTGGTAAAACAGTGGCTTTAGGCTCAGCTTCAGCAATTTTTCCTTGACCAACTTCAGATGTTCTTCTAGTAGGAGGTGAACTTGATAATGAAACCAGTCTGGTGAAGTAGATTTTATCTTCAACAAAAATACCAGATTTCACCAAACTTTGTTCAAGTTCATCTAAGCTTGGAGGCTGTGTGTTAGGGGAGTGTGCGATAGTGGACATGATTTATTGTGGAGCAGATTTGGAAAAAAAAAAAGAGAGGGAATTGTAGCAAAGAAGGAGAAATCGGGTTATATTTATAAAGGATAAGGTTATAGGAATATAATTACTACTGATGTTTACATAACCTTGTATAACCACTATCATCGTGAAGTTAAAATGTAAGATCACAGTTAACAACCCATTATCAAACCCGCTAATTTATATTACATTTACAGAAAGTTTAGGAAGAAAATGAGAGATACTGCAATTAAATGTACGATTAACTCAATTTCAGGATAAATACTGTAGTGGTACCTTCTTTAATCAAAATATATTGAATCTAATCTGTCATTGGAACAAGTTTCAGTAAACTGATCCTCAAGAACCCACCTGGTTAACAAAAAAGTAATCTTGCGGCTTTAATTATTTATGGATCTCAGCTTACCTGCTTCTCTAATTTTGATTTAATATTGCTAATTTTCTTTAAGTATATATATATATATATATTACGTAACTAGGATTAAAATATTGACTTCTTAAGTATCAAAGATTACTTTTTTGGAATTTAAACTGTGGAGCAATCGTACTGGTTATATCCCAAATCAATATTAAACCACAGATAACAGCCTCAATCTAATAAACGCCGCATTCTATTTTATACTGTTACTGTGCCTCACATTCTTATTTGCCACATCATTGTTATTTGCGCCACTTTGATAATTGAGCGCGTGTCAATTACCTGATGGAAAACTAGGCAACGTTTTATTCAAACACAAACATATCAACAGATAACTTCTTTCCTGCTCCGACTTATTCATCCAATTTTTTTTTGCCTCTATTACAGAACCTCTTTTGCATTTTTTTTAGGTCATTCAATTATTCTGGTTGTAGCACTAATTCTTACGAATCAGGTATAAGTCATCATGTCGATCTCTTCAGATGCTTCACCAGGCGTCAATTTAGAAAAAAAAAAAAAAAAACGTGTCCTTGATTCGACTCTGTCGTTACAAGCAAAGATAGAGGATAATGATAGTAATAAAACTACTAATATTACTACTACAACTAATAATGCAACAAATAAAGTAAGCAATAGAGTCCGTGATCTCACTTCCAAGTTTAATGATTCTACAACGTTTAAAGAACCAGACAAAGTCTCTGCTCCTTCCAAATCCGTTCAAGATCTAGCTTCTAAATTTTCCAATAATTCAGATGATTCTATTTCAAAATCACCAACTTACAGTAGGAAGAAGTCACTCTCTTCTGGAACAAATAAACCAACAATCTCACCTTCCAAAAATATATCCACACATAGAACAGTGGCAAACGGTTCAGCTTCGTCCATTCCATCTACTACATCAGATTCCTTAGCTTCAAAAACTAGTAGTCCTAAAGCTGAACAAAACCAACCCGCATTAGATAGAAGTAAAAGTACACGCCGTAATGTTGCATTGGAATTAGATGCTCAAATGAAAGAATTAGAAAATTTGGCAATAACCTCACCCCCAAAAGATATTGTTCCAACTTTTGAATCGTCTACTCCTATAAAACCAGCACTACCAAAAATTCAAAGAAAGAGAGCTCCTTCAACTGAAAAAACATCAATTGTAGCCAAGCCAAACCATGACCAATTCTCCAATTTACACGATCCATATGTTTTTGGTTTAGGTATAGTTAATTTCAATCATACTAGAGGACCTGAACTAGAATATTGGGTTGATGATACTATATTGCATTCTCAAACCCCTGAAATTGAAGGTGAATCAAGGTTGAAACAGATTAATAAGATATGGCCACATTTACCTTTTCAAGCATTGCCCGATGGTGCTCATTTATTTGATGAAGTCTTCACTAATTTCACTTTAATCTATAATGAATTAAAAGATACATGTCCTGAATTACCTTTTGATACTCCTGAGGATTCTGAGAAAGACCAAAAAGGAGGGGATGTTGATCTTTCAAAAAGTTCTATTGTGAGCGAGAATTCAAGTACTGAGTTTAATTCTGATGATGTCATAACATTATTTGGTTGTGCTTGTTTGAGACAGGTTGAAACAAGTCAGTTGCATAACGAAACCGATTTACAAGAAGTTAAAAGATCAGTTATACAAAAATCCATTGTTTTAATCACAAGATATCCATTAACTATCCAGTTAAAAGAAAAATTAAGTATTATTACAACTTCTTATTTTGAACAACTTAATTTTGAGGACAAGTCCATCATTCTGGAATTATACGAGAATTTATCTTTGGTTTATAATAAATATGGTTTCAAAGTTGAAGATGATGATTTATATGAATCCTTAGCAATTCCTAAAACACCAGATCTAGATAACGCAAATCTTAAAACCATAAAAGAAAGTGATTTCAATGCTTCACTGAATCTAAAATCAATTGTTTTGTACCTCAGACGAAATTTAATGGTTATTTATAAAGCTTTATTATTAGAAAAACGTATTCTGGTTTTTTCCAAAGATTTAAATAAACTATCAAATATTCAGTATGGATTGCTTTCTTTAATTCCAAATATGTTGTTGAAATTGTCTGATTCAGGTTATCCTTTGTCACATAATATCACAAAGAATTTCAAAGGTAAGCCAACGTCGCTGAAGTCATCAGATCGTGCTTCAATGTTAAATTTCATGGGACTGCCGCTAAATATTTTCGACCGAGGTGGATTTTTCCAACCTTATCTGACTTTGCAACAGTTGGATTATTTGAGTAATTCTAATACAAAGTGGTTCTTAGTTGGTTGTTCAAATGATGTTGTTTTAACTTATAAGAATAAGGTTACTGATTTAGTTTTACATTTAGACACAGATGATTCAGTCGATGCGAGAATTGAAATCATTGATAAAGATTTGAAAGATAAATTGAATTTGACTTACCAAGATAGAAAATTTATTGATTTCATGATTGATCAAGTTAAGAAAAACGAAGAATGGAGTAAGTTACATGACGATGAGGATTATTATGAAGAATCAATACCAGAAGGTGCTGAAACAAGCTTCACTTCGAAAACAGTCAATAACAATTTATCATTAGACTCGAGAGTTTTCAAAGGTGGTGATGATTTCATTAGATATAATTTTGAAGATTACTTAACTGGATTCTTATCAAGCATTAAATTTGATTTATTCGTTACAAGGTTTGGCTCAAAACTACCAGGTGGTATTGAATCATTAGGATTCGATAACCATATTGAAATGTTCAATTCAAAATACGTTGAAGTATTTAAAACAACCAATAATTTCAAAATCTTCAATGATCATACTGAAGATGAGCTGTTTAACTTCTTTGAACCAAAGCACGTTGGTGATGCAATCGCACCAATTCGAGCTCCAAATTTATTCAAGAACATATTTGATAAATGGAGTGGTTATCCAACACAGACTTCGGCGGCAGCAACAGCAACAGCAATTCAAGCCAACGATTCTAACAAGTATATTAATGATGACACAGCAACGGTATCAACTGATCTAAGTGGCAGTAACAGTAAACGAACATCAGTCACATCATCAATTGTAGGCGCGATTAACAAGCTAAGTGTTAAATCAGCATCATCATCATCTGAATCACCAACCCATCAAAACATCCAAGTGAATGGTTATACCTCTGAATCTATTGCTGAATCCACGAGCACTAAGCGTGAAGATGCTGCTCCTTCAAAGAATAGTTCTAGCAATACTGCTGCTGCCGTTAGCGGCTTTTTTACAGGTATGTTGAGTTCTAAGAACAGATCAAGATGAGGTTCTGCTGTTACTTCTACTACCAATGGGAAGAATAATAAAAGCAGAGAGTCTATCTCTAGTGTTATCGAATCTAATGGTAAAGGTACTGATACCGCTAAGAAACTTTGAATTCTGGTAATTCAAAGCTGACTTACATTCTTATATTCTTTCCCAAAGAAAGAAAATGAGTTCACGATTATTTTTTCTTATAATTTTTAATTTTAATTTTAATTTTAATTTTATTTTGTGTAATTTTTATTTTGTTTGTACTTGTTTACATTTGTGCTGTTATTCTGGTTTTACTTTTTCTTTTCTATGACTAACTACCACTTGTTTAGCCTTAGCCTTTGGTTTTGTTTGTGTACTCTAGACTCATTATTGAATAGCTACTAATCTAGAATGCTTTTCATCCTCTTCTTTGTATTTTTTATTGAACTCTTCCTTGTTGACGGTTAATTTATTGATGCATACCACTTTCATTTTTAATCAAATTTGATTTTTTTTGTTTTGTTCAAAACAACTTTTAATGATTAACGTTTCTAGTACTCTCTTCAAGTAAAGGCGAGAAAAGAATATTTTCACATATATAATCTAAGACTTACATGTTTGTCTTTGGGTAACGCTATAAACAATTGACTTATCTGAATACAGTCAATTACATGATCAAATCGGAATTTCACATCCCTTATTAAATTTTTGTTTGTCTGTATTCCGCTGGACACACACATGACCTCTTTTTTTGCTTGAAACGTTTTTTTGTTCAATCGTTCTATTCTATTTATGTTACCCATATATATACAGACTACAAACAGTAAAGTATTTATAAGGTTGAGTATCAATTTAGTCTAGTCGGAGTTAAATTTTAAGTTTTCATATCTAAGCTTAAAAGGCTGAAATAGTGTATAATACTTGCACCGAGCAGTAATTATAATTACAACACAGATTGGAAATTAGTTTTGTGGGGTCAAGGGATACAGGAGGGGGGCAGGAAAGGAGAAAGGAGACAAGAAGATATAGGTTAAATAAATATATTTAAGTTAGTTTATTTATTTTAGATTCAAGTGTGAAAATTGTGGATACCATTTTTTAATTTAAATTAACATTGTTAATTTATTATGCAGTAAAGTTGTTGTTTATGTACTTGTCTCGCTACTTTCATATAGAGACTATAAAGAAAAGTCTCAATTTTATTCAATTTGAATGAGCCATAAATATTTTTTCTTTCTTTTACATCATTAAGTTCATCTATATGCAGCATTTCCTATTTGATTTCTAATTAGAACAGAACCAATTTTAAAAAATGATCTAGTAATGTCTTAAAAGTCCTTCAAAGCATTTCATGAAAATAAATGGTAAATATTTCTTAATTCCAGAAAACATGTCGGATAGATAGGAAGATATTACCGAAATTTAAAGATCTGAATTCAGATATATGTTAGTTAACAATTAAATTTGGTATAGAAGGAAAGAATAGTCTTTAAAATGATGATCAATTCAAGAAAGATAAGATCTAATTATAGCTATTCAATTTCTCTATCCTTTGAAGTATGAGAGAATATGCTTAGCTTATCAGTATAATATGAATAATTTTGAGGAAGACTATATTATTAATGCATATACTTTAATCCGGACCGGAATCTCCCCAAAATAGTAGTATATATGATAAAAAAACATCATTTAAAAGAGTTTTAAATTTGAAGTAAATTATTATTTTTATTCTGTTTTTTTTTCTATTATATGCACTAGTCATGACTTAATAAAGTTGCTTCTCGAGCCCGAAATCAAAACCACTTCAAAATTAGAGGAAAGGTAAGAGATGCAAAGAAATAGAGAGAATAGAGGTAGTTAAAAATAATAAACTAAAAAATTTTACCAGCCTATATAGATTGAAAATTACAATTAAGATCAGTATTCAATCAAAATTTAACCAATTCAATTAGTTTAGTTAATTATGACCCACATTATTATTAGATTTAATTTTTTCATTAGTATTTTTTACTATGGCTCTGAATTTAAATAATATTTAATTTGATTTGTTTTGTTTTGAACAATTAATAAAGACTAGTGATAATACTGGGGCAACCTCAAAATAATTATCTTTTTATCTTCTCGAGCGTCGTCGACCTCGAATGATTTGCAAGTGAAACGATGACTTTAATTAGATAAGAATTCAAGAATCTAATAATCTAAAACTAAGAACTACAAGTAAAATAATATATTAATAAATAATATTAATAATATTAGAAGTATTACTGTGGTTTACATAATAATAGATTTACTAGCCTATTGCTTCCAATGACTGAGCAGTAATTTATTGGCAAAATAGAAAAAGTGGTGGATCAGCGCAGAGTTGATCCTGCTTAGATTTTAGGACGCCCATTATCTCGTTATCAGTAAACTATCGCTATCTTTCATTATATTGGTGAATTTTTTCTTCAGACTAATAATTGTTTTTAATCTCTTTATATATTGCATATTCTTCCTTTCTTTCTTCTTTCCTACGTAACCCTCCCCCAACTATTTCATCTTATTCACTTTATACATTAGTGTTAGTAGTTCAATAATACAAAGCTTTAAGGTGATCGATTTTCTTCTCATTTTCCCTCTAATTAAAATACTCATCATCTAACTATATATGATAACATACCCAGCTTCACATACTACTAGCTAGAAAATGTTACCATCCATGTCAACATCCCTTTCAATAACTTCCATTAGATATCCCATTAGACCTTATCCATTAGGTATATCCTCTAACATTCCAAGAGATCAGCTATCAATGATCCCAAAACCAGAGTCTATATCAAAACGAAAATACTCAACTTCCATAGATCCCAGAAACTACTTGACTGTATACGAGTATAAAGTCAATGATAATTGGATCATATGGGACTACAATTCAGGATTAGTCCATTTGACTGGTCTCTGGAAAGCAATAGGAAATGCTAAAGCTGATATAGTCAAATTAATTGAATCATCGCCAGAACTAGAATCAGAATTGAAAAGAGTTAGAGGTGGATTTCTCAAAATTCAGGGAACTTGGGTCCCTTATAAGACTGCTAAAAAATTAGCAAGTAAGTTTTGTTACAAAATTAGATATGCATTGATTCCCATATTTGGTGAATCTTTTGTTGATGAATGCTTGAAACCTTATGAGAAAGGATTTGGCATGTTGAGATTGAAAGTCAATGACCAAGAGTTGAAAAAGAAAAGAACCAGAAGGAGAAGAAGAAGACATAATAATAATACTTCTAATAATTCCATTCCTTCTGTGTCCAACGAAAACACTGCTGTTCAATCCTTCATGCAAACATCCCATCAAACAACACATGATTATGACGATATACAAAGTAAATTACTACCCCCTTTGCCTACCAATGTAGTAACCAACACCAATGGTACAACATCTTTACTCAGCCATCATTACGAATTACAGCATTTTTCTGGAAATCAAGTTACAAATATAAGCACCACAAAACCAACTCACTACTACATTAACGGTTCACTTCCCATTAATATTGAGCAGCAACCTCAAAGACCACCGTCTTTTTCTAAAAGCAGCGTTTCGTCAACATCGTCAAGCATGTTACTTTTATCTGACTTGCCACGTAAGAGTGATGGTCTCCTCTCTGTATTAAAAGCTGCTGAAGGTATAGACTCTAATATTACTCCTATTATCTCGTTATCAACAAATTCAAATATCACTGAATCATATTCGCTTAACGGTAACAATAAACGTCCATTTATGTCATCTTCTAAAAACACTAATGATAATTCACTATCAATGAATAGAACTTCAACTATACTTCCTTCTCAAAATATGGGTGCATCAAGCCTAAGAAGATACAGTCTAAATGAATATAACGTTAATAACAGCAAGAACAGTATCACACCATTAAACAGCCTACCACCTTCAAGCTCTTCTTCCTCACTCAAATTCTCCTCCGTGCTCTCATCACCAGTGGCATCAACCTCAAATATAGCATTCAAAGGAACATCATTTAATGGTATCAGTTCCTTTAGCTATGTGAACAACATTCCTCTAAGCTACAATATTAACACTACAAGCACAAACACAATCAACAATAATGGTAACAGTACTAATTTTGATGGACTTGGTGCAGATATGATGTCTTCCATCTCTAGAAATTATGGATTTAGATCCACAGGTATTAGCCCTACTACGACTATGAATACATTTAATCCAGTTACGACAAGCATTGCTGTGAATAGTAATGGTACTAGTACAGGAGTGAACGATGGTGTTAGGATTAGATTGCAAGGGGGTACAGCAATGACTCCAAGTACTTATGGCGGTGACAATCGGACATTGGTTAATAGTAATAATATCATTTCGACTAAAAGTGGCTTTTCTGGGCTTTTAAAGAAATGAGGTGGTTTTAATGAGTAAGGTAACTTTCTTTGAAACTTCTTTTCCTTTTTCCTTTTTGCTTTTTTTGCTTTTTTTGCTTTTTTGCTTTTTTGCTTTTATTTTATTTTATTATATTTTATTTTATTTACATTATATTGTTTTCTTGGTAAGTAGCTCTGTATTACATGTGTATTATAGAACGGACCTGAAGTATGGTTGGCAATTGGTAATTGATAATTTTCAACGAACTTTTATGTGCTACTATAGGTTTTTTGCTTTCTTTTCAGAACATGTGCTACAAATATTCGAAATCTTTGATCTCATATAATGTATGATATTTGTTCACTCCAAACCTATTGATATTAATCACTTAGTTTATACATGAACTTGCCGCGATCTCAGAAGTTATGGACGTTTAGATATGCATGGAAATTTATTACCACGACATAATTATTGTTGTCCTAGTTTTATTTTTTGAGGAGTACCTTTTCTTATCTTTTTAGCTTTATAAGTAGTCCATTACTTCTTCTTCTAGTAGCATGACATACATTTAAATTCTGTACCTTGATCAACAAAACTTGATTGTTGAATCCATGACTCAAATATGCAATTATATGCATTTCAAGTAATGAACATTCATATGGCAAATAAGTAGGTAATCTGACTATATAAGAATATATCAGTTAATCCGTAATTATCTCAATATGGAGAAGAAAAGGGAAAGAGAGGATCTAGATATAATGATAATCAAAATAAAATGAATAAAGCACAAAATGATATACTGCAAAAATAAAGTGTAATGGTAATGACAATAATGAATAATGAAATTCTTTCAGGCACAACTAAAACAAAACAAAGCAAGAAAAAAATAGTGAAAAGTATACCCAATTTCATGAACCAAAAAAGTATGGAACAGGTATAATTTCATGAGATTTGATAATGTTTGAAGAAATTTGTAATCTCCTGAACTGGATCTTCAAGGTTCAATACAAGATTTGAGGGATTTAGAGTGCTATTTTTAGGGGCAGAGGAAGCATTAATACCATTAGCTTGAATTGGTGTTTCTGGAAAGCTTGAATCATTAAATAAATAAATAGCTATCACAGCAAATTACTTTTCTTTTGATTTGTAGAATTTGTAAATTAATGAATTAAGTAATTTGGTAGCTTCTAAATATAAACCAATCAACTTTCCCAGCAGTTCTGATCTCTTTGTTTCATTTAAATATTTTTTAAACTGTCCATGTTTTGGTCCTAGCATCATGTCTTGTTCTAAAAAAAGCACGGATCTTAACTTCTAGTTGTTCAGCTTTATTTTGTCTAATATCTGTTATAGGGATTTATCCGAGTTTTGCTCTGTCTGAACATTATGCTTGTTCAGTTCTGATTTTTTCTCGTTCAACTACAATCAACTCTGACTCTAGGCTGGAACCTTCATCAAATACTTTCTTTCTTTCCATATTGTAATGATCTCCACAATTTCTTAATAAGAGTCTAATATCACCATATTCTGCATGTAACGTATCCAAGGTTTTAGCAGCATGATCATCACCTCTAATTAACCCATGGAAGTTACTAAAAGTAGAACCACCGTTTTCAACAATCTTTGGAACTCACTTTCATGCTTTTTAATTGATTCTGATTCTTTTTGTATTTCTTTCATTTTGAAAGAGATGTATTTATAAAAAATATTGATATCCACTAATGATTCGTCGATTTTATCAGATATTGCTTGTAAATAATTTCCAGAATCTATTAGTAGTCTAACTTGAGAATTACAAATAATGGCCGAAATATCTAATGATGATTGTGAGCTTATTGACATGTTCAATTTAGGATAATGTATTTCAAAAGGGATTGTAGATACCGTTAAAAGTATACAATATCATTAATTATTTATTGTTATCAATTGAATGATCAAGTAAAAGTTATGTTTTTCTTTTATAAGATGTTCTGAAGTAAAATTATTTGATAAGCAGAAATAAAGAGATAACTTAACTAAAAGGTCTTATTGTATATGGGCTACATTACCAACTGCTCAAATTAAATAAAACAGTAAATAAAGCCTCACAAAATCATGGGCAGAGTAAGAGGCTTTGCGGAGTTAAATTTTAAACGTCGATTGACGTATAATGTCAGCTTTTCGACTCAAATAAAAAAACTTAAAAAGAAGCGGGAAAACCCCAAAATAGATTAGATTTTTTTTTTTTGCGGAATTGGCTTTCCCCAAATTAAATTCAAATAAAACTAGGATTTCTTTCAGTTAGGAGATCTAATCAATTCGCCTACTCTATTTTTAGGTAATCAAATTAGATCTGAAGGCACTGGTAGCAAAATTTATGTAGCTAGGCACACATACATAATCAAACTGAGCTATTGGTCTGTCCTGAATCCTAATCCTTGCCGGTGTCAAGGATATAATCATGAGTGATTAATCGCGTCTAATCGTGACCAGTCTAGGTCTAGTTCTATCTTTATCAGTCAATACCTAAAAATTTTACCCTTCAATAATCATCTCAAGTTCCCATAAATTGATAAACGAAACTCTTCTTCTTCTTTTTCTTATTATCTGCCTAAATAGCTTTGTTTTACACAAAATACTGTCTAAGTTCTAATTTCTTCTCACTTTCTTCATTGTATTCTGTCCCATCGTTTAACTAAACTCTATCTCGTATTTCAATTTATTTTCTTTACCTGATTAACTCATACTCCTTTCATATTCTTAGAGACAACATATCGGACAACTCATATATCCAATTATGTCATTATCCTTGAAAGAGGTTATTTATTCCTCAGTCAAGCCCATTATCAGAATGTATATGATTATCCTGACTGGATTTTTCATGACTAGAACTGGTTTACTCTCTGCTCAAACTGCAAGATCGTTAAGTGATCTAGTGCTAATTCTATTCATGCCCGCTTTGATTTTTGATAAAATTGTTAATTATATCGATATCGACGATATTAAAACTATTGGTGTTACTTGTTTTTCTGCTGTTGTAATGTATGCAATTAACGCTTGTGTTGCTTGCATTATAACCTTTACAACTCCTGTTCCAAAAGCAAAGCATCACAGATGGATTGGTGGTGCCATTTTGGCGAGGCATCATGCAAAATGTTTCCGATTTACCAATTGCTTATATTCAAGCTACTTCTATGTTTACTGATGAACAAGTAAATAAAGGTACTGCTTATGTTATTATCTGGTTAGCTATGTACATTGTTTTCCAATTTAATCTAGGATTATTTCAATTAGTTGAAAAAGATTTTAATGATATGGATGATCATGAGGAAAGTGTCAAAAAAAATGAAGAAGAAAAAGTTTCACCCCCTCAAAGTACTGACAATGGTTTGACTACTCAAAGAAATCATACTCCACAAAAAAGTGAAAATGGCAACAATTGCAATGACAATACCGAATCATCTGAAAACCCAATTTCTCCCACTTCAACTGCTAGCATAGATTCTGTTGATAATGATAGTCAAAGTTTGTCAAGTGAAGCATCTGCTGAAACCCATGCTTTTAATCCTGATATTTTAGTCTCGACTTTAACTAATACTACTCATCTAACTCATAAGTCGCTTCATTCTCAACATTTGGCCATTGCTAGGATCCCATCTGCTAGAGTTCCAGTTGATTATATCACTGTTGCTAATTCGAATAGCTCCTCTCGTAGAATGTCTTTTGGAAGTCAGACCAGTCCAGTTAGAATCAGAACAAACTTATCCCATGTTTCAAAAACATTATCTTGTATGACTGGAACCAGTATAACTACCAATGGAGGTGTCACAACTTTAAATGCACAGCTCATAAGAGAATACTCAAGAGTTGAGCCATATAACCAAAATACGTCAACTAATGTTCATATCATAACTGAGACAAATTTGTCTTCAAAAGATATTAAAAATTCAGGTAAATACATTTCATTTGTCAATAGATACCATTTGAACTTTTTAGTTTTCTTTCTCAAAAATTTCAAGAAGCCAAATTCAATTTCATTGGTTTTATCACTAACCATAGCATTGATTCCATGGCTTAAGGCATTATTTGTTAATAATGGTACAGTCACCTTAAAGAATGCTCCAGATCATAGACCTGCCTTATCATTCATTTTAGATTATGTGAATTATTGTGGTGCACCTTGTGTCCCTTTGGGATTACTTTTAATTGGCTCATTATTAGGACGTTTGGAAGTTTCTCAAGTTCCAAAAGGTTTTTGGAAATCAGTTTTAAGTCACACTGCGTATAGGCTTTGTATCTTGCCCATCATTGGTATTGCATGGGCTACCAGAATGCATAAGATTGGTTGGCTTACTGATCCAATGGCATTATTTGTCTGTTGTATGGAATTTGCGTTGCCTAGTGCAACAGTTCAGGTGTATTTGACTGCTTCTCATGCCAACCCTGATGATGATCATGGCTGTATTCCTATGAACTGTTTGGCTCTTTACGTCATTGCTCAATATTGTGTTGTAGCTATAAGTTTGCCCATTGTTGTTTGTTATACAGTCAAAAAAGTTATGGATTTTTAAATAGAGTTTACTTTATTTTCAATTACAATTTTATTTATTAATGTTTTATTTGTTTTTTTAATTTCTTGTGTGTATTTTAATTCCTTTTTTCTTTCTATTTTTGTTTCTTTCTTTTCTGCTCATATAATTACTTATTCTTTGTATAGGAAAAACTTTTAATCTTTGAATAATTCTAAGTATCGATCGCGTCCCGTTATCAGGAGCATATCCATGCCACTCACTAATTTTTAGACCCCCTCTCTTATTAACTCATAAGACACACCATATTCATCATAATAAAGCTTTATCAACAAAATATACAAGACAATGTCTCCATTATCATCACTTATATGGCAAAATGATTCCTCTCCAATCAAATCATCTTTTCAAATTTACAATGATAATGATATCATTCCCTACACTAGAAATAGCAGCAGCAGTAGCGCACATAGTTCAGTGGGCACAGAGTTAGGTGAAGAAAGGGAACAGCAACTATATTACTCCCACCTCCACCCTGTCTTTCATAATGAGAATACAATTGATTTGGTAATATCACTATTGAATTCAGCTACCCAAAGTAATGCAAAAGTTATCAAATTTGGTGTTCGATCAATTACAATACCGGATCAAGTGATGAACGGATTAGGTATCACAATTGGCGAGAAAACTGAATTTAAAATCATGAGATTGTTCATGAAATCTAGAGAGAATTTAGTTGAATTGATGAAAAGGTTACAAGTTTATAAAATTGATGAAGATGGTATGATCGGAGTTGGAATGGGAATTGAAGTTATTCAGTTGACTAAAAGTTTTAATTATGATTCTGGCGTGTTGATCAATCTAGTTAAAATTAATTTACTTTGTGACGAGTGGATGCTAGAATTGATTGGGAATTTTAGAAATAAAAATGTGTTCATTAAAGTACGTTAATATTTCTGTAATTGTTTTTTATAGTCAGGATTGATATGGGTTTGATTATACTGATGATATGTAATACTAACCAACCTTTGAACCTCAATTTAGATAGCTAACTTAGTTTATGAGATATTTGGTAATTTAAATGTGGTTCTTAAAAAGTTTGAAGATTTTGATAATAATTACGTTGAGCAAATGAAAGTTAGCAAAATCAAACATTTTCATTCCAATATTCCTGGTGAACTACATGTTGTTTCTTTGAATGGAAATAAAATAGATGATACAACAATTGAAAGCTTTTTAATGGATTATTCTAAAATCAATGGTAGTTTATCTAGCAGTTTCCAATGGCATGGGCCAACTTTAACCAATACTTTTATTCTTGAACATGAAATGAAAAAACGACTGAGATATCTATTTAAAAAGAATAATTCCCTAATTGAGTTAGAAAATGGAATTATCTTAATTGCAAATGAATTTGTCAAAGTTTTGACTTTAACACATAATGATGTTTCCTTCATTATTGGGCACAAGGGTAAAACTATTGAAAAAATTAGATCTAAATCAGGGGCTAATATTAAAATTTATGACAATGATAGAGAACAAAATCAAGAAAATCTTCAATTGGATCCCAATAACTTAGAAGTAAAATTACATAATCAAATCATTAGAATTAGTAGTCAAAAGTTATCTTGTGTCCAGAAAGCAGCTAATCTGATATCCAGATCAGTCTATGAGTATCATCTTTGGGGAAAAAAGCGACATTAATCAAATATCTGCTCTGCACAACTACCACAAACCCCCCATGTTGCTCCCAGAGTCCACGCGATTTATGCCTTACCAAAAAAAGGATTATGAAAAGTTGCAAAAAAGTGAGGTCGTGTCCCAAACACAATTTATTCGCAAAAAAATTTTTCACCCTTGGATGCTCTCATACTTAACAGGTTTTTAAAGGTCTACTTTTATCTTGATTTCTTCAACTTTTTTTTTCAACTCCTCTCCATCCCATATCATTATTCCATATACTACAAAATGGCTGACGGTGTTTTCCCAGGTGCTATCGGTATCGATTTAGGTACCACTTACTCATGTGTTGCTACTTACGACTCAGCTGTCGAAATCATTGCCAATGAACAAGGTAACAGAGTTACTCCATCTTTCGTTGCTTTCACTCCAGAAGAAAGATTAATTGGTGATGCTGCTAAGAATCAAGCTGCATTAAACCCAATCAACACTGTTTTCGATGCTAAGAGATTGATTGGTAGAGGTTTTGCTGATGAATCCGTTCAAAAGGATATCAAGACTTGGCCATTCAAGGTTGTTGATGACAACGGTAACCCAAAGATAGAAGTTTCTTACTTAGAAGAAACCAAGACCTTCTCTCCACAAGAAATTTCCTCCATGGTTTTGACTAAGATGAAGGAAACCGCTGAAGCTAAGATTGGTCAAACCGTTGAAAAGGCTGTTATTACTGTCCCAGCTTATTTCAATGACGCTCAAAGACAAGCCACCAAGGATGCTGGTGCCATTGCTGGTTTAAATGTTTTAAGAATTATTAACGAACCAACTGCTGCCGCTATTGCTTACGGTTTAGGTGCAGGTAAATCTGAAAAGGAAAGACATATTTTAATTTTCGATTTAGGTGGAGGAACTTTCGATGTCTCCTTATTACACATTGCTGGTGGTGTTTTCACTGTCAAGGCTACTGCTGGTGACACCCATTTAGGTGGTCAAGATTTTGATACTAACTTATTAGAACATTTCAAGAAGGAATTCAACAAGAAGACTGGTTTAGATATATCCAATGATGCTAGAGCTTTAAGAAGATTAAGAACTGCTTGTGAAAGAGCTAAGAGAACTTTATCTTCCGTTACTCAAACTACCGTTGAAGTTGATTCTTTATTCGATGGTGAAGATTTCTCTGCTAACATTACCAGAGCTAGATTTGAAGATATTAACTCTGCTTTATTCAAATCTACTTTAGAACCAGTTGAAAAGGTTTTGAAGGATGCTAAGATCTCTAAGTCCAATGTTGACGAAGTTGTTTTAGTTGGTGGTTCCACAAGAATTCCAAAGGTCCAAAAATTATTATCTGACTTCTTCGAAGGTAAACAATTAGAAAAATCTATTAACCCAGATGAAGCTGTTGCTTACGGTGCTGCTGTTCAAGGTGCTATCTTGACTGGCCAATCCACCTCTGATGACACTAAGGACTTATTATTATTGGATGTTATTCCATTATCTTTAGGTGTTGCTATGCAAGGTAATGTTTTTGCTCCAGTTGTCCCAAGAAACACCACTGTCCCAACTATTAAGAGAAGAACTTTCACTACTGTTGAAGACCACCAAACCACTGTTCAATTCCCAGTCTACCAAGGTGAAAGAGTTAACTGTGCTGAAAACACTTTATTAGGTGAATTCGATTTAAAGAACATTCCACCAATGCAAGCTGGTGAACCAGTCTTAGAAGCCATTTTTGAAGTTGATGCTAATGGTATCTTGAAGGTTACTGCTGTTGAAAAATCCACTGGTAGATCTGCTAACATTACTATTTCTAACTCCATTGGTAGATTATCCACTTCTGAGATTGAAGCTATGATTAACGATGCTGATAAATTCAAGAAGTCTGATGAAGAATTCTCCAAGAAACACGAAGCTAAACAAAGATTAGAATCCTACGTTTCTTCTATTGAATCTACCGTTACTGATCCAGTCTTATCTTCTAAGATGAAGAAGATCAACAAGAGTAGAGTCGAAACTGCTTTATCTGATGCTTTAGCCGCTTTAGAAATTGAAGATGCTTCTGCTGATGACTTAAGAAAGGCCGAATTAGCTTTGAAGAGAGTTGTTACCAAGGCTATGGCTACCCGTTAAATACCTGGAAATTTTTAAATGATCTTAAATTATTTTTAGATAAATTCACAATTTGGCTCTTTTCATGTATCTCTTCTGTTTAATAAATTTTAAAAACAAAATTCTTCTGAACATAGGTTAAGTTTATCTAAATTGTATGATACATTTGGAGTTATCTTGTAATATATTTTTCGTATATTTTTTTCTTTCTTAGTTTTTATGTTATTCTCGTCTATTTAATAAACACCACCCTTTTTTGTACCAAGTTTTTCTTTATTCGTTTTCTTTTTTCATGGAGAAAGATTACAAACACGCATATATTATTATATTTTACTGTTTTTTTAATAGTGATGTCAAATTGTTTAAATTATCATTTGCCAAATCTTTATGGGATTGTTCAAGCATGATGCAGCACCACCACTCCAGTGAAAACACAAATAGCGACACTTTATCATTAACTTCTATAGGGAAAGATATATTATCGTTCCAGTAGTCATACTTAGTTGTTTGTTTTAAGAAAACAAATGTAAAAATATGTTATTACCTGTAAGATTCCAAAAGATGAGTTGAAGCACAACACTCGAGCGGTTGGATTAAGCAAGCCGCACGACAAAAAATCTCTACTTTTTTTCTTTAGTAAATTTCATTGTTTTCATATTACTTTTACAATGAAAAGAAGACTCATTCCCACATAAGTAAAACAACAACAGGCAAAATTTCAAATAATCCACATTGTTTTTTATCTATCATGGGGTTCCTATTCCCAGGGAAAATTGTGGACTATTATCCATATGTTGAAAGAGTAGAACGCAAAAAACAACCAATAAAACGAGAAGTTAATACATCATTTTTGTATGGAAAACTACCTAAAAGGATGAAATCTACCATAGGAAAAAATATAGTTGATGGTTATGTATTTGAAGAGTTTAATAGAACTTACAAAAAGAGAAAATTCAATAATGATACAACAGAATCAAACACTTCAAACAAGAGAAAGAAAAGTGTAGGTAAAGCTCCACAGAAACAGTTAGTTAAGTATTTATGGGAGCTTCCTTCTGAAATCATATTCAAAATCATAGTGTTATCTTCTAATTTAAAATCATTATCACAGACAAACAGATTCTTTCATAACTTTATCTCCAGGCAAAAAACAGACTTAGAACACGCAACAATATACCAGAAATATATTAAATCCATTCCACTAGAGCCTTCACTTACGGTGCTTTTGAAGTTACAACAAATAGCAGAATTATCAGATACAGAACATCATCTGGAAAATGCTTTACATACTACACTAGATGAAACAATCAGACACAGAAAAGGTCGTCAAAGCAACATCACACGGCAGCAAAATAAGTTAATAATATTAAATTCAAAGGCTTTATACACAGGATTTCTGAAACCATCAATGTTTAGAAAGTTTCATATTGATTTAATACTTTGTTCCAAAGAAATTCAAAAAGCCAGAGATGCGATCAGAGTGGATTTAAAAAAATTAGAAAAGCAGAATGATCCAAATAAAGAAATCAAACTTCGACTAACTAAAACCAGTTATGTTAGAAGGTATCCTAAAATTCCATTTGCAATGCCATTTTACAATGAAGCGAATCCTGAGGATATAGATTATCTGATACCTAAACAGTACAGACTCAAATTAGATATAATCAAAAAATTGATCGAATTAAATTGTTTATTTAGTGGTGATATTGAAGAACTCATATTATTTTTAATTAACTTAAATAACGCAGCTATCAAAGAAAAAGACGTTCCACTTGATGATACTAAAGACTTTTATATCACAATAGATGAAATTAATAAAATGCTGGGAGATCAATATACACCTAAGAATGCACAGCATGAAATTATACGTCAAGTTGACTTAATTATCACAAATTCAACATTAGTTTTGACCTTATTAAATCAAGGTAAGAGAAAATGGATTAAATATTTTCTGCCTAAATTAGAAATTGAGAGTTTTAGAAACGATACTGATTTTTGGATTCAGATAATTGAACGGAGAGATTGGAAACAAGTTGAACAACTTAAAAGATATGCTGACTTAGAACCATCTTCCGTCGTCTTATCCAAAGTTTCAAAGCTTGTAAATTCCCAAAATTCACATTTTTAATGATAACGATTTTAAACTTAATATTTTGCATGACTTTTTTTCTTGGATTTTGAAAATTTCTAAAAATAGAATTACTATCTTTCCTCCTTTAATGTATAACTAGATTTATTTTTATATACGCATAATATCTTTATATAATTGATATTCACCTGGTAATATTAAGATATGAATCCAAAACAAGTATATAATAGAGGAAAGATAGTGCAGAGTGGAGAGAAAAGGCAAAAAAAGAGAAATAGAACAAGAATGTCAATAAAATGCGTTCACCAAATAGTATAGAAGTTGAATAAATTAGCAGAAGATTAAGAACAAAAAAAAAGATAAATTAAACTAGATTTGATAACCAATACCAGAGACAGCTTGCGATTGTATTTGAGTTTGCTGTTGATTAGGATTAGCATCATAACCACCTGCAACACCAGTACCTGTGTACTCAGCGAACCAAGGATGTTGCAAAGCTTGTCTTGCACTTGTTCTTAATTCTGGTCTCATTTGTAATAAGCCCTGCAATAAATTTAATGCTAAGTTATCAATATTTGGAATCAATATTCTCAAATCTTGTGGAATGAAAACGTTAAAGTTACTTCTATAATTAGGATAGTTAGTAACGCCAGGCCATGTTCTTTCATTTGGTGTACCCATGATTCTAAAAATTTTCAATAACTGATCTTCATTTGAAGAGCCTGGAAACAGAGGTTTACCCGTAAACATTTCAGCTAATATGCAACCTGCGGACCACATATCAATTGAAGTAGAGTAGTTTCTTGAACCTAGCAGAACGTCAGGAGCTCTATACCATAAAGTCACAACTTCGTTCGAGAAAGTATTAACCGGGATACCAAAGGCTCTAGCTAAACCAAAATCACCAAGTTTTAATTCCCCTTTATTACTTATTAATAAATTTTGAGGTTTCAAATCACGATGTAACACTCTGTTATCATGACAAAACATGATACCTCTAAGTAATTGGAACATAAACGATTTTATAGTTGGGGAGTCTAAAGCACCCGTGTTATTGTAACTATTTGAATCCATATATCTCTTCAAATCTTTATCCATGTATTCAAACACCAAAGTCAATTTGTTTTCTGTGTGAACAACATCATATAAAGTGACAATATTTTCATGATTCAATTCTTTCATAAGAGAAATCTCTCTAATTGCAGTGGATGGTGTACCTTCTTCACTATCTAAATTAATTTCTTTCAATGCAACAAGTACACCTGAAGACCTGTTTCTACCTTTGTAAACTGTTGCGTAGGTACCTTCACCCAATTTTTCCAATTGCTGGAATTGAGATGACTGTCCAGACATAGATCGGTTATGTTATATGACACAAGTTGAAAAATAAACGACAATTCTAAACCGAACTGAAAGTAGTTTGCTAGTGTAATAGATGTGTTCCAATAAAAGTACAAAAAACCAGTGGAAGTTCCACTCTTTCTCGATATCCAGTTAGTGAAGGCTAAGCGTATTACATTCAGTCAAAAATTGAAATAAACGAATCAAGTCAATCGACCTAAAAGGAACGCGTATAGCGATCACGTGTGGAAGCTCTTTATAATAGTTTTAAATTTCTAACTACAATGCTTATCTAACAAGTTGTTTAGGGTTATCCATATCTCTTTCAAGGCAAAAATATTCAGACCATGACAATGCAAGGCCAAACCCAGACAGATATATTACAAGAAAATGTCATGGAAAGTAGGGAAATAGACATAGAATGCACAGAACTTCAACACAAAGCTATAGTTCACGATTTTACTACTCCTGGATCTTTATTAAACATAGTTGCTGGCCCGGGATCAGGAAAGACAAGAACTTTAAGTAACAGAATAGCTTACATGATTAGTCGAGGATTGAAAGTAGATGAAATATTGGTACTAAGTTTAACAAATCGTGCTGTAGGAGATATTCAAGTTAAATTGAAGAATGTAGTTGGCGATGATCTGGGGAGTCAAGTTAACATCCTGACTTTCCATTCGTTTGCTTCTTCCGTTCTAGATTACCGTTATGATAAGGACTGGTATTTGTTAGAAGAGGATCAATTGAAAAAGTTATATGATTTGATTTGCCATGACATGAAATCAAATAGAAAGCCTTATTCAAGTGCCGTATTTAAGAATTTGATTAAAGCTGTTAGAGCTTTCGATGAAAACATGGAGAACTACGAACAAAGTAAACTTTATATTACTCACAAATTGTCCAAAAATGCTTATAAGAAGATTAAATATTTGGTTGGCTCCAATCATGTTTTCACCTATGAAGATTTACTTATGGAATGCCATGAGATTTTACAATCCAAAAATCCACCCGATTTCACCCAAAATTATAAAGTTATAATAGTGGATGAAATACAAGATATATACCCAACATTATCAGATATTATTCTTGATTTATCTGTTTCAAAGAATTTAACCATAGCTGGTGACCCAAATCAATCAATATATAAGTTTTTGGGAGCTGAATATTCCAAAAATTGGGGAAAAATATTACCTCAATTTAAGCATGAAACAATATCGCTGAATAAAAGTTTTAGATCAACTCCTGAGCTATTAGAATTTTCAAGTAAAATTTTAGGAACTCGTTTAACTAATATTGACTCTTGTGTTAAAGGAGCTAGTTTTTTGCAACCTATTAGAATGTCATTCACCTCTGAATTTGAAGAATTTGATTTTATTTATAATGAAATTGAAAGAATAAGAAAAGCTTCAAACAATCAAATTAAATATTCTGATATAGCGATTTTATCATTTGCAAATAATGATGTTGATTCATGTTATAGGTACTTTGAAACTAGAGGAGGTAAAATGGGTTTAAATCGCCTAAGTGCAACCCCCAAATGGTTAAATACAGATATTTCATTAATTCTGCAATATATGAAAATTTTAATTGATCCTAATCAAAGTTTAGCTTTATTAACAACTTTATCCATGTTAAAAGGTATTGGAATGTCTACCATGAATATTATTCATAATTCTGCATCTGAAAAAGGAATATCTGTTTGGAAATACATCAATAACCATGATATGAAGAAAGGTAAAGTAACAGAAATTATTGATGAGTATATCGAATTTATCAATGAATGCCGTAGCACCATGGATTTTAATGATCCAAATTCAATCATGCATACCATAGTTACATTAGCTAATAAGTATGGACTTAAGAAAAGATTGTTACAGAAGAGGTTGAGTCCGTTACAGTTACATGAATATGAAGATTTTATCTTGTCAATTTGGAATTCTCTTAAATCAATGTCTAAGATGAAATCTGAAGATATCACACTTTTACAATTTTATTTGCACAATTACAATACCGAACTCATGATGAGCCCTAAATTTAAACACTCTGATAATTTAAAAGATTATGAATTCAAAGTAAATTTCTCAACTATACATACGGCTAAAGGTTTAGAATTCCCAATCGTTTTCATACTATCTCAAAATAACAATAATTTGTTCTTAGCTGAGAAGAAAAAAGTTATATACGTTGCAGTTACGAGAGCAACCACTTTACTATACTTCAATAAATTAAACAACCATTATGTTTCTAGCATTGATGATCATGTGTTAAAATCCAAACCAGATAATCAATTAAAAGAAATGGACTCTGCAGTCTTGAAAAGAGTTCAAAAGGGAAGATTTGTAATTAGCGATAGGCCACCAAATTTCGATAAGCCTGCAAATTTGGTGAATATGCTAGGGAGTATGGGTAAAAATGTTACTGGATTGCATATGACAAATCATCTTAGAGGATTAGCTACACTGGTATCTAGGGTTACAAAAATGCATTAATTTATTTTATATTTCAGTTCACACTTTTTATTATTTTTTTTTTTTTACCGCTGTTTACAGAGTTCTTTTTATTATAGAATATGCATTATTAAATTAAATATTGTTATATATATATATACATATATATTCCTCTAAATTATTTTATTTGTTTCTTTTCCCTAAAGGTTGATCAGTTAATAAGAACTTCACATCCATACCTAATTTATTCTCAAGGAAATCAATCTCGACTAAATCAACATTTTCCTCAATAATATGTTTTAAAACTGAGTGTTGTTTCAAAAAGCCGTTCAATAAACATAAGATCTCTATGCTTCCACCTTTACCTTTCCCACTTTTGGAACCAGAACTGCCATATATCGCCTTTTTCAACTTGCCATTTGAGCCTCTAGGTAATTGGATCAACTTAACCTTTGATAACTGTGTTAACAATGGGAAGTGGCTGTATAATAACGATGAGGTCATATCATTTTTGCAAATGAATAAATATCGTATCGTATCGTCATTTTCGGCATTGAAGGTTCCATCACGTACTTGCTTGACTTGATTTTCTAATAACTGCATGACAGAATTAAATCCAGTTTTAAAGTATCTATATTCAATTGGTGGTGATAATTCGATTTTTTCAGAGGATTTATCTTGTTGTTGTTTAGAGGCCATGAAAGCATTATAATTTTGAATCTCAACAAATACTTTAGTTGTTAGCAACTGTAAAATATCCTGCAGTATTTCAGGTTTGATTAAAGGCCATGATGTGAGTTTTGTGTATGGATTAGATAAAATTGGTTTGAAAATCTGTTTTTTCTTTGTCTCGACTTGTTTTAATGTTTGACCAGATCCTACTTTTTGAACGTTCTTTTTAGGGACCTTTGTTTGTTTACTCGATCTATTAATTTGATGGTTCATTTGTGGAAATTATCAAAATCTGTTCTTGGGTTGTTGGAGGCATTAAATTAAAATAAGAGATTATCTGAATCATTGGAATGAAAATAAAAATATTGTAGATACATTGGGGCACAGTAATACGCCACATGACATACAAATTGTTGTGCTTTGTGCCACTTTCGTACTTGCTCAGAAGTGGGGTATTCCTTTTCTGATTACTTCAACTTTATCATCAGATCAAACGTAAGTTAACCAAATAACTAAGTGTCTTAATAAACAATCAACAAAATGGTATCACTATATGGTTGGGCTGCTTTTGGAGTGGCTGTCAGATGGTTACAAATGGGTATCAGGCAAGCACCAGCATTATACTATCCACAAGGTTATCTAATCTCAGGTGGTTTCTGGGTTGGATTTGGATATTTCTTCAATCAATGGGTTGACAACAACAATGTGTTACTAGAAAAAAGATTAGAAAAGTTAAAGAGAACTAGAGAAGAAGCTAGTTAAGTTATCTATTTTTTTTTTCTGTTTGGTGCTAACCAAGCTATTATTTATTCACTTTATATTTATTACTATTACTTTCTGTTTCTTTGTTTTTAGAAAAGATAATAAATTACATATTATTACAAGACAAAAAAAAAATAAAACTATAGAAATATAAAAGGAAAAGCAAACGTGTAACTATTTGTCATTAGTATATAAAAAACAACCAATTTAAAGCTGTTGATTGTAGTTTTGTTGAACGAATTGTAGATATCCCGCATCATCAACATCATCTAATTGATTAAGAGCATTCAGTTCTTCTTGTAGTTCATTAGCATCATATTCAGGAACTTTACCAAAGCTGACGTCGCCATCTTCATCACTTTCGTCAAGATCCTCATCACTTTCGTCTTGACCATCATGGTCCCCATCTTCTTCATCCTCATCTTCGTCTTCATCTAATCCCATTTGCGGTTGTTGAACAGGCTGAAGCTCTAAATTATCACTGCTGGTAGTATTATCATCACTGAAATTCTCTTCGTCGTCTTCATCACCACTTTGATCACTATGATTATCATCACTATCACCAACTTCATAATCATTATCATCATCATCATCATCCTGATCACCGCCTATCAATTGTTCAGCACCAGGAACTTGCCTAGCAGCCTCGGCCAAATTATTTGGTTTATCAGTAGGTTTATTCGTTTTCAACTGCACAGTAGCTTTGTATTCATCGGCCATTGATCTATTGGTAAAATCTTGGGATTTAACATATTGATCGATTTTGTCAAACTCCTTTTGATCCACCATTGAAAATTCAAATGTTTCAGGCCTTTCATCCCGATATGTCCCTTCTTTTCTAATCTGAAGTGTGACATTAAAAGTTAATCTCGTAATTGAAGTGTATGTAATGGCTTCAATATCATTACAATTGAAAACAATTGTAGGTTTTTTAAAACCAAAGATAACATGGTCGGGCATGAAGTAAAGATGACCTTCTTTTGTACCTTTATAGGTTTCAACACAAAAGGTATCTTCATTTGAAGTACCATCAGTGATAGGCAATCCATATGCTTTGAATCTCTTAATTAAAAACGGTACCAACCCATCATCACCTAAAACAGGCCCAAACTGTTCAGTCAAAGTATCATTATTGAAAGTAATTAACAAAATATCGTTTTTATGAGTGTTACCTAAATTAGCATTGTATTCAATTATAAGACTTCTAAAATTCTTTCTGTCGGGTGTTCGTAGTATGGAAGCAAATCTAACATTTTTTGAGGTAATATCAGATAATACAAATTCAGGTTTTGCCTCTTGTGATTTAGTCAATATTAAACTCACTTTGCGTGGATTTGAAGGGAAGGTGACGAACACTAAATTTAGCTTCTTCCTAACAGGTGATTGAACTGATAATTCCGGGATTTGCAAGACAATATTACAACCTGAAGTATCAAGCAAAGTTGAAAATTCAATTTCATCAGAGCTCGAATAAGATAGAGTTGATGTCTCTATTTTTCTCTTCTTATTTGAGGAAGAACCATCAGTTGTGTTTGTTAACGTTTCTATCAGGCTTCTAAAAACTTCCTCACTAGGAGGGTACGCGGCAATCACGTCTTGTACCTGGATCTTAAGATTTGTTGGTATGTTATCTGGAAATGACATGGTAGTATCCCCTAATTGTGCCAAAAGCCAAAAGCAATTGTTTGATATATTCGTTAAGAATCCAAAAAAAGAGATACTATTGCTAATAACTGAATTCAAAATACATTGGACCTCGTTGTAATTCTCGACGCGTTTTCCTGCTGCACCGCCAAGATGCAGGGTATATCCTTTCTTTAAGTTGAAACAACTGAAATTTCCTCGTTTTCAGCTTTCTCCTTTCATATTTTTCTTTAAAGAGTCACAAAAAACAAGTTGCAATATGTCTGGTGCAATTGTTCTACCAGTATTCCAAGATGATGAAGACTCTAATGACTACATTGGACCTTCTCCAAGACAAGTCCTTAGAATAGCAATCAATTTGAAGGCTTTAATCGATAAATTAATTCCAATCACCATTGATGATGAACATATCACAGGTCAAGACTCGATCATTATTAATGACAAAGTTTTAGCTGCTGTTAAGCTAGCTGCTGGTGGTGAAGGTGAAGGTAGAGGTTCCACCTCCAAGAGATATCAAGCTTGTTTGATCTATTGTTTACTAGAAGTTTCTGGTTGGTATTACTACTTGATGTTAAACGAATTGAGTGACACCTCTTTATATGCTGCTAGAAAGACAGCTGCTGAAACAATTGCTGCTATCTTGATTGAACAGGAGGAGGACGACAAGTATTTGTTCTTATCTATGCTCTGTCATAGATACACCATCAATCTGAACGATGTTGATACTACTCCAGCAAATGTTTTAGAATTAGCTGTGGACATGCACTGTACTCCAATCGTTGCTTCATCTGGTTATCAAAGATGTATCAAGTGGTTATGGAGAGGATGGATTGTTCAATCTTCTACGGATCCTTCGGAATATGTTTTGTACAAGGGTAACAAGAACAGTCATTTCCGTGCTCATTTTGATCCAGATAGAATTAAAACTCCCTTATATCAAAATATTTTAGAAATTCTTTTTTCTTTTATTTACTTGGGCTTATACACTTACATCATTAATACAGATACATCTGATAATAAATTTGGTGCTATCGAAATTATTTACTATTTGTTCACCCTTTCTTTCGTTCTTGATGAATTACAAAAATTCTATCATATTGGTTACAATTATTTGAACCTATCAAATGGCTTCAATGATTTCATGTATGGTATTATTATTTTGGCTTTCTCTGTTAGACTTTCTGCAATTGGTATTCATGATCCAGAAAGAAACTTTCACTTAAACACCATTGCTTATAGAATTTTATCTGTAGCTGCTCCAATGATTTGGATTAGATTATTATTTTTCTTAGACGTCCTACAATTTATTGGTGCTATGGTGGTTGTTATAAGAAAGATGATGAAAGAATCTTTGATTTTCTTCTTTTTATTAGGTGTTATCATGATTGGTTTCTTACAGGCCTTCATTGGTTTAGATCAAGCCGATGGTAAGAGAGAGTTGACTACTTTTGTTGTTACTAATATGTTCCAGACAGTTTTAAGTGGTCCTGATTTTGATGCCATTGAAAGATTTGCTTATCCGTACGGTAACATCTTGTATTACGCATACACCTTCATTGTGGTTACTATTTTGTTGAATATCCTTATTGCCTTATATTCTCAAGCTTATTCAGATATTGTCGAAAACTCAACAGATGAATATTTGGCTCAATATTCAGCAAAAGTTTTAAGATATGTTAGAGCGCCAGATTACAAAGTCTTCGTTCCTCCAACTAACTTAATTGAAATTGCCTTGATTGAAATTCCGTTTAAATGGTGTTTATCTAAAACTGCTTATGAAAGAGTCAATGATTTGGTCATGGTCTTATTATATGCTCCTGTTTTATTCTTTACTTCTAAATATGAAGTGACTTGTGCAAAAAGAGTTCAATACAACAGGTCTAGACAAGCCGCCGATGATGATAATGAAGACGACCTACCATGGGATTTAACTGATGGCTGGGATGAAGAAGATGAAGATGGGTCCAATATTAGAGAATCTTTGAGAATTCAAAAGATGGCTGAAAGAGAAGACCCTACCTTTGCTAAAAATTTTAAGACTTGGTCTGAGTCAATTGATGCATTGGTTCCACCAATCGTTGAGTCTAAGAAGGTTGGTGTTTCTTGGGAAACTTATGAAATTTTCAATAGACTTGATAAGTTAAGTAATTTGGTTGAGGAATTATCTCAGCAAAACAAAGAACTGAGAGAAAAATTTAATCAATCGGCCTAGTTCTGAAATATATTTTTGATTTCATTCTACGTTACTTGTTACTTGTTCTCATTCTTTCACTTTTGCCTGACCTTTTCTGTTAAAATCATTTCTAATGACACATAATGTTTTTTTTGTTGCTTTTTTTTTGTGATCCCATGAAATATTTGTATTATTTACTATCTTTTACCCATTATAGTATCCTATCGTGTTCTCGCTGACCACATGATGATACCACAAGTAGTGTTCGTATATAGCGGAGACGCGGTCTTCAACTTGCCATACACATACATGTTATCAGTAAAATCATCGACCATAGTAGCACTATGCTACAACTTCAACAATTCAACTAACAATACACATTTCACTATAACTTAATTGACCATAAATCATGTCAACTCATCCAATTGAAGCAGAGGACAAGGATTTGGGAGAGTACAAGGCACTTACTTCTGTTTTAAAAGCCCAGGTTGAATATGAACCTTGGGCGAAAACCACATTATTAAGTCCTAAACAACAGAAATGGGAATCATTAACTCCTGAAGAACAGAAACTATTGCCCTGGTTCCCACAGTATTTACAACAATTAGAGCATTCTATTGAAATTAATGGCAAATTTTTCACTGATGTTGCTGAAGCTGTTTCTGAAAGCTGGGGTGCTGGTTCAGACAGTTCTCAATGGTTTCCATGCTCATACAATGATTTAGATAAAGTTAAAGGTATAATGATTCAATTAGTTAGAGAATGGTCCGAATATGGTCAGATTGAAAGGGATGAATCATTTGGAAAAATATTAAATTCTTGTGAAAAGTTGTTTCCCGATGTGGTAAATAGACAAAACTTGGAGGTTTTAGTCCCTGGAGCTAGCCTTGGTAGATTAGTTATCGAATTAGTTAAAAGAGGTTTTAGAACACAGGGAAATGAATTTTCTTATCATATGTTACTTAATTCAAGTTATATTATGAATACTACTTTTTGTGCCAATAATTATTTAATTTGTCCTTTTATTCATAAAGGTTCTAATGTTGCGAAGAGAAACTCCCAACTCAGACAAGTTTATATTCCAGATTACAATCCTGGTGATGTTTCATTTATTAACAAAGAATATCCGAATATTCCTGTTGGGGACTTGATGTCCATGGTTGCTGGTTCTTTTGTTGATTTGTATGGTCCTTCTAATTTGGGCAAAATTACAGAAACTTATACTGATGATCCTGAAGCTTCGCAATTCAGACTTGAAAATAAAAGTAAATTCGATATTGTCACAACGTGCTATTTCTTAGACACTGCTACGAATATAATTGATTATTTAAAAACTATAAAGCACTGTTTGAAAGACAATGGCTATTGGATTAATTTTGGTCCCTTATTATGGCATTATGAAGAAGATGACGAAGTCATCAACACTACAATCATTGATCCAGAGTCTGGACAAGAGAAAAAAGTTTCAACTCCAATGAAAGGTCTTGAATTATCCAGAGATGACCTACTCCAGTTAGTTAAAGATACAGGATTTAAATTTGTGGAACACGAGTCTGGAATTAAAACTACTTATGGGAGTGATAATCAAGCATTAGGCGGTTGGAATTACGAATGTGAGTTTTGGATTTGTCAAAAGGAAAAATAATTAAAATTAGAATATTTATTACCTAAGTAATTGCACTTTTATTAAAAAAAGTCTATGTTGTAACAACAAAAATAAGATGCAAAGAGATGAATCAAAAAACGAAATCATTTAAAATCTTGTAAAATTTCTTTAATTGATTTTCTATCATTGTAGAACTTCATAGACTCTTTCCAGTTAGTCAAATTCTTAATTTTAATATTAGGAACACCAATATTGTTACTATCTGTTAATTTAGTTTGAGACTTAGAAGATGAGAAGTAATCAAAGGAAAGTTTTGTAAGAGCAGCTGTAAGTAATTTTAACGAACTTCCTTGTGATTTATAGTACTTGAATAATTCCTTACCTAAAGCAGCCTGTGAATCTCCTGCTTTCTCTATAATCTCTTGTAATTTGTCGCTTTTTATGGGTAAACCAGCAGCCGTTAAGAAAGCATAAATTCTAATTGGTTTCAAAGCAGTTTCTCTTTCTTCTTTTGTCATTTTTGAAGTTAGCATGACTGACACCTTGGATCTTGATTTAAAGGTTGGTAATATAGTAGTTTGAACAAACTTCAAGAAATTATTAACTTTTAGATTTTGAATTAGAGATAAATTCACAGAATCATCACCAGAAATATCTAGTGAAAAGTTATATGATCTATTTAAGATTTGATCCCAATAACCTTGATGTTGTTTCATAATTTTAGTTTTAACCATGGTACCAATTGATTCAGCAGTTAAGCTAACAGCACCACCAGTTTGGGATTGTTTTTGATTAGCACTTGTAATACTCTTGACAAATTTATCAACATATTCGGTTTGGAAATCTGTTTTCTTTAGTTCTTCAATAAATTCATAATACCATTCAACTAAAATTTCATCAATTTTGGAATCTAAATCATCAGGGGTGTGTTCACCTGACATAATAGTAACATGAATACCAACTGTTTTCTTTAATGCTCTTAAGCCGGTAAAAACAGCATAGCCTAGTTGGTATTGAGTTCTAAGCTTTAAAGAAAATGTAGTAGACATAACAAAGGCCAAAAATTTAGTCATAGTTCTATTATTAACATCTTCTCTAGAACCAGTTTGAACAAAATAAGACAATGCATTAGTTTCATCTAATGAGTCTCTATGAATTGAATAATTTCTACCAGAAGGTAAATAGATTGTAGAAGCTTGAACATAGCCTTCACTAGAGAAATTATTTACTAAAGATTGAATAATTGGAAACAAGTCATTTCTGTAGTTAGAACTATCGACATCTCCATGAAGTAACCCGCTTAGATAACATCTGTCAAACAAAGTGTCAGCTAGCTTAGCAGTGTCTTCTAATTCTAAATCTTCCAATGCTTCAAGTCTGGACTCTAAATCAAAAGTGTATTGCTCCATGACAGCAAGTAAGCCTAAAGAAGCCAAAACAAATGAAGGCTCATTCTTTAATCCATCATAATCTAATTTTAGTCCAACTCTATAACTTCTATAATCAGCAACTCTAACAATGTTTCTGAAGTTGGTTGTAATTCTTTTAAGTTCGTCAATTATATGTTTCAAAACGACATACACCTTAGATGCCGGACCAGAAACATGAATAATAATGCCAGGTTCGCCTTTAATTGAAGGAAATAAATCATATGAATAATTTAAAACTAATGAAGGATACAATAGTTCTCTTAAATTGTGTTTAACTAGCTTACAAATAATCTCAATAGATAGTATAGTTCCAGCGCTAGGTTTTATATCAATGTTAGTCAATTCCAAAGTCAAGAAAGCCCTATCACTAAAAGACATATCAGTTTCTCTTTTCAGCCATAACTGGTAACCTGAGTCATAAAACACCAGTTTTGGAACGGTTGAAGCAGAATCGTTTTGAACTGAATAGCCTAAAGTTGTAGATTTTGAAATCTCCTTTAAATTTTGTAAAAGCAGCGATTGAGAATTAACATCAGGAGGACAAAACTGATTTGGTTTAATTAAAGAAAAGGATAAATCTTTATCAGAACCATAGATTGATAAACTTGATATCTTGTAAGAAAATCCAAAATATTGATCTTTTTCAATTGGTTGTTCTAATCTAAAGCATTTACAATTTTTAAAGTAAGACTCAGGACCAATTATGCTTACTATGATATTACTTGGATGAATTGTATTTTGAACAAATGAAATAAAATTAGTTGCTTGATTTAGCCACCATTTCTTAGTTTCAGCTGATTCGTTATAAGCACCTAGATATCCACTTTCATCGTTCAAAACAAAACTTGGGGAACCTTTAATTATCCACTTAGATAAAACACTTTGGTCGTCTAATAAAATTCTACACAAGTCTCTGGTTTCAGCAGAAGCATACTCGGAAACATTCATATGAACATAATTGTATAACTCAATACCATTTAGTTGGGATAAAAGTTTCGAAACATGCTTAACTGATTTTTCATTGAAAACAGCAGAAATATAATCAAATAAAATACTGAAAATAGAGTCTAGATTTTTCGAACCAACTGTAGTTAGCTGCAATTGCAACTCTAATACTTCACCTTGAGATGATATTTCAGGGGTCATCGTACAAGTTTCTTTAATATATCCAAGTTCAAAGAAAGTAGCATTAACAGAAGATTTACTTTCGTCACCAAAAATAGAGCACCACCAACTTATGTACGAGGATAGTTCAACAGGAGAAAATTGAGTTTTAGTAAACTGAGTAATTGGAAAAACCAATCTTAGTATAGGAGCCTTGGTTTCATTTACAATTAAAATGGCTTTACCTAATTCGGTAGGAGTGAAAGGAATTGTCTTATATCTTGAATTCCAAGCACTATGAATTATATCAAACTCAGATAAAGTATTTTTCATTATTGTAGTAGTATCATGCTTTTTTTTTAAACCACCAAATAACTTGGAGCCAGAGTAATGAGAAGAGATATCGGAGAAAGTAAAAGTAGCTAACTTTTGTAGATAATTCAAGGATTGGGGGCCTCTGATAACTAAAGCCATTTTGCTAGGAACATACTCAGAATAGAAAAAATCAGCAAGTTCATTTCTAATATTCAATTTTTTGGAATTTGGTAGATCATTTAATGTATAGAAATTACCGGTAGAGAATCTATGAAATTGATGTTGAGGATTAGCCAATAATCTTAATCCATGATAACTAATTCTATTTAAAGCAGAACAATTGTTGATATGCTCATTATCAACGGCAATTATTTCTCTTTTGATGTAATCTTGATTGAATAATGGATTTCTGAAACAGGAAGCGAACACTTTCAAAATGTGGTTAAAGATAGGTTCATTTGAAGCAGAGACATCATCGTTAAATGGGATTTCAAAGTAGTAAGTAGTTTTTTCTGAAACAGTAACAGCATTATATTGTCCACCAGCTTTGAAAACAGATTTTTTGTAAAGATCAATTTCTGGATATTCTTTAGAACTAACACAAACCATATGTTCGCAGAGGTGAGCTAAACCATACAATCCGTCGGGATCGGCATGATGACCTGTAGCAACAGACAAAGAACAAGAGGCTAAATCTTCAGTTGGATCAGAAATTATAAGTGCCAATATACCATTTGAAAGTTGTAAGTATTTATGAGACCTGGAGCCCATAGAAACAGGAACATAAGGTTGATCAATGAAAAGTTTGGCTTGGAACGACATTTGATACAAAGGGACAAGTTGATAAATTTGAAAAAAGACATATCACAAAAAATTAACTAAAAACACAAACATACTACTTTATATATATATACTTTCAGAACTGTAAAATTGTCTTGACAAGGAAGTAATACATCAAGCACTAAACGCTTGTATCCTCTTATCGAAATTGCCAGATTCGGATGTTTCAATAGTACTGGCCGATCGATTGGTGTAGACGCTGCCACCAAGACTACCGTGCAAGTAAAAATCTAAGGTTTATCGCAGAATCGTAGAACACTCAACACCCAAATGAATTCATACAAAACTCAATACCTAAGTCCAGTACTTCCCCTACCTCCCTAAAATACCCTAGTGTTTGTTAAGTAACCCTAAATTTATACTCTATAAGGATTACTATCATTTTAATAACTTATTTTAATATTCTGTTTCATAAATCATCTCTCTGCTAATATTGCCACTAGCAAAGTCCACCTGATATAAACCATAATATAAGACCCAAGTCAACTCTTCAATCATATCACATAATTAAGAAATGTCAGCTACAAAGCAAACATCTGTGAAGTTAGTTTTATTAGGAGAAGCAGCTGTTGGTAAGTCTTCTTTAGTGCTCAGATTCGTCTCTAACGACTTCCAAGAAAATAAAGAGCCAACAATTGGTGCTGCTTTCTTGACTCAACGTTGTACAATAGGTTCCAAAACTATTAAATTCGAAATTTGGGACACTGCTGGTCAAGAGAGGTTTGCCAATTTAGCGCCTTTATACTATAGAAATGCACAAGCTGCTTTAGTTGTTTATGATATTACTAAACCAGCTTCTTTTATCAAAGCTAGACGTTGGGTAAACGAATTACGTGAGAATGCCAGTAAAAACATCATAATTGCATTAGTAGCTAATAAATATGATTTAGTGTTATCTGAAGAAACAGGTGAAGAAATTGAAGATGCTAGAAAGGTTTCAATTGATGAAGGCCAGAATTTAGCCGATGAAGAAGGTTTACTATTTTTTGAAACATCTGCCAAAACTTCTTATAATGTTAATGAGGTGTTCATGGCCATTGGTGAAAAGATTTCTGAAAATTTAGGTAAGAATAATAATTCTGAAGCTTCTGGAAATAGAGGTACTCAAAAAATTGATTTAAATACTCCTACAGATTCAAACTTGGGTTCTCAGAATTGTGCATGTTAAATAAAACTTTTTAAAGAAAAACATATTATATAATAATATATTATAGGAGTTTGTTATTGATTAATTCCGATATAGTAATAACCCATATTCTAGTCTATGTGTTGTTTATTTGCATTCACATATTCGATCGATTTATTATTATCATGTTTATTTCAGGTGTATTTCCCCCTTTTTTGTGCTTTTGGTTGTTATATTTGGTTTTTCATTCTACATCCCTCTTGTCTCATTGCAATGTTACTTTTTTCTGTATCTATTTTTGTCTTTACTAGTGTGTTTCTTTTACAGTATTTTCATTTCTGTGCTTATACGTTATTCCTTTTTTCCTTATATTTTTATCCGAATTGATTATTTTCGAATAGTTGTTCAAGTTACATACTTCATTTTTTACTGTTATACCTTTATTATGTATGCCTTTATGTTATAATTCCAATTTTTCGGTCACATATATATAATCAACTAAACTTTGATCCACTGATACAAAAACAAAACTGTAAGCTTAGGAAAAAAAATCATATAGAACAAGATATTTTAAACTACATATAAAAAAGAAGAGATATAATCGATAATAGCAATGCGAATATAGTAAAAGCAAAAATAAATAGGGAACAGATAGAATCAAAAAATCAAAAAATCATTTATATCAAATTAAAATTAAGAGAATAATATCAATAACAAAAATTCATATAAATGGAGTGTATGTGTTCAAAGAAATGAGATACAACTAAAAGTAACTAAATAAAAACGCAAAAGATTTTTGCCATGTTCTCCATTTCTCGTTAATTCAAAAACATTTAAAAAATTTATTACATTATAATTTAGATTTAACATTCTTATCTAAACCACCTCTTGTAGCCTCTTTGTTAATTTCCAACGTACCAGCGCCAGTAGTCGTACCATCAGCTATATGCTTTTCGTTATCACCAAAGAAAACGACAGTAACGGTTAAGTCATCTCTGTAACGTCTACTTAAAGGAGATGGAATACTAACTAGCATGTTAACATCATCTTTATGACCACCATTACTTAAAGCATTTCTGATTAAATGAGTAGCAACATTTTCATCTTCCAACAAATAACCTTGAGAACCGTCCTTAGCTCTTCTGAAAGGTTGCTTTTGTTTTGCTGAAGAATCAGAGACATCTATGACTTGTGGTAATTTCTTATCTTTTGATTTTGGCCAAACAGAATCTAATAATGAAGCTTGAGGTTTAATCATCTTTTTATTTTCCATCCATTTAACAACTAATCCAACAACTTCTTCGTTACTCAACATTTCATATAAACCATCAGAAGCCAGTACTAAGAAATCGTTCTTGGATGGTGCAATTTCAGTAGTGGATATTACTGGCTCAGCAGTAACATAAGGAGGTGTTTTCAAATTAGCAGGAGATTGTCTACCAAAAAATTGTCTATAAACTTTAGCTTGAATATCCTTAGCCCATTTATAGCGAGCATCACCAAACGCTCTAGTCGGTTCTAGAGAACCTAATACTCTACCATTTCTAACAACGTTAGGTTCGTTTGGATGTTCACTTAATAGTTTAGCAACTTCAGTTGGATTTGAACCTGTTTGATCAACTGATAGGGCGTTCACAGTCCAAACATTTTCTTCATTTATTGAACCCAATAAAGCTCTTGAGTCACCAGTTACTGCAACTTTTAATATCTTAGAGTGTGAATCATAGAATGTCATCAACGCACAAGAACCAGATAAAGCGGGCATTAATAATTCAGCGGCACCGGCTTTATTATTTGGGTTATCTAATAATTTAATAACGTTTTTATTCACAATTTCGTCATCTAATTTCAAGAAGCCTTGCTTAATTGCCTTGTCTATCAGTTCATTGGTTGGAACTAATCTTAAATTTTTATCGCTAACTTTGTAAACATTATTTAATTCAGTAATAACGTAGTCTAACAAGTTATCTCTAAGTTTTGCAGAAGTGTTCCAACCAGCATGTCCATCGAATACAGACCAAAAATGCCAATCAGCTTCCACTCTTTCATTGTTGTTTAGTCTATCTTGAATTGGCACTTCTAAAAGTTTTTCAGATCTGTCGTCTTCGATTGGATTATTACTTGGTAATTGGCAAATATCGTATCTAGCAACGCCTTTGCCTCTATTGACATTGTAACTCTCTTCGAACTGTCTTAATCTAGTTGACACTTCATCATCGCTTAATATATAGATCCCTTGTTTCTGTTGTTGTTGAGATATCCCACTATTTTGTAAAGAGTTGGTACTTGAAGTGGAAAAGAATTGCTTTGATTGAGCATCAGCAGCTTTGCTTTGGACGAAACCGTCTGAGTCTGGTGAAGAGAACGAATCTGATAAAAGACCATTTCTGGTGATCGCTACATATGATGTAGCCAATATTAATCCAGAAGCCAAAGCTATGTTGAATTCCCTTCTCATCTTTTTCGTTGATCTAACAGAATTGGTGTGTTGTTGTTGATAAGCCAGGGTTTTCACACTAGTTTGAAGTTTTCTCAGCTGAGTGTTTCTCTGGAGCAGGGACTTGATAAACTTGACTTGTAGCTGGTGAGGGTGTGTCTTAGCCTTGAGTGCTAGCATGAGGACTGCGTGAATATGGATAAGGTTAAAATAGTGAGAGAAAGGAAAGTAACTCTCTGAAGATGTTCCCTTTTTCAATTTGATGTCTTTCTTATTGGGTCAGAAGAGTTGGAGAGAAGTGGGTCGTGTGCACGCAATTCTGCTTTTTTATTCGATTTTTTTCAGCATTACTTTGGAGATAATACAGTGGAGAAACCACTATTTGCCGTAAACACTGTCTGTGAAATTGTACATACAAAATGCCTCCAAAAAATAAGAGCAAAGATGCAAAAAAACAAAAAGATGCAGAAAAAAGATTAAAAGCCAAAAGAGTTGCAAAGTCTGCGGAAGATAAAACTTTCGGTTTGAAAAATAAGAATAAATCCAAAAAAGTTCAACAGCACATTGCCACGGTCACAAATGTTGCCGATAACAAAAGACAATCTGACTTAGAAAAGAGAAAGGCTGCTGAAAAGAAGGCTGCTGATGAAGCTAAAAGAGAAGCCGCTAAATTATTGCAATCCTCTATATCTGCTCAAAAAATTCCATTTGGAGTTGATCCAAAATCTATCCTATGTCAATTCTTTAAAGCTGGTGCATGTACGAGAGGCAAAAATTGTAAGTTCTCTCATGATTTGAATGTTGGTAGAAAGGCCGTTAAAAGAGACTTATACACTGATGATAAAGATAATGTTAAATCTGAAAAGGAGATGGATACCATGGATAATTGGGATGAAGAAAAATTAAGAAAAGTTGTTCTATCAAAACATGGTAACCTTAAAACAACAACTGACATTATTTGTAAGCATTTTATTAAAGCTGTTGAAGATGGTAAATATGGTTGGTTCTGGACCTGTCCTGATGAGGAACAAAAGAATATAGGATGTAAGTATAGACATTCTTTACCTCCTGGTTTCGTCCTTAAAACTAAGGAACAAAGAAGATTGGAAAAGTTGGCTGCTGATCAACAACCTAAGATCACCTTGGAAGAGTTTATAGAAACTGAAAGAGACAAATTACCTAAAAACAAGTTAACACCAATTACTCAAGAAAGTTTTAGTAAATGGAAAACCAAACATATACTACAGAAACATAATGAAAGGGCCAAGGCAGAGTCTGCTAAAAGTACGAAAACTGGTAAACAAATCATTCTGGAAAAGTTCCAGAATAAGTTCTTTCAAGAAGAAGAAATTACGAAAGATAAAGGTACTGAAATTGATATGTCTCAATTCAAAAAAGCATTGGATGAAATTGAAGGGGATGAAGAGGATAAAGATATTAAGGATTATGGTGATGGTACAGGCGCTTTTTTGAAGGCTAATTCATAAATTTAGTATGAATTCATCGAAAATGTAGTTCTCTATATGTACACTAACTTGCATTGCAACTTCATTTTAGAAAAAGTGTTGTACGTTGGGATGTGGGTTTCTTCTGTATATCAACCTTTTCTCAAATCATTTGTTACTTTGTGTCTTTCCTTTCCTTTACTTTACATTACTTTTCTTTACTTCAATTTACACTACGTTGTTTTAATAATTATATTCATACTACATTCCGTTTAAATTGTCCTAATACTTTAGTCGGCAATTAATTATACAAAGATTCTATTAAAAAGGAAATCACCTAAAAAAAGGTGTAAACAATGGTATAATGAAATAACCTATAAATCAATTAAGTTATTGAGAGCATGAGGGGGGACAGCGGGTGGAGCTTTCTTTTTATGTAGTAATTTTGAAATCTTTTTAGTAGATTTTTCAGCAGCAGTTTTCTGGTATTTCAACTCATTTTCAATTATAGTAAACGAATCATCCATAACATCTTGAGGATCCCACCAAAATTTAAAGTCAATACTCTCAGGCAACTCATTAACAACTCTATGGATTCTCTCTCTCCACAATATTTTCTTCTTATCATACGGTTCTTCAGTAACTCCCTCGCCAACTCCATAACCACCGTTTGCGCCATTGGCTGTAGGATAATCGTACTGAGAATTGCCTCCCCAAAATGGAATTTTCGATGATCCTGTAATTGCTGAAGCAGTTCTACGACTTGGTAGAGGTGGTGGTACAGCACTTTGAACCGGAGAAGTTTCAGCTTTTTTGGCATGAGGTAGGGGGGCATTATCGCCGCCTGTTAGCGTTAAATGAGAATCAATGGCTTTTTTGGCAGTATCATGAACAGTAGAGATAGAAGTATGGAGCTGATGAAGTATTGGCTCTCCTCTTAACTTTTGGGGTTTGGTTGGTGGAATTGGGGCGGACTTTTTTTTATTAATATCGTCTGTGCCTTTTGGTTGTTCAAATATAACTGCTTCAGACTGTGGTTCGAACTCTTCAGAAGTTGATAAGGTTTCTACTGGTTTAGCTTTGACATGTTTCATACTTCTTTCCTTCAATTTTTCTTGTAATTCTTTGAAAACTTTAACATCTTCACTGTATGATGAAAAAGCGCCAGTTAAAGCTCTAATATAAATTCCTAGAATTCTATCTGGAAACATAGTAGCCATAGACAAGTAAGCCTCAAGATCCATTTCTCCTGAATCACCAACCAAAATAAATTTTCTTTTTGGGAAATCTTGAATAATTTTCAAAAGAGAGCTTTTTTTACGTTCAGCTGAAGGTTGCATAAATGACTGTATTAAGTTACCTGAGTATTGTCTCAAATGAATAGAATCAACAGGTAAACCAACAAAATTAATAAATGAAAAAACAATATTGTAAAATTGCCAAGGTGAATTAGAAACATAATGAATTGAACAACTGTAATCTTTATTTAAAGATTGATACCAATTAGCTAGCCTTGGAACTTCACACTCACTAAAGTCCTTCACAAAAATATTTCTAAAAACCTCACGTCTATCACCAACAACCCCAGTAATTCGAACCGTATCATCAATGTCACTTATTATGCCTACACCTTTAGGCCCAAGAATTTTAGTTAGCTTAGTGCAAGTAATCTGTGAATTGATTCCAGATGAAACAGTAACATCAGAAGGTGGATAAGGTGTTGCGATAGATATCCTAAAACCACCAATGGTATCACTGTATAAGTTAGCACCCAATATGTGATCAGTCTGAAACTCAGAACCTACTGTAATCTTAATTGGTGTTCTTGTGATAGATCTTGCAATAACTCCTTGCAATCTGTCTTTAATAGTATCTGTTGAAATACCCGATGTGGTAGTAGACATTGAATAAGTAGACACTGCATCTGTATCTGTACTATTTGAATTTTTGACATCTGGATGATCCAACGAATCTTCCAACTCTGATTCGAATTGATTGACCATAGCAGGTGGAACTACAGTGTTGGATTTAGTTAATCTTTGAACTAAGGAGACTAATAGTCTATTTTTTCTATTCATAACACCTGGTGATGATATTATACCTGCTATTTCTGTAACGTATTCTGTTCCTGTAAATCTAGTATATGTCTCATATAATGTTATTTCAGTATCATCAGGAATTGTAGGTTCTGGAGGTGCGATCGGCGTTGATGGATCCTCGATAGTCAATGTTTGTTGTATTGCACTTGAAAATGTTTTGAAATATGAAGATTCTTTAGTTGATTTCATAGCATTAATCAGCTTCTGTTTACCAAATGTTAAATAAGATGATAAACCTGGATCATCAGTAGCTGAATCATCAGTAGCCTGGCTCATGCTTGAAGTCGAAGTTGAAGGTGTTCCTCCATGTGCAATGAATTGTTGTGTCTTTGAGGCACTTGATGGCCGTTTATCAGGCATTATATGTCTCAGATCTTTTGGTGTGTATTTATTGACTTCTTGACTCTCTAATAGTAAGAAGTAAACTTGGTCTTTTTTTGATGCAGCAGGAGTTTTCAATAAAGTCTTGAAAAGAGTGTTTTCTTTCCTCTTGAAACTGTAGTAGAAACGTTTTTAGTTGAAGACAAAAACTTGGCGAACCTCAGTGGGTGTAGAAGAAAAAATAGAACTATTGGGAGTCTGAAGGAGGTTGGAAAAAGGAAATAACCGTAACTACATTACATAAAGTGTAGTCAGTCAATCTATATTCTCTAGACTTTACTGCATTTAAAGATTCAAGCGGACTGTGCGCAATAATTTCAGTTTTTGTGCCCCCTCGTTAACGAGCTTGCTTTAAATAAGTACTTTTAAGACCTTTGTATATAAATAAAATGAAATTACCAATTTTAAAATCATTTGATAATAATGCCATATCAATTGAAATACAAGGTGAAGTAAGATATTGGCCGAAAGATGTTACAAAATGTCATTATTATCCAAAAAAAGAAAGAATAATTGAAACTTCTTTTGAAGAAATTGAAAGCCAAATAAAGTTTAAAGACTGCAACTATATATTTGATTATTAAGTGTATAATTATAATTTTTTTTCATCAAAAAACTAATAAAACTGAAATAGAAAATGTAGAGTTTTTACAAAATATAGTTATATACTGTCAAAAATATATAGTTGCTTGAAATAAATGGCAATACATGTTTAAAAATAAAAAAAATAGTGGGCGATATAGAAGAAGCAATTGAAAATGATAAACTTATGCTTACTGGAGAAATAACTTCATTACGATGTACTTTTGTTAGAATCATAAAGTACAGCTTCACTTAGTCCATCACGTGTCCTCACTTCGAAATAACGTTACGAATTGTTCAAAATAAAACAAGTTCATCTATCTTTTAAAGTTTTTTTTAATAACGATAATTGAGATGAAGCCTTCCAAAGTACAAGCTCCAATCAAGGATTGAATTCAAACTAAATATTTACTGACTAAAAATGAATACTCAAAATTTAACATTTGCGATTCAATTTGTTACTGAGTAGGATCGAGGTCTCTTGAATACCTCTAAACTTAAATATTGACTTGGATGCATGCTCCCCATAATTCGTCGATCGACTCAAAAGGCTTAAACAGATTAATCTGGCTGTGCTCATGAGCCGTACGGGATGATTCATCAGTGTTTATGAATGTTGAAATTTCAACAAAAATTTACCTTTTTTTTATTCACTTTTTTTCCAGATTCTCTAAACACAATTTATTTTAATTATCGAATAAAGGATGCTAACAATACTGATTACAATTCAACTAATAACACTAATAACACTTCATTTAGCATTTAAATGGTTCCCCAATGAAATAATAGCATATCTAGAAACCTATCAAAAATCCACTTTCCGTACATGTTTACGCAAAATATACAACTTCCACTTACAAATAGACTCTAAAGTAATTATGATAATAAACTACTTTATAAAACCTCAGTACAAAAATACAATACTTCAAGGAACATATGGCGGAGAAGTCGATTCACTCATGATCTTTCCAATCAAATCAGCAACCAAGGGATTAAGAGTCTCTAAATGGGAAGTCAACGAATATGGCCTTAAGTATGACAGACAATTCACATTTGCAAGATATGACGAAACGAAAGGATATTATGTCACAGTCACTTTAAAAGAGTGTCCTAAATTATTCCATCTTAAAATTGATGAATTCGATAGTTCGAATAAGCTATTCAAATTAAGTTACTTCGATATTATCACCAATCAAACTAAGCATTTGGACCTTCCTTGTGAATTTGATGATAAATTTATAATGAAGTATAGTTCGCTGGGATTAACTGAAAAACCATTTATGTTGTGGGTAACCCTATTTGATTGCTACGTGCTTGATAGATTCCTCCCAGTTAGTTTCCTAAAAACATTTGACATGCCATCTAACACAGTCTTGCTGTGTTCAAAAAATGGCAAACCATGTACCTGTGGTGCACCAAAAACCATCAAGCGGAGAACATATTTTCAAGACTATTATCCAATAATGATGTGTTCAATTGAATCATTCAAAGAGATCAAATATCGCCATCCAGAAGCGTCCTACCTAAAGATTGAAACGTTCAGACCAAATCTAATATTAAGAGATGTTGAAAGACCATTCCACGAAGAGATGTTTGAGAAATTTCACATATTAAGACCCAACACAGATGAAAGACATACTTTGAATGCGTTCTTAAAATGTCCGAATTGTACTATCCCAAACATTGACATGGCAAAAGGTAAGATGGATAAAGATGGCATTTTGAAGAAACTTTCCAAATGGAGAAGAGTGGATGAGGCCACCCCATACTACTCTGTATTTGGTATGTATGTAGTCAATCATCAGTCTGGGTACACTATCAGAAAGGGAGATATTGTGGATTTGATATCGAAAAAGTCAAAGATAACAGAGGTTACTCCATTCAAATAGCCTCGCATTTTAACGCGTTGGAGATGTTTTAGCGATAGCAATCAATCACAACAAATTTGGAAACTATGATTTGGTTATTCTTGTAATTACTCCTTCTTATACTTCACCCACTTCCTTTGCGTGCTCCATAAATACTCTATATTCAATTAATACTACCCAGTTATGACTCTCGTTGAAATTGTAGGGTACATAGTTTGTTCTTTAGCAGCTACACTTGCGATCGCTAATTATATCATCAACCAATCTTTCACAAAATTTGAGAAATACTTAGAAACCCACAAGAAAACCCCATTAAAGCAAATAATTAGATATATCTATAACTTCAACTTGAAACTAAACTCTATAATGTTGACTAACTATCACAAATTTATCAAGTCGAGACAGGATGGCTTAATTGGCGAATACGGCGGTAAAGTAGACCATTTGATCTTATATCCTATCAAAGCGTCGACCACGGGTTTCAAAGTCAAGCAGTGGGAACTAACATCCTACGGCCTCAAGTACGATCGAATATACATGTTTTCGAAGTATAACAAAGAGCTTCAACGATATGAAGCGATCAACCTACTCAAAGCACCCAAATTAATCACTTTAAAAATCAAACAATTCAATAAATCTGCAAAATCCTTCACTTTTGAATACCTCAATGCTGTTGATGGCCAGATTATCACATTTGATCTACCTTGTGAGCCCAATCCTGAATTTATAGCGAAGTATAGTTCATTCGGTATCCATGAACAACCAACCAATTTGTGGTTTACGAATATGGAAGGATACGTGCTAGATCTTTTCCTCAGCTCCGACTTCAAGACCACGTTCGAATTACCTGAAGATACAGTTTTACTTTGTTCTCAGAACGGCAAACCATGCTCTATTGGCTTGCCTAAACAATTAGCCAGAAGTACAATGTTTCAGGATTACTTCCCATTGCTCACGGCTTCCCAGGAATCATTCAATGAAGTCGCTAAAGATGCTGGGGAAGCAGGATCATATGTTAGAATGGAATCATTCAGACCAAATCTAATCATTTCAAATGTTGCTAGATCATTTGATGAAGAGTTCTACGATAAATTTGATATTATCTCAAGCTTGGATTCAGATAGGTTCAACTTCAGTACATGCAATAAATGTGCCAGATGCACTATTCCTAACATTGATCCAAAGACTGGAATATCAGATAAGAATAGTACAATTAGTAGAAGAATGTCGAGATACAGAAGAACAGATGACGGAAATCCATATTCTGCAATTTTTGGGATTTATACCGTAAATCATCAAACTGGATTTGTGTTAAGGGCTGGCGATGTTATTGACTTATTGTGTCGTAAATCAAAAAGCTTGGCTGTCAATGATAATCCATTTTGTTGAATTGGAGAGGTTTTGATGTTTTTCGTTTTGCTTGATTATTATATATACTAACGTTGTTTTTTTTTATTGTGTCATTGTTCTAGATCTACTTATTTTTACTGCCTATGTGCTCTCTTCTGATTTAATTGCTAGACAAATCTAAGAATATATTAGTGAAGTAATAAAGATATGTTGAAAATAAATATGCAAAAATGCATGCGATCTAATTATTATAAATTAAGGCTATATATGATAAAGGCGAGTAAGAATATATATATATGTATGTATAAAAATAAAAGATGAAAAGAGACAATAAAAGAGCAAAAGAATTGAATACATGTAGATATAAGAAAAAGTAAAAAACAAACACAATGGGCTTGTTTCTATTACTAAATGTTGGTATGTGGGATGGAAAGACAGTGGAATCAAGAATAAAATGAAATAATGAGCATCTATAACTTTGAAAATATTTGAGACTCAAACTCAAACTTCTCGTAATCTAAAGCAACGCCAGGTGTACCAACAACAGCATTAAACTGATCCAAGGTCATACCCCTGACAATAACATGAATGTGAGGAATACTCTTCACACTCTGCAATGCTGCCCAATTTTTAAACCAAACAATATCGGCTCTATTGATACCCAAACCCATTACAAATGTCTTCTGTACGTATAACTCAACCAAGTCTTTAAAGTGCTGGGAAATATCGCCTTTGGCAGAGTTCGGGTCAGCTGGCATTGGAGATTTGACCCATACACATAAATGTGTTAGATTTTCAGCCAAATAATATGGAAAATTGTTAGTGGTGACAATAATGTCGTTTGGATTGGCGAATGGTCTAATATCTTCACAGACTACTAGGTTATCGAGAGCAAACTCAGCCGGTGTGTTCAACGGTATGGTTGCAGGGATCCAGTGGAGTTGGTTAACCAAAAGGTTAGTGGTCATGTCAATTCCTTGTTTCTTGAAGTTAAGCTTGAATTCATGGTATGCTGATAAACCCTCTGAGGATCTATATAGTTTATGGATGTTTGAAGTGGAAACCAGTTGCTGAATATCTGAAAACTCCAGAGGAATCTCTCCAATTGACATTTTGATGATGGTAGTGGATATATAGTGTTGAAACAACTTATATATAGACAAAATTCAGGAAAAGCAAAAGAAATGTTGATGGAAACAAGGTAAAATTGAAAAAGGGCAGTTCAGTTATTATATAACTGATAAGCGAATAAATGTTGTAGCAACTCCGAGGTGTAACATTGCAGCACGTTGTAATACACTATCGACATGGCAGAAGTGCAACAATCTCTAATTATATTATGTACTCTTGCTTTTGGAAATATTGATGTAGATTTAATCTTGTATAAAACAAATCTGTAGACCATTTTATAGTTGACATCTTTTTTCAATTTTTTTAATGATTGTACTGTCCACTTTCCTGCTTTTTGAAATACTCATTCTTGGTGTACCTACCTTGACAGTTCAGTCTCGGATGTGTTAGTTTTAATTATCCCACCTTTTGAATTTAATTGTATTATTTTGTAATTTATAAGGTATTTTGTTTTTTTCATCACAATAAATTTCTATAAGAAGTTTAGAATTGTTTTATATAACCTACTTATTAATCAATTAATTTCAGTTAAGGAAATTGAGCTTTCAGTAAAAATATTTATGTTTTCGGACGATACTCCGAAAAACAACCCTTAACTCAATCTGCTGTCACGTATTAAAATTTAATTAATTTACAGATAGAAACCGGAAACCACGGTCAGAAATTTGCGGGCTTAGCTCAGTCGGGAGAGCGTCAGACTGAAGATCTGAAGGTCCTGAGTTCAATCCTCAGAGATCGCACTTTTTATCTTTTTGAATGCCTATTTAGATACTTCATACAATAGCTTGAATATTTTTAATATCTTTTGGTTCGTTGTTATGTATGGTTTGTACTTAGAAGCAGAGAGATGAACATGTTGTTCCAATTTTGTACTTCATATGATGAGAATTGAAAATTGATATTGACCTAACCTTATTTTTATTTCCAGGAATTGTGCTGGTTATAATCAATTTACCAGGATCATCTCTTTTTTTATAAATAGGTCAGTTTTTTTTTCTTGTAGCATTATAATTAATTGTTTTGAATAATCCAATGAGGAACAAATTTAAGTTGGATCTACCTGCAACTATTTTGTGATAAACATTAAGATATATTATTAAAGTTATCGAGCGTCTTGAAAGGTTTAATTAATTATTGAGAAAGTGGGCTAAGTTAATATCACCAAATCATACTACTCTGGTAGCTTTATTACATAATTAAATTAATAGAGTAGAGGAGGGATAGAAATCCAAAACAGATGAAAAAAATACTATAAGATAAACAATTTAGTAATAGGTTTTGTAAATGAATTATCTAAATTACATTTACTCTTACTTTTTTTATTCTTACATCAGTAACTGTTGACCTAGATTCATTATATTCATTCATTTTACTTTCATATAGAAATATTTATTAAGCTTTGCTTTGATAGTATTTTAACTCAGGGTGTGATTGAAGCGGTGATCTAATAATTAACTTTTATGTTGTTGACTTAGTAGTTTCACCATTTGATGGATATGGTTTGTTATTTGAAAGATATCAGTCTGTTATGTCTTAATGATAAATATTTTGAGGTATAACTCTGAATCAAGTATGGCTTTGTGATGTTTACTTTTTTATTGGAGGGTTGTAATATCCAAGAATGATTACTCTATATAATTTCCAATTAATTAATCAGTTAATCTTGTAGTACCCATATAACTTCAGTAATTTAATTAGATGGGATGAATCAACGGAGAAGTTGAGTAGATTTTAGCCTAATAGAAACAGGAAGGGAGTATAATTAATAGTTACAGATCATATACTGCTGACACCAATATTATAAGAAATAAAACAAAACAGGCTATAACGTAAACCAATTAACAGAGATTATAACAACGATACACCAGTATAAAAATAAAAAGGAAAAGTGAAAAATCCGAGATGGTAGATGAGAATTGATTTTTGCTAAATAAAAGCAATGGAAAAGGACAAACAAAAGACAAGACGAAAGATAATAAAATGAAGATAGTTACTCGCAGGAACAAGATGACAAAAATAAAAAAATGTAAATGAAAAATAAAAATAAAAAAATACAAATTAACAAAAACTAAAGACAGAGGGAAATGTTTAATGATATAGTATAAATAAAATTAAAAAAAATGACAATAACAAAATATATTATGAAACAGCTAAGCAACACTCAACAGAAACATTGAATTGATTTAACAAAGGAACAAAAAAGAACAATGAACTATTGACTTAGATTTTGCCACTAATCGCAAAGTATGACTAAGTCAACAGCATATGGTGAAGTAATTATCATCATAAGATTCAAATTCACAAAATACAAGTAAACAAACACAGAAAATGTTGTATCAAATAAAACAACATAATCCACATAAACGGACAGCATTATCTTGTTATGATACATGCATTAAAACAAAACACCACGACCATATGAATAAATGCAAAAAGGGCAATAAAATAACGACAATTTATAATTAAAAAATTGCATGCCTTCAAAAATATCCATAAATGAATATTTTAAGGAGTAACATAGTTCGAGGACACAACAGTAGCACCAAAACTAGGTTTCACTAGTAGCTCTGAAAGGTACGGAACTAAGATTGATCTTCGGCGGAATAAAGGATATAGAAGTCAGCATGGAAATATTCTGCAAAAAAAAGGGAAAGATTGAGAAGAAGTATTTGCTTATAGTTAATTTTCACAAATTAAAACAAGATGATTTTGTAGTTGGTTATGTGTTACAAGTTAAAAAATGATAACCTTCTTTTCATTTATGATTTGAGGGAGGTAAATTTTGATATATATATTATTTGAGATACAGTTTATATATAGTTAAATATAACTTTTGTAAGGAGATCGTTTTATGATTGAAATATTGATAAAAATGGTGAGAGTAGTTATAGGAGTTAAGCAGTAGGAAAATGACATTAAAGTTGTAAGAACATGAAAATATGAAATCGGAAAAATGCATGATATTATGAATGTAGTATAATAAATGACTTGATAAAAATAGTAGTAACACAATAGGAATGAATAAAAGATATTGACAGCGATTTATAGGTTAAAAAATTATGGTATCAAATACTTCGTTGAATGATAAGAAATATGAAAGCTGTTCGAAATAATAATGATAAGTAACCCCAGAAAAATAATAACGATACCATATAATTATAAGGCAACAGAGAAAAAATAATAAACTGTTCATTCAAAAATACAAATTGGTAATACAAACAGAACTATGAACATAATCACAACTGTAAACACAACCACCTAAAAATACAACAAAATCAATAGAATTGTCCAACACTAAGAATGTGGAGCAGGGGGTCTATAGAAGAAAAATCTAACATCATCACCATTTCCATTAGCAGAATTCTTAGAACCTAAAGGACTATTGACCGTCTTAGTACTGCTATTAGGAGCATTATTTGAAATATTATTGTTATGAGTTATAGCTTGGCCGTTACCGTTTGATGATGTATTACCAACACCCCTAATTAAACTAACATTTGAATTTGATGTTAGATTACCGGTACTTGTCATCAAGCTTTCATTTGAATATAACAAACCTCTATTAATATTCATTGATTCATCAACTGAATCACTTGACATTACTGAAATTGTAGATGTTGGTGAACCATGATCACCATTACTGGCACCAATTACATCGTGGCTTGCAGAAGCCAGTCTTGGAGGTGGTTGGAGTTGTGATAAATCAGATGACAAAGAATTATTGGCTGTATCATTTATGAATTGCAGTTGTTGTAATTGTGGTGTAACTGTTGTAGTGGTTGATAACGATATCGTACGTAGTTGTTGCTGCTGCTGCTGCTTCTGCTGTAGTTGTGGAGGTTGAACTTGAAACTGTCCATACATTTGCTGTTGCTGTTGTGAAAGTTGCTGTTGAGAATGTGAGGGTGTTGATTGTGTTAATATTGGAGTGTTTGGTGACACTGGAACACGGCCACCATTTTGATTAGCTGATTCCTTTAATTTGAAAAATAATTGTTGTTGATATCTTTGTTGTTCTCTAATTCTATTTCTTTCAGCTTCTAATGAAACCTTATCATGATAAGAAAAAGTTGTATGATTCGACTCAGGGGTGCCTGAAAGATTGAAAGATAGTTGAGAAGGAGGAGCAGAGGTAATAGAATCAGGAGAGACAAAACGTGGATCAAAGGGAGACATTGGACTGTTAAGACTTGAATCACCACCCACAGTTTGAAAAGCGTCAGCAGATCTATTAGCTTGTAATTGCTGATATAACGGGGAAGGCCTTGGAACATGTTGAATTCTATCTAATTCATTTAATGATCTTGATCTTGTTCTTTTATGACCTCTACCTAATTTAAATTGCTGTCTTGCATTTAATGAAGATGTTCTTTGTAACTTATTACTTGGAAGAATTTTAAAAGGAGGAGGTTGCATTATCGTATTGCTATTTTTCTTTTCATTCGCAAATGGAATATCCTTCCAAATCAAAACAGAATGAGGAACATAACCTGGTATTGAATTAACAAAAAATTCCCAAATAAATGAAGCAATTGGTTGATCCTTTTCGATTCTTAATTTAACCATGTCATCGTCAGGAATTAAACTATGAACCATTCTAACTTCACTAAAATCTGTATCATCGATAGCACCATTTGAATAATCATTAATTGCGCCTGCCCAATACTTGGTTTGTAAAGGAATATTTATTTTTGCCTTCAATGAGCCTGGTATAACATAAGCTGTTGTCGGTTCAATTTTCTTATAGATTAAATTTTCACCAATATACAATTTTGTTATTGACTTCAATTGAATTAATCTAGAAAAATTATCATCTGAAACAACACCATTAAGGGACAAAAATGGAGACATATCTAATAAACAAACCACATAGGCAATCATTCTATCAGTGGTGAGATCAACACTCATATTTTGATCAGGAGTTAAAGGGACTCTTGTATACATTAAAGAATGATTTATTGAAATATCCTTTGTGAATAGATCTTCAATACAATATTTAAGATTTGAGTTTTTATTATGCAATTCATGAATATATTTTTCATCTTCAAATACCCGTATCGTTGAATTCAATTCAGCGAAGCCATGGAAAGGGGGAGGAGTATCATCAGTTAAATCGTGTGAAACATAACCAATTTTAATTAAATCTAATAGTAAATCACGGACATTGGTTTTAGGTAACGTTGGAGTTTGTTGCAAATGTTGCATTGTAATGACCGCGTTTGGAGGGGTCTGTGTTTGTAAAGATAGATGAGTTGGTGTCATTGGTAAAGGCTGAGATTGATTGTTCGAAGAGGAAGGAATAAGACCCGACTTTCTATCTCTCTCAGCTTTAGTCGATTTTCTTTTATTATAACACTTTCTTCTTCTTTCAGACTCATGTAGTAAATTCTTAACATCAGTAATTAATTGAGTATCACCAACTTCTTTACAGAGAACAGTATATTTTTCTTCATGCCTTACCTGACCAAAGTATTCAATAAGAGATTTTGGTCTTAATTTGAAACCAGACTTATCTTGAACATATTTAATTAAAAAATCAGCTCTTGTACAAATGGTATCTTCAGCATGAGCATATTTCAACAATTGATTATAATGGATTAATCCCGATCTTAATAAATTGTAAGCTTTAATTTTACCTTCAGTAGTATCGGTAGCAGGATTACCAATTTTTTCGCCCTCAGGTTTAAGGAATTTGGGTATTTCATTCGATAAAGGAGAACTGATCGAGGGGGCATTCGGAGCCGACGCTTTACTACTAGTAACAGTTGAGGGAATATCTGTTGTTGTAGACTGAGGAGTGGTACGTGAGTCAATGGTGTTTGGAGAATTGAAATCAAATTTCAGTAATTCTTCAGAAATAATACCTTCTTTAAAATCTGCATTATCGGAGTCGGTATTATCATCATCGTCATCGAGCAAGGTCTCTTTTAGTATAGATTCCACCCAACGTCTTGGATCATCTTCCACAGAGTCCAGATCTGTGTTACTATTCAAATTCGTCAGACTAGCAGAACGAGTAGGAACAAAAACAGGAGCAGTATTATTTGAGTTAGAAGCAGTTAAAGTTGATGCTGAAGAATAACTTAACAGGTCATGAGAGAGATCCAGGAGAGGATGATTTGACTGTGTTTGAGTTCTTCTTGTTGATGCAGGGGGCGTGAAATTCGATATATCAGAGCGGTCAGCATCCATGTGAGGAGGTTGTCTCACAGACATCTTGAGAGAATTTGAAGGAGTATAAGGACTTGTGTTTGCAGAGCTAATGGATGGAGATGGGTGAATGAACTGTGGATTGGGGGACATAGTCTAGGGCGTATTAGAGATCTGGGAGTCCTGGACGGAGTCAAGGTCAAGGTCAAAGTCACGATGGGTGTATTGAATCCTGATAGTAAACGAGTGACTGGAAGGCAATATACGTGAATTCGAAAGCTAGTGACAGATAAACAGTGGGAAGAAAACGATAAAAAGAGAGGTGTTGCCTTTAGCTCTAAATCAAATAAATGGTGTTAGCTTAGTTTGAAACTCAAATATCGATATCGGATAATTAAATACATCCGTGCACCTTCAAACACAGGCACGTTCTCACCGTGCTGATGACGTAAGCTTCTCCTGTAAACACTGGGAACCACCAGTTAATTCAGTTACAAGAACATATCTTTGACCAAGTTGATTTCTGGAACACGTAGTATGAGAATCGGTTGGAATTATATTAAATATATATACAAATTTGATTTGATATGACCATATAACTAACCATTCCTGATTATACTTGAAGACTAGTGCATATATCTTCCCTTTTGCCCCCCAGCGCGTCACATACTAACGCGCTCGCATTCTCGGTAAATATTTTCTTACTAAGAATAGAATAGTTACCTACAATAATATAAGGTACCCAGGTACTCGAAAGCTGCGGTCCATCCAAGAACAATAGGCAAAATTTAAATCGTTTATCTATCCTCCACAATATCCACATATCTTGGAATGCCCAAATTCTGGCGAAGACAAATATGTCTGTAGGAACGAAAGAATATTTTTTTCAAATTTGACCCAAATGTTTTTGTTATTTGGTTTTCATTAATAATAGAGTCTCTTTCGATACGTTGTTTCGGGGACTAATAGGACGATCGACTCATTAATGTTTTCTGTCAAGCAATCAGAACGTATACTTCTTTGCAAACTTATATACATATAATAAAACACATGATACAAAAGAATAAAAAATTACCAGAAAAACACTATTCTTAAGTGTTTCCAAATACAGAGGGAGTATTATACAGAGCTACCGCTACTACCACTGCCATCTAGAAACCACTTTAAGATCAATAAGCTAAGCTCACTGTTTCTAAAACTGCTACCACAGTCCTTATTAGCTCCCTTGTCGTCAACCCCATTTTTGTTTTCATGTATTAAGCCAGCACTCGTCATACTCTGGCTCTGATTGTTGTGAGTGGTGACTGATCTTAGTAAATTGATTAAATGTCCCAGGATACTGACCAAAATATCTAACCCAATCCTGATAAACTGTTCTAAAACTTGATATTTATCGTTAAATTGAATTACCTCTTTTAAGAAAACATTTATTATAGGGTTAACAAGTACCTTAAAGAATAACCTAACCGAAATGAAACATAAATCGATCATTTTGATGATTAACATATCCAACTTATTTAGCTTAGCCGATGGCGGGATAAACGCTGTCGAATCTGGTGAAATAAATTGGTGTTGTAAATTGAAATTGTACTCATAATCATTCACAACAGTTTCCTCATAATCGCTGTTACTACTACCAGTTCTTTCTTCTTCAAGCATTTTGAAACCTTTAACTAAGTCATTATCATTTAAATACAATCTGATAACCTCAAACTTAATTGACTCATCTAATTGCTTAAAAACCATCTTAATCAACAATTTATCGTTGCTATCGACAGACTTAATTAAGTGATTGATTGATCTTGATAAAAATTGTCTTTTTTTAGTTAATTCATCATCTCCATTAATTGATATATTCAAGAGTTTTAAAGAAGTTTTCAATTCTTCCTTATTGATCAAATCTTCTTCCAAATTCTCCTTGTCACAAGAAATGCCAATTTTGATGCTAAATTTTTCGTTGTCCGTTGATATATTAGTGTTGCTATCAACTAGGTTATTTAGTCTGTTTCTTATAACCTTTGATGAAACACCTCCTTTAATTACTCTTCTGCTGTCTAATTCATGATTGTCAAAATAACCTGTCTCTGCATCCTCATTATCTTCATCGTCACTACTTGACACAAATACCTTTGACGACATCTTTGTCTTTAATTGTGATTCTGTAGTTAGTTTTAAATAATCTGTAAAATCTCCAAGTTTATAATTGAATGGAATCCAAGAATTGGCATAAGATATAGTCTTATTTCGTAGCTTATCTTGCATTCTCATCTTTAACTAATGTAATTATGTCGTTATTTCAAACAAAACAATTAGACTAAACTTCTGTTAATTGGCTTTCAAGGATTGCTGGTTAACAGTAGAATTAATTAAGCCCACCTGACGCATGTGAATTTTTAATCGCTTGGCTTTCCGTTTAATCTTTCAGTTCTTGATGCCGAGCGGCTTATATTGGTCTAGTAGCATTGAAATCAAATTTCTTCTATATTTATAAACCGAAAGTTATTCTGCTTCATTACAAGTTTCTTCTTTTATTACCATTTTCATATCAAATAGTTGCTTGTCAGAATTTAAATGTCTGCTGTACTCTTGCGCTTCGATGTCATGGTCACTTATCCATCGACTAGCCTCACTAACATCTGTTGTATACATGCAAAGATCTTTAGGGTTATTTATCTGATCGAACTTTCCATAGTAAAAACCTTTGCAGTTCATGCCCAAATAAGTGCTCTGACACATCCAAAAATAAAATCCTCGAGTTTTATAATTCTTGTACATTCTTCGAAGTATCATTGATTTTTTGCATATTGGACATGATGGATTGTTTGATACAATTTTAAGATGAAACATTCGAAATGTTAAGTTGAATCGTTTGTCTCCTGATATTTTGTTTGTTTTGTAGAGTGAATTGGATAGTGTTGGTACACAGTGTTTAAATTCTTCTTGACAGCCTGGTAACATGATTAATAGCATGTTATGTGATAATGGAATGTTGTAAATTATGTTGTCGTTGATTTTCCTAGTATTGGATTTGTATATTCTTTTCAACCTGAATATCCTAGTTGCTCCAAGTGTTAAGGAACAAACTAGAGGTAATGGACCGATGTTAGTAAGTTTATCAGAGTGCCAATCTAAATGTTTTTTGTTATCTTCGAAGTAATTAGCTACACATAGCATTGCTTTCCAATTCTCTTGAACTTGATAACCAAATTTACTTGGGTTATTTTCATCTAGTATTTTATTTACTTCTTCTTCAATCATATATCTTATAATTTTCAAATTAGTTGAATAATTGAATTGTCTAGTAGAGTTACTATAGCCACTGCTAGAACCACCATTTTGATAAAACTCGTCGTCGTATTTCTTATCCTTATGCATCTCGTCCATAAAAATTGCAGTTTTATGTGATGACTTACATTTTGTTCCTGCTATATAAAACTCATTATGTTTGAATAATGGCGTCTTGGACAAAAGTTCTTTTAATACCGTGTTAGATAAGTCTGTCGGTAAGAAATTAGGAATTACTCGAGCCTGAGGGATAGTAGTTTCAATCTCTTCTTTTGTGTAAAGTGTTATGGTTTTACCAGAATATTTTAATATTGACCTGGATTTAGATGTTGTTGTTGTTGATGTTGCTATTGGCTTGGGTTTCTTCAAAAGTGGGTTTAAATCATTAGCACAATGTCCTTCTCTCTTAAGTGGTGTTATAGATTCACACATTTCGTTTTGAGCAGTTGGAATAATTTCAAGTTCAATGTTGATTTTTTCTTGTTTCTTCTTAATGGCAGTTTCAAGTTTATCTTCTTCAGATAATTCTTCATCAAGGACATTTTTGTCTGCTGTTATTGAATTACCATTATCGTTAATATTATCATCATAACTATTCAACTGATCACCGTAACAGACATTTTTTGAAACAGGATCGACACCATTGTTCAAAAATTCAGTATCAGATCCAGCAGAAAACTGTAACGATATTAGATCAATAGTTCCTTGAACGTCACCATTACAAGCAATCAACAATTCCAGTAATGAATCTTGTTCAATTTTTGGAAATTTTGAGGATAGTATGTTTAACTTTTTTTCAGTTTTTAATTCAGTCATTCATGTATATACATTTGTAAGATCAGCTATAAAGTTTAATGTAATTATGGATGCTTAAAAGCCCTCAAGTATGTCTTACTTTGTAACTGAAGTAGGAACTTGGGACTAAGATGCGAATTGAAAATACCGGAAGACGCGTTTCTGCGTGATTTCAAGAGTCTGAGTAATGCTTTGTGTGTTGGGAGAGGGGACGGTGCGTTTAACTTTCTTTTGCTTCAAGGACCTTATAATATTATACCACTAGTAATGAATACAAATATAGAAACCTAAACAAGAAGTAAAAAAAGGAAGGTTTCAAAAATTTTTAAGAGAAGGTAAAAGAATACCAAAGAAATGACGAAAGAAATTTATTTTCTAATGATATTTAAGATTACCTAACATATCAAGCTTGAACTGTTGTTGATATTGGAATCAAGTTTTTATGAACTTCTTTTTCGGGGGCAAACAAAAATATCAAAAATATATTGCAATATAAATATAGTATAGAATTAGTATATATGCCAAAAGATCACTACCGAGTAGGAGAGTCTAAAGACAAGTATATAACGTGAAAATAAGTGCTTCTCGTCATGATGCATAACGAAAGTTTTCCAGTTTCAGACTTTTAGTAGATAAAGAATCAGAGGTCTGTGATGGATATAGTTTACGGTTGTTCCTCTTCAATTGAGCAATTGCTAGGTGACGTTTTAATGGTCTTTCCTCTATAATATTGGAATTAACCTGTTTCTGTTGTAACGGGTTACGATTCTGAGTATGTACTGAAGGAGGTGGAGTAGCAATAACATTAGTATTACGTTGCTCAGCTTTAGATGGAAGTTGAAATCTCTTTCTGAAGTTGCTGATGAATTGTTGTTGTGCTTCTTTCCTTGATCTTTGAAGTCCATCATCATTAAGAATACAATCTTCGTATACTGGATCATCGCAATGGTCTTTATCCCCTTGAATTATAAAACTATTTTGATTGAATATCTTTTCTTTATCTTCTTCATTTGCAAGTATTAGGGGAACCTTTTCTGCTTGTTTTTCAATCTCTGATGGTTCATTTGAAACATTTATTACATTGTTTTCCACCATAGTTATTTCGTTTACTTTGTTTGAATCAATATTTTGTTTGACATCATCACTTTCTGAAATGGTGTTGCATTCAAAGAACTTACTTTTAGTTAAACCATTATCACTACTTAGTCTAACATCCGAATCTTCCAAGCCAAATAAAATTTTTCTTCTTTTAACCACTGAATCAACTCTAGAAGAATTTGAATTAACAAAGTTTAATTTTCTGTCAATAATTGGGCTTGCATTCTTTGTATTACTGGAAGATATTTTGAAAAAACTATCGATTGTTTGTAAAGCTCTTTTTCTTGGAGTATAGGTAATTCTTCTTCCATTATTTTTCAAAGCAGTTAAAGACGGTTGAATTAACGGAGGCGAAGTTGGAGACGATGCTAAAGATTTAGTTCGCCCAATTTTCAATTCGGCATTGAGCCTAGTTTTTGTTTTGGGTGCACCAGGCTGTGATAAAGTTCTTAATGCAGATCTTACTCTAGTTTGATTAAGTAGAATTTCTCTTGATATCAAAGGTTCTTTAGTGAATGGGTTTAGTTCACCAGATGCAACCTTTTGATGTATTTCTATTTCCCATCGGGTACCAATACAAGAGAACAAGAAATCTTCATTCTTCAAATCATCTTGATCTGTAGGAATTTCATTTAAATTAGTTGGCTGTTGTGTATTAGGATTGAACACTATAGGATATCTAAATGCAACGACAGCTTTTCTATATTCTTCTTCAAAATTTCTTGGAATCTTTAATTTACCTTCAAATTTAAGACCCATCATAAGTCTTTTAAATGTTTGGAAACGTTTAATGATAATGATTGCTTTCTGAATTCCTATACCTGGAATACCTTTGGAATAATCACACCCTGATAAGATAGCCATCATCATGATTTGATCATCTGAAAATGAATGAAATGGAGGATTTTTAAGTTTACCAAAATTTTCTCTCTTAATTTCAACACAAACTCCACTATCATTCAGTTTAGTTAACAAGGTTTGACAGCCAAACACTAATAAATCTGAATCTTCACTGATGATACCGTCGACATGACCGATTTTCTCTAAATAAACCATTTGAGAATCTGCTTCGTAGGGAGCAACAACATATTTGATGTTATATAATTTAAAGTGTTCAATTAAAGATTTTGCCATTTCAGGTGTCACATCACAGGCCTTTTGGAAATGCTGCATTGCCAATTGCGATTTTTTTCTATCCATAGCTTCTAAGGCCAGCTTCTTATGATGTTCTCTTCTTTCTAGTCTTTCAGATTCTGTGTTTTTCTTTGTCGGTGCAGCATCACCATCTAAAACCATATAAGGAGTGATACCAAAATGTTTAAGCATTTGAATTCTTTTCATAACATAGTTTATATAAGCTTGGGTAGGCTGGTCTAGGGACAATTGCATTGCACAACTGAAGACAGCTTTATGGAGCCATGCGTAGGTATCTATGGCTAAAGTCCTCCCACGATATTCTTCCAAAGAAACGTGATTTTGAATGGGTTTAAGAAGAGGAAGAAATCCTGATACACCCATTTCTAAAACTCTAGTATATGAAATTTATGGTAAGGGCTTTTTTATCCAAGAAGGGAATGTTTATATTGAACTTCTTTTACTCAAGAAGTTCACGTAGGTTGCAAGTAAACAAAATGAAATAAATCACGCGTCGATCGGTTTAATTATTACAAAACCTTCATGCGTCGATTCCACGGAATCTGCTGAGATGAATGGACAACACAAACAAAGAACGAGTTACATCCTTGAACAATTCATAACTGACAAAATTCGAAAGTCGCAAGAACTAATCTCTGACTCATCATTCACTCCCAAGATTTTACAGATATTTTCTATATCTAAGAGGTTTTGACATCCTTCATTACACCCTGGGTACACTTTGATCTTCAGATCAAATTTCATTCATTCAATTCATAGATATTTTTACTATTTCTTTGAAATAATATAAACTTTTCATTTCCCATATATCATGAGTTACAATAATTACCAGCAGAATCAATTGGCTGACCAATTTAATGATATGAGTTTGGGAGCACAGACATCCATTTCTACTTCTGTTAACTCGAAAACTTCAACCAGAAGGAAAAGAGATCAGCACGTTTTCATGAATCTATCAGCCAACGAACCCGTTATTCCAATGAAATCTCATCAATTTCCACATTTTCAAGATCATGATGAAAATTTTGATCCAAATGCCGCAGCAAGTAGTGCTGGTATCTATGGTCATATTCATAACATCCCAACAATGGGTAAAGCTTCTTCTCCTTATCCTTATCCAGAGCCAGATTCTCAATTTATACCTCCACAACAATCTTCTCCATCTCTTGCTGCTGCTAGATATACTGCTTCTCCAATTCATGCAGAACAAGATCAATTTAATTATATGCAACAACAGCAACGGGATATTAATACATTTCAACAACAACAACAACTACAACCACAAATGCAGCAAATGGATAATGATCAGGTAACGACTATTCCAGGATTAAGAAAGTTTAACGAGGATAATTATAAACAAACTGATTATTTAACATTTGAAAATGTTTTCCCTCCAGCTGCTGGCACACAGTTTAAGGCTATTGATCAAGGTATTGCATCACCCAATTTTGTTAGAATGACTCTATACAGTATCCCAGCGACCGAACAATTGAGAGCATCATCAAAAATTCCCCTTGGAATGCTTATTCGTCCCTTTGGTGAAGAAAATGTACCTCAGATTGATTTACGTACAGCTTCGGCAGTACCACGTTGTGGTCGTTGCCGTGCTTACTTGAATCCTGGTATGTCTCACACTACTTATACCATGACTTGTAACTTCTGTTCATTTACCACTAAAATTCCTGAAGAATATATTTCTGATGTTGATATGGCTGGTATGAGAACTATTGCTTCTGAAAAACCTGAACTTCAAAAAGGCGTTGTTGATTTCTTAGTGCCTGATTCGTATAATTTTGATGAAAAGGAATCACCAAAACCATTACATTATGTTTTCTTACTTGATGTTTCCGATCAATCAGCTAAATTAAAATTATCCGATACAGTTTGCAATGCAATTGAAGGCTTATTATATGATAGTGAAACATTCGCTGCAGGCTCTAAAATCTCCATGATTGCTTTTGATACCCGTTTGCATTTCTTCAATTTATCGCCATATTTAGAACAAGCCAGCATTTCTACTGTTTCTGATGTCGAAGACCCATTTTTACCTTTCTTTGATGGTATGTTTGCGGAACCTACAGAGTCTGCAAATGCTATTTCAACTACCTTAAGACATATTGAACAGGGTAATGAGTTTATAAATTCTCCAGAATGTGCTTATGGTGCTGGTCTTTTAGCTGCAAAATTATTATTAGAAAAAGTTGGTGGTGGTGAAGTGATTTCTTTTTTGTCTTGTTTACCTACTTGGGGTCCTGGAGCTTTAGCCTTAAGGAATCCAGGTAGTAAAAGTGCGGTTGAATTTGAAAAAGAAGTTTTAACTGCTGATAATAAATTTTATTCTGATTTGGTTAAAGAATATACTAAATTAAATATTGGTTTACATTTATTTGTTGCTACTAGAACTCCTGTCAACCTAATGAATGTAGGTATCGTCGCCCATAAGACTGGTGGTACAGTCAAGTTATGGAATACGTTTGATATTAATAGGGATGAAGCTAATTTATTTCAAGCTGTCAAAAGTGCTGTTAGACAATCCCAAGGTTATCAAGGTCAATTAAAAGTCCGTTGTTCTGCAGGTTTACAAGTTAGAAGATACTATGGTCCAATTGATGAAGCCACTTCAAGTGCCCCAACGGTTCCACTTTTACATGATGATACTTCAATTACTTGTAATTTTGAATACGATGGCAAGTTGAACACAAAAAAAGATGCTCATTTCCAGGCTGCTTTATTATATACTTCTCGTGATGGTATCAGAAAAGTTAGAGTTATAAATTCGATTCTATCGGTTACTGAAAGTATATCAGGTGTATTTAATTTTGCAGATCAAGATAGTATTTTAGAAGTTTTGCTGAGACAAGATTTAGCCAGAATTCCCTCTTCTAATTTGGTTTCTCTAAGAAGTACTATGAATGTTCAACTTTCTGACATCATTGCTTCCTACAAATCTCAAGTTGCCGCTAACAACTCAATGCCTGATCAATTGGTTATGCCTAGTGGTCTAAGGACTTTACCTACTTTTTTTCTAGCTGCATTAAAATCAAAATTACTAAAGCCACTAGTCACCAACCCAGATTTAAGAGTTGAAAGCTTTTTTAATTTACAATCGTTTCCAGTATCTAAGCTTTCGGTGTACTTATATCCCATATTAATCAGTTTGCATAGTTTGAATGAAGAAGATTGTACATTTGACAAAGTTACCGGTCGTTTCCATATGCCAGATACGGTTCTTTTATCACAGGAATTCCTTCAAGAAGGTGGTGCTTTCTTAGTATTTAACGCCAAACAACTAATGATAATTTTACATACAAATGTAAACCCATTATTTTTAGAGGACTTATTTGGTCAAGGAATAAAAACGCTAAATAAATTAAACCCAGAAATTTCAACATTGCCACAGTTGGATACTCATATTTCCTCACAAGTTCGAAACTTATGCTTGTATCTAGTTCAAACCTACAATCACTCCACCGATCTATTTCCAGTCAGAATTGTTAGGGTTGGCTTAGATAATCTTGATTTTGCAGAGTTTCGGGAAATGTTGTATGAGGATAGGTCAGAAGAGTATAAGATGTCTACCGGTGATTATTTGAGGCAATTACATAAGTTAGTTGGCGACAAAGATAAACATGGTGTTAATTCAAGTGCTAAAAGTGGTGATGGGACTTTAATTGGTCAGAAATTTCATATCTTTTAACCAACCTTATAAAACAAATTAAAAATCTTGTCGTTGGGTTTGTCATTTATTTTTTCAATTTTTTTTTTTTGTTTTATTGCAAGTGTTTTTATTGTTCCATTTCATGTACATTTACTTTTACTTCTGTCTACCTCTGAAAAAATTACTGTTTATTTCTAGTTTTTTGTTGTATTATCATTCTAATAAGTTTGGCACTTTTCATTCTGAAATTATAAAGATTTCAAATTAATTAATTTAAAGATTACTAAGGCTAAGCAGAGTGCAAGAGGTTGAAATTTTCCAATTGTAACACAAGATAGATATCGATGACAAAGAGCATAGAAAGATTAAAATAAGGCAAACATAACATTAAAATATAGAAAGTATGTAGCATATAGTATGTAGTATGTAATAAAGAAATTCAACTAGTAAACAATAACAAAAAAATACCGAAGTGAAATCACGGAAAAATTCAATCAACAGGAAATTACAACTAAATTTAACCGTCAATCTAAGTCTAAACATTTTAGTTGAAACAAATAACAAAGAATAGTCAATTAATTCAAGCATTACCAACAAAATTGTTTTCAACAATATGCTTTTGAGACTCATCAACCTTTTTTAATTTGGTGCCTAATCTAATATCACTTAATAAGGCATCGATGGCATCAGCTGGCGGTGGACCACCAGTAACAGTTGGTTGCAAAGGAGCATTCATAGCAGGTGGTTGTGGAGCTCCTGTACTTGGTAAAGGTGGAGGTGGAGGAGCTCCTGTGTTTGGTAAAGGTGGAGGTGGAGGAGCTCCTGTGTTTGGTAAAGGTGGAGGTGGAGGAGCTCCTGTGTTTGGTAAAGGAGGTTCTTGTGGAATTGGTGGTGCTTGAGGAATTGGTGGTGCTTGTGGGATAATTGGAACAGAAGTTATCGGAGTATCTGGTGCTAAAGGTGGTGTTTCAAATGAATCATCACTTGAATCAACCGAGTTAGAAGCTGGAAGAGTTTTTGGAATTGGTGGTGAAGAGGAAGCAGCGGAAATAGCTGGTGCTTGGGCAAGAGGTGTCACTTGATTGGAAGAACCAGTTGGTTGAGCGGATATGGTATTAGATCTCATACCACCAAATAATAGCGAAGCCAAATCTTTCTGTTTTGCTCCAGTTGGCATTTCATCCTCATCAGAATCATCATCTTTATCAGAATCAGACCAACCATTGTCGTTAGAGATACCTCTTTGAGCAGCTCTCTGGGCTTGTAACTTACTAACGTCAATATCAGATTCCTTTCTTTCTGGCTTGAAGAATGGATTATTATTCTTTGGAGCTGCATCTGGTGATGAAGTAACATTTGCAACTGGAGTTGAAGTTGATTTTTGTTCAGAAGCAGCCATCTTGGCAAATGGATTGTAACTATGCTTTGGTTCACTGTGTGTGGAAGATGTAGCAGAAGTTATTTCAACAGGAGCAACAGAAGCAACTGGTACATCTGTTACAGAAGGGACAGGTTTAGAATTAAATTCTTTATCATGCCATTCATCATCACTGGATTCATCGGTATTTTGAGCAGCTTTCTTTTCCAGAGCAGCCATTTCAGCTCTTAATTTTGCCAGTCTAGCTTCTTTTTCTTGTTTTTTCTTCTGTCTTTTTTCGGCTCTTTCTCTTTCTTTAGATTCTAATGCCTTCTTTTCAGCAATCAGTTTTCTTAAAGCCTCTTCTTCAGCATTATCATCATCATCATCATCATCACTTGAAGATTTCTCTGCAACGGCAACAGCTTGAATTTCAGCTTCTGAAGAAACAGATACTGGAGTTTGTTGCTGATTATTACGACGAGTGACTGGAGGAGGTGGTGCCTTCTTTTCAATCGCAGCATGTTGAGGTGATGAAATTGTAGTAGGCGTTGTTTCTTCGTGAACTGGAGTAGATCGAACAGAAGAAGATTGAGAAGCACCTTCCATTGTTTTGGATCTTCTTAAACCTAATTTAGCTAATCTTGCATTCATTCTACTTTCGGCTTGTTCTTTAATCTTCTTTGCTCTTTCTTCAGCAGAACTTAAAGCATTTGATACTGTATGCTTTGGTTCCGATTCAGTTGATTTTGAAGCTGCCACAGGAGAAGCAGAAGCAGATGAGCCACTTGCAGTAGATGATGGAGTTGGAACAACTGCCTTATCAATAAATGAAGAGGAAGCAGTTGACTTAGAATAAGCATGGGGAGATGAAACTGCTGGTTCGGCTGGAGCTGGTTTCGATGCATTTAAAAATTCAATGAATTGTTTTACTTCAAGATTTTGAACGCCTTGACCTAGTTCCCATTTAGAATAACCAATTTGAGAAGCATTTGATAAAGATAATGAACTAGAAATATCATTAATCAATTGGGTAATAGACTGAGAAATATCCTGAACCATGGTCTTTTGACTTTCAGTTTCTTTTGAAATCTTTAAAGCCTCTTGATCAACTTTAGCTTCGTTTTCTTCAAAGGCATCAAAATTTGGTGCCGGCTTACCAGTTAAAGCAGCCATTTTTGCTTGTAGCATAGCTTTTTGTTTAGCAATACGTTTATCGGCATCTGTAACTTGGCCATTTGGACCAGTACCACGAATTTGAATCCCAGCTGGATTTTGTTTTTGTAACTTCAATCTATATAACTCAATCTTAGCAGCGTTAATCTTATCATCAATGGAGGATAAAGCGCTAACTAGTTGAGGAACTTTGTCAGAGAAGTAATTCAACTTAGCAGTAACCTGTTTCTTTTCTTCAATTGAAACACCAGAACCACTAGACATAGAATTGAGATTGTTTTGAGTAGCTTTAATTCTGGTCTTTAACATTTCGATTTCATTCATGGTTTGTTGTTTACCATAATCATTGGAAATATCTTCATCTTTAGCATCAATAGCTGATAGAAGAATTTTCTTTTCATGGATTTGTTTCTTTAATTGATCAATAGAAAGCTTAGAGTTATCGACACTTGCAGATAAAAGAGAGTCTTCGTCATTATCACCACCTCTACTTCTTCTTCTGTGTCTAGCATTACTAATGTATCCAATATCATCGTCATCATTCTTAAATCTAGTACCATCTCTTAAACCAGAAATAGAAGAGGAAGGTTGCTTAGACTTTGTTAAACCAGTAGCATCACTCTTCAATTTACCTTTCAAATCATTCATACTTTCTTGCAAAAGCTTAGAGGAAGGTGGAATTAATTCAGGTGGTAAGTAATTAGGAATATCTAAACCGTGTAATCTTCTGTAAATCAAATGCATCGAAACTGAAAACTCATCTTTGTTTAATTTTCCCCTATTTCCTTGATCAGCCAAAGTCCAAATCTTTTCCAAGTCAGTTCTACTTAAACCTGATTGACTAAAAATTGAAATTGCAGTAGGCCCATCAACATAACCATGTCTTGAAGTATCCCATTTTTTAAAAATATTATCATAAATCAATTTTTCTTGTTTAGTAATAGCCCATGGGACATCAGTCGGGACAGAGCTTGGGCCGTTAGAGCCAATGGCATTTAGCAATTGTTGAGCTTGAGTGCTAGCATTAGGCATAAAGTGAGATTGCATCATATCTAAACCAGCCAATCCTCCAGTTGGCATTGAAACAAAACCCCACTGACCTGGTTTGCCAGTAGGCATGGCAGTTAAAGTAGTCATTCCGGTTTGTTGAGGAGCTAACCCAGTAACCTGAGGCATTAAACCAGTAGCTTGAGGAACTAAACCAGGATATCCAGAGGCTGGCATATTACTACCAGTCTTTTGAGGAGTAAAACTTGTCATTGGAGGTGCACCGAATCCACCAGTCTTTTGAAGAGGAATCAAACCACTTGTTTGTTGAGCAGTTAATGGAATCAGAGTTCCAGTTCTTTGAGATTGTAATCCAGTAAACCCAGTAACTTGAGGCTGTAAAGTGTTTGGTTGAGTGATCAATCCTGATAATAATTGAGCATTAGTTGGTTGAGGTTGTAATTGCTGTTGTCTGGCTTCAGAGCTGAAAGGAGTGTTGTCAGGAACAGTTGAATTTGAGTTTGGATTTTCAGTGTCAACAGCACCAAAATTGATAACATCAACAAAACTTGTAACTTCATTCTTGATCTTAGTTGGTAATTCTAATGGGATTGATTCACCTTTAATAGCCAAATTACATAAATGTAAGGCTAACGCAAATTCTGGGAATAATAATTGACCGGACTTGTTTGTGTCAGAAAGAGCCCAAATATCAGCTAATTGAGTGGCAGAAAGACCTGATTGAAACAAAATCTTCTTGGAAGCTTGTCCATCAATCGCAATGTCACCTTTCTTAACATTCATTCTGAATAAATGTTCAAATTTGGTTTGATCATTAATAGTGATGAAAGATAGTCTAATTTGAGGGATTTTCACTTCTTGGTTTTCTTGGTTGGCCATAGTTTGAACCGCAGAAGAGAAGCCAGTCGGTTGAGCTAAAATAGGTTGAACAGCCTGAGTAGGTTGAACAGCCTGAGTAGGTTGAACAGCCTGAGTAGGTTGAACAGTCTGGGTAGGTTGAACGGCTTGTTGGACTTGGGCCTGTTGTGAAGGAGGTTGCCAGCCTGTAACTTGAGCTTGCAATTGTTGACCAAACGAAGTAGTTGGCTGAAATCCAGTTCTTTGGGAAGTTAAAGGTTGTGCTGGCTGAGAAATAGCTGTATTCCAACCAGTTGGCTGAGTCTGGCCAAAAGAAGTGATAGGTTGAAAACCAGTAGTTTGGTTAGCTAATGGTTGTGATTGCATATTCCAACCAGTAGCTTGATTTCCCAAAGGTTGCTGTTGTTGGCCACCAAACCCATAACCAGTTGGCTGAGTTTGAAGATCACCAAATTGCATAGGTTGTTGCTGTTGAGGCTGTTGAGGCTGCTGTTGTTGTTGTTGAGACCAGTTATTGGAATAACCGGTCTGTTGAGGATACCCACCATATTGCTGTTGTTGGTTTCCGTAAGAATACATAGCTTATTCGGGTAGTGTTCGTATTGCAGGATGATAGCTACCCAAAGAGTACTAATTTCAACAGAACAGATCTCTGAAATGAGTTTGAAATTGAATTAAAAGAAAACGAGGCGCAAATAGTGGTTACAGTGGCTAAGTAAGCATTCAAATTCCGGATTTGATCTCAGATCTATTCTCAAAAAGAGAGCGGGAAGTTAGAACAGTTAGGCTAGAACGGGCGAATAAATAGAAGTTATTAAAATCAAACACAAATTTATACAGAATGAGAAGAATAGTTCAGAAAAAGCAGTATAACAATAGTAGAGGATTATATGTTTTCTTGATATGAAACAAGGATATTTTTGATAATAATAATAATAATTAAGCAACAAAAAGAGCAAAAAAAATTTAGGTTTAAAATAGTAATAGTAATAAATTATAAATAAACGAAACAATATAGAAAACGGAAACCTGGTGGGTGGGCGAAAAGAAAAGGAGTGAAAAAAATAGAAATGTTGATAGTCATATAGTATAACAATGGTATAGTATGAATAAATTAGGGGAGGTTTTGTGGAAAGTGAATATTTAGGGAAGGAAAAATATTTCCGTAAGATAAATTAAAAAAAACAAGTGCAAAATAGTCAACAGTTTTTTTTTCAAAATTTTTGAGGAAAAACGAAATCAAGCTATATAAGTGTAATTGTAGTAGGTATGTGTTTAGAATCCATTTAATTTCTCAATAAATCCAATGAAATCTTCGATTAAGTAATCTTGCAAATTCAAACCAAGGCATAGTTCTTTATCATGTTTGCTATTACCAATAAATATTCTCATGTTCGCTAAAATATTTAATAACTTGAAATTCAATCTTGAAATCGCAGGTTTTCCTGTAATAACTTGCTTATTGATGACCACATCTGAATCACGAGTCTTGATAACATCATCATCATCTCTCTCATCATCCTCCTCATAATCTGCATCTGAGGAAAAATCTTTCGTTGTTATATCGCTTTCACTGGCGAGGTTATTATAGTAATGGTATTGATGGCTTTTTTGTTGTTCTCTTACTTTTTGCTCTGATGAGTATTGGTGTAATTTTTCTAGTAGTTCCGTTGAAAGTAAATTGAAAACATTGAACAACGTGACAAATTCAAACAATTTTAAAGCAGAACCAGAAACATAATTATTGGTGAAATTTGGTAGTTTCAATTTGTTTAACCATTTCAATAACTGTTCATAATTTGGTTCCTCCCTCTCGCAATGAATCAATTGGTATTTTAAAACACAGCAAACTAATCCAGTTTTTAAATCTGAATCAAGTTCAATTTCATTAGTTCGTTTCAAAAGTTTAAAACATTTTCTTAGATTGTCTCTGTTTGGGTTAATCATAAATTGCAAGATTAAACAACGACATAAGTGTCTATCAGAAATATGATTTGATGATTGAATACTAGTTTTTAATAAATCGTTGATTTGAATTCTCAAAGAAGTGATAGCCAAGTTTAGTTTATCTTTATCTTCATAATTGAGAATATTACCAGCTTCATCAATATCAGCATCAATATCTAAAGATTCGTTATCTGATTCAGCATTTCTATCGACATCGGTTAATTTTTTATTCAACGCTTCCAAAGATATCATCTTTGTCATTGCTGTATTTAATAATTTATCAATCAAAGAGACAGTGACCAATTTAGCAAAGTCTGTATGATTTTCATGCAAGTAGTTTAATAATAAGGAACAGTCAATTTCTTTATACGAATAGTTGACTAATAAATTCTTTAAAATGTTTAAATCTTCACCATCTAATCTAATTCTTGTAACCCTCCAAAACATTGAACCTAATCTATTAATCAATAGCTTATTGATTAAAATCGAGCAAAGAGAAACCGCATATGAACCAGTTTCATTTGAACGTTCCTTATTAATTTCTGAAATTCTTCTAAAGAGTAAAGCTTTCAGAAAATTGTTATAGGTGGTACCTTCCAAATTCAAGGCTTTGAAAGCCATAATATAAACATTTGGTGATGTGATATTATTTGGAGTAACTAATGATTTCACAATAAATTCTTCAACATCATCAACTGAAGTGTAAACCAATTTTTTATAAAAGCTGATTGGATCCAATGATATACTAAAAAACGTTTTGAAAATTTCAGCAAATGTGAGATGCTTACGATTAGTTGAAACTTTTCCATTTTCATCCTCATTATTTATTTGAAAACTAATGATTATTGGTAATAAGAAATAATGATACAACACCAAAATGCTAACTATTAACTTAATTAATCCCATAAAAGGTCTTAATAAATTAGAGTTAAATGAAGTAGATGATGAAGATGTACTGAGTGTAAAAACTGGAATTGAAAACAATCCTCTTCTATTGGATCCAGCACCTGAACCAGTTGAGAAATCGTCAAATGAAGATGATCCAAGCAGGCATGCCATACCTCCAATCATCAATTTATTAGTAAGACTTGGTTGTTGTTGAGATTGTTGACCATTTTGAGAAGATTGTGAAGACTGTGTATTTTGTTGTTGCAGTTGTTGTTGGCCCGATGTATTCTGAGAATGAGGAGAGATTTGACGATCCATAAGTAGAGTACTTCTTGGTGAAACGCGATTTGAAGAAGGGTCATTACTGAATGGAGAAGACGAATTACTAGAATCATTGCGATAAAACATTGGAACAGTTTGCTGCATTGGTTGAGGTTGCTGATTTGTTAACATTGATTCCAAAGATGAGTTTGCATTTGCAACTAAAGATCTTAATTTTGCATTTTCTTCCAGTAATGCGTCGTTTTTATATTCTAAATGTCTGATATATTCAGTAGCTTTAGAGAGTATTGTAGCTTTGTTTAATTTTTTAGCAGGCTTCAAACCATCTAATTTCTCTTCGTCATCAGTATAACCATTACCTTCGTAATCATCATCATCATCGAACTGTTCGTCACCGCCATCATTATTAGAAGAGGTTCTATGACCTCTATTTTTGGATATCACAATTCTTAAAGCTGGAACACAATTTCTTAATTCGATAATCTTGGAATTAATGTTTGTTCTGTACTTCTTTTCAATCAAGTTATGAGAAGATTTGATTTTTCTACCAGGCTTGGAAACCCCAGCGTTATCAGTAGGTTTGGATTTCAAATTAGCTAAAGATCTCTTTCCGCCTCTAGACTTGACAGAAGAAATATCATCTTCACTGACTTCAGCAATGGAACTAACCCTAGATAATGTTGATTTTTGTTGTTGATGATTATTGTACTGTGTTGGTGTTTGTTGTTGTTGTTGTTGTATGGACGAGCCGGTCGATGGCGTGGAATCGGTAGACACTGAATTACTTAAAGGTGGAACATTATTATTGTTTGCAGAACTATTGATATTAAAATTATGATTATTGTTGTTGTTATCATACAAATATTGGTTATTGAAAGTAACAGTGGAAGTAGACATGGACTCACCCATAGGCACATAATGTGGTTGGCTGTTCATCATTAATTGATTGGAAAAGGTTGAGTTCTGGGCGTCATCAGGAAAAGTATTTTCTTGTTGTTCTTGTTGCTGATGTTGATTGCTTAAAACGAAATCATCTGGGGAGGAACCACTTGAGTAAGGAGATAGAATGGAGGATGATAGGCTGCTCATAGCGTCATTCATGTCGTCAAAGTTGATTTCTGAGCTTATATGAGAAGCATGAGAGATACTGCTAAACCTTGACCCTTGTTGTCGTTGGGAATCCTGCTGTTGAAGATGGTCAGTGAGCTGGGACGTGGTTTTATATAATGAATTCAAATCAAGAGGCAGCTCTTCTTGTTTGACAGAGACTTGCTGCGGGAAGTTCTGTTGGCTGTTGGAACTAGAAGAAGTCTGATTATTGTGCAGGGACGACAAGATGGAATCATAGTCGTCAAAGTCGAGAGTAGCCATAGTCTTGATCTTGGTCTTGGTCTTGGTCTTAGTCTTGGTCTTAGTCTTAGTCTTAGTCTTGGTCTTGCTTTCACTGTAGAGTTGTTAAGGTGGATGTTATTAGTTGAAATGAAACTTGAAACAGCACAGTGAGTTGTTCGAGAGTAAAGCAGATCTGAGGGAGAGCAGAATCTAATAAACAAGCCTAATCAAAGTAACTAAACTTAATACAAAAACAGGAGAAAAGGGTTGTAAGTTATTAAATTGGATCTTTGTGATTTGATTATACGAAAAACCATTTAAGGCAGTAAACTCTAATTTAACTGTGGTTTTCATTGGTGGCCTTCGAGCCGCATATAGCTGCCGGTACCCGCCGGTATTTACATCCCAGTTATTAGTATCCGTGCTATGTTCCATTTCTATATTTCACTACTACATTTGGCTGCAATGACTCTCAGTGCTGTATTTCAAATTAATATGAAATAAAATTGAGTACATGATCAATCATAATTAAGCAATCTGAAATTACAACTAATATGGCCTTGACTAGCCCAAAGTAGTAGATATTCTATAAAATTTTACTATAGTTTCAACCTCAAAAAACCATATGTCAATGCAACTAATATAAAGAACTTTTAAAGCCGCATCTAATACCATTTTCACCCCCTTTTTATTGTAGTCACCTGCAAACTTTGCAGTTAACATATGGAAATGATAATTTACCTAGAGGAACTCTGACTAATACAATTTATCTTAAATTTATTAAATATCAAATATCAAATATCATATCAAAGATTCTAGTATGTTTTTACTGAATTTTGAATCATTTATAATCAACAGTAAGGACAAACGGAGTCATAGTCGGGGTCATGATTCCAGTTAAAACCGAAATACCTACTGTGAGGCTATTTCTCCGGTCTGATTAGCACATATTTGGACAATACGATGCGGCGAGTATTTTGTCCCGGCATATGCACTATAATCAATTAATCTTTTTTTAAAAAAAGAACTAGATTAGAAAAAGTATCAGGTTAGACAGTTGTCTTATTTAGCTTTTTTCTGTTAGATATATTTCTGAATCTAGTCATTTAATCCAGGATAATTGATTATATATTGTAATAGATTCAAAGTCACTTGTAGCGAACATCGTTTAGAATTTCTCGAAGAAGAAACGTTATGGAGTCTAGTCCGGCTACTGGAAGTTCGGGAGCGTGTGTGCATATTAAAAGCCTGAGAAAAGTGGTATGATTTTTTTTTTATTCTTTTGTTTCGAGAAATTTAACTGGATTTTGTAGTAAAGGCCTAGTTCCTTTTCCACAATTTAAAAATTTTACCGGCAATGTTCTTTACCTAACAAATTATTATTTGTTAATTAAGTTATAAGTTCCTAAAAATATTAAATTTGATTTGCTGTTGGATTAAATAAATGTATATATATTTATATATATATCTGCTTTCGATATATATTGCAATTGTGCTAGTTTTCTAACTAATTAAGAAATTTTAAGAATTTTAATAGTGAACTCTAATTGTGCTTTGCACAAAAGTTTCATCTAATATGATCATTGAAGAACCAATTTAAGAAATCAATGATTTAAAATATAAACGAAAAGTCGTTAATAAAATCTCAAGATCTCAGATTGGGATCATTTATTTCAAGATAAAATTTTGAATTTCTTTCAAACTGATATAAATATTAAATATTATTTAAATAGTTGCATCTTTCTAGCTAAAAATATCAGTCATTCAAAACTAATTTATATAGCTGGTATTAATTAAATCAATAATATGTGTATCCAATGCAATTTTGGAAGCATATTGAGAACTTTAAGATATATATATGGTATTGTTGTTTCCATGACTTATCTTTAATGATCGATATACTAAAGGATTAGTTGGTCATCAATTGAAGAAAAGTCATAATTAATAATAGTTGATGATCTGTTCCCATATGCTGCAAAATTTAGTATTTGATTCTCTTTCAAAGATTTTCCAGTGTTACAATTGAATGAATAAATACAACATACCAAGTGTATATCGTAAAATATTTTAAAGGTGTACACTAAAAAGGTTTGGGGTAATTTTTGAATAAAAAGTAAATGGCAACTCAGTCTTTTTTTCTTCCTAAAATGAACTAAAATGACTGCTGATAAATAATCATGGGATGGGTATAGACTTATCCAATTCTTTATATGGTATTGTTGAAATTCATTTGGATATTGCAGTAATATCAAGACTGACAACAAGTTAGAAGATGCTTTTTAGGTACCAGTAAGCGATTGAAGACCAAATTTTTAAAATTGAAATTTATTTGCTATTGATAATCAAACATTTAAGGTTAGATTTGGTGTTTTTGAATCACTTTTTAAATTAAATTATCACATAGTGAGAACTAATGAAAGGCTAACTTGATACTAGAATGGTTGTAAGTGATTGTTTTAGTAACGATGGTTTTCTTTAATATAAATTATCATACATAGTTTGATTAGTTTTAAAAGAATCCTGAAAGATGCTTGGTTATCTGGAAGTACTTCTTTGTTTTTTTAATGGAATATCCTAGGTTTATCTATCAATAGCCTATTTTACGTTTAGATTAATTACTCGTTATCCAAGAACAACCTAGAATGATATCAAGTTTGATTCTAATCAATTAAATTAATAGCATTTTGATTTTGGAGTTCCTCCTCTTTTTTTCTGTAAAATTTCCTAATACTGGTATTATTCAAAGTACCCAAAATATTAATTACACGCTCATATACTACATAATTGACCTCATCATTATCATCATTTCACTTCTAAAGTCAAAATTCCAGAATCATTTTAATTTCCCCACACGGCAAGATGTGATCTGGACTCTAATCTGGACGCTAAGTACCACCCAGCAATAAAGCCGAATCCGAAATACAGTACCTAAAAATATTAGGTTTCCAGAATATAAAGTTAGTTAAAAGTGAGCGTTCACCATCTGATATAATCAATGATAATGCCGTCAAAAGTTACAATTTACAATAAAAATATTTGCTAATAAACTAGAAAATAATCAGCATGAAATTTTAAATTCAGAATCGTAAAGTTGTTAACAAGGTAAGAGCAAATAGAATAGTAAAATGCAAGAACAAGTAAATCAAATATTGATTTGGACTAGAACTAAAGAATTGAGAGTTAAGATAGATCAATTGAATTACCAGTTACCCCTGTTGTCATTACCATAAGAGTTGTCATTTCTACCGCCGTAGTTGTCATTTCTACCGCCGTAGTTATCGTTTCTATCACCATAGTTGTCATTTCTACCTCCGTAGTTATCATTTCTGCCACCATAGTTGTCATTTCTACCGTAGTCGTCATTGTCTCTGTTGTTACCGTAACTTTGGTTGCCATATTGTTCATGTTGCTTTCTTTCTTTTCTTTCATCATGTTTTTCTTCTAAAGCTTCTTCAACCTTGTGAGCGGCAATACCACCAGCCAAAGCACCACCAATAGCACCTAAGGTGGAGTGGTTCTTGGAAATTTTAGAACCACCGTAACCACCAGCAATAGCACCACCAATGGTAGCAGTGAAATCTCTTGCCTTTTCACCCAAAGATTCGTGTTCTTCTCTTCTGTTGTTACCACCGAAACCTCTTTCGTTGTTATTGTCGTCGTCTCTGCCAAACATTGTATGTATATATATATGTGTATGTATAATAGTTCTTTATAATAAAGAAGAACAAGTAAATTTAGTAAAATTAATTAAGGAGGAAACCACGAGGTATTTATACAATTTAGACTCCACAATTCGGAGTGGAATGGAATTTCTTGTTTTGGTTTCAACTTTACCTGGAATTGTCAATGAATTGAAATTGACTTTAAGTTACGAACAATAAGGCCGAGTAGATAGTGAGCGAGATTCTGTTCTATCGGGCTGTGAAGACAATACCACCGTATTCTCCTTTGATTTGGTTTTCGATTTGCTGTTTTTTGCACTCACTATAATTATAAGAAGAATTTGGGCTGACTTCTGAGTTAGGGATCTTTTATAATTAGATTGTTTTGTACAGATACGTCCTTTATTAAACTAATTGGTTTAGTATACTGACATCTAACTCTTTAAGATCTACTTTGTTACTTTAAAAGATCAATTGAGTTGTAAAACATATAAGTTACTGCTTAATTTATATTGAAATCAAATAAATTAATTAAATACGTAACACGGAACACGTAATACTTACACACATGTGGGACTCGAATTTGAAACTTTCTTATAAATATAACATTCTGGTAAATAAACGACATCATAATTTAAATTGTAGACCATAAGCTTTATTGATAATAGGCTGTGCTGCTATTCCCCTATATCAGCCACGATAAATATTTAATCTAGCAATCAGCCACAAAAACTTTTATGATCGTAAAACAGTTCTATTCCTTCCCTTTATATTTAACGCGAACTTTAGGCTGTGGGTTATTTGCTGCGGATTTAGTATGAGATGTCCTAGTAAATACTGTTGGTCTTGCCACAGCCACCTACCCCCATCCCTTTCCCGTAAACCTATAGTATTTACGTAAGCTATAATTTACATCCATGTCACACTGCCCGTTATTCTATTATTCTCTAATCTAATGAAATGAAATGAAATGAAATTCTGCTACCAAAAACCAAAATGTAATTCATATTTGAATTAACTTATTTAATCAAATAAAACTTATAATTACCTCTTTCTCTTACAGAATCCCTGGCAATATAAACCACCAATTTAATAGATTACTAATTAATCTACTGTAACTCAAGTAATCATGCTGACACAGAATTATTATCACACTAATTGTTACTATTAGTAATTTGGGTAAGCTATATATATACTATTTCATGAGTTTGAAATAGACAAACAGCTGTGGGTGCATCTTAAATATAAATGCATACATATACGATTAAATTTTATATTACATGTAGAAAAAGCTCATGTCCAGATTAGACACATAGAGTTATGTTGTTTAAGAACGCATGATACTGATATCAATTATGCTAAATAATTAGAATTTTATGAAACAAATCGCTATTTCTTCCACAATCCTCTATATAATAACGATTTTACCTTAGAATTTATATAAATAAAGTTGAAAATACTCAAGGTGAATAAACCTTGAAGGGTTCCAATACTGGAGAATCATAGGTTTAGGTTAGGTTTAAATGACAACTTATCTCCTTTCATTACAAGATAAAGAGAATGTGTAAAAAATAAATCCCTTGCGTAAGACAGGGTTCGAACCTGCGACTTCTCACGAAGAGTAGATCTTGAGTCTACCGCCTTAGACCACTCGGCCACTTACGCTGAATTTGCTTATTTGAGAGTTGTCTTTTTAGTAGCAATTATTACATCAAATGAATATAAAGAGATTTTTAAATGACAATTCAATAAGTGATGTCAGACCAGAAGATTTTCAAAAGCTTGAAATGAACTAACCAAAAGAAAAACATATAAACATATTGGGAACTAATAGTAAGTTTTAACCAAAGTTCAAGCGGTTTTTTTAACTGAGTCCGAAGATTTTGTTGCTTGGAATATATCACTACAAAAACTGTGCCACGCACTCACTACTAATTACTATTCATGAATATTGATGCTTTCACTGCATATTTTCCCACCCTTTTACTATTTATAATATTTAAATGGAAGAAGTACCTTTTTTAATTATTGCTTTTATAATGATACATCTAGAAAAGCTGGAATGTACATGGATGTAGAGCAATAAGAAGACTGAAAACAAATCTTTAGTTCACCTTTGAAGTAAGATTCAACATACGCGGTTTTTGGCACTGACAGAGTTGACTACTCGAAATACAAACAAAAAACTCATTGATCAACTGAAAACTACAACACAATCCTTCACACCCCAAGAACGTGCCAACCTTCAACCTTCTAACAATAAAAATCAAACCAGCATAGATGGATAATCAGTCTTTTGTGAATCCAGCAAGAGTTAGGTCACTTATAGCTCCTATTAATCACCTCAAAAGAACATACTATAATCAATATCTCGAGCAATTAAAGAAAATTGAAGAAGTTCGGTTACTTGATCTTACTCCCGAAAATGGCATATTATTTAATTCACAAGCTTTCCCACAAGGTAGAATTTTTTACAACTTCCTGGGGTTCGTGGATGATTCTAGTTCTTTGCTGTTACATGATTTTGAGCCTTTCAGAAAAACTTTTTTGGTTATTGGAATCACAAAGTGGTCAAAAGACTTAACATATGATCAATTGTTACACCATAGAGAAGAACTTCAAAAGAAATATTCAAATGTAATGTCACATTTCATAATGGTATTTGATACACCACCAGGAACAATATTTGATAATGATAACATTTTCACGGTTGAGTCTTCCAGTTCCCAAAGTTTGGAAACTTCTATTTGCGATCTGACTTCAAAATTCTTGGCGGCTTTGTCAGTTTATGCTTCTTCTTACAACCATATAGTTCCAAGATCTCCATCATCCATGCTATCCATTGTCCCTTCTCGAACTCCAACCATTAAAAGAGACAAATCTAGAAAAAGATTGACAGGCTCATTTGAAACTACAAGTGAAAAAGTAATACGAGGTAGAAGAATTAAACTTTCAGGTAACTTCAATTTATTGGCTGGTAATTCCAAAGCAGCACTGGGTGACTTTTGCATTGCTGCTGAATGTTTAAAACCTGCTCATGATAATTTATGGTTGGCTTCTGCCCTGGAGGGTATAGCTCTGTGCTCTTTGATCCTTACATACTTGGAAATACCGTTTCAATTACCGGCTTTTATTAATTCATTGTTGGAAAATACTTCATCTATCAATACTCAAGTTGGAGATGGGTCACACTCCCCTTTTCCAATTAAAAGTCCATTGGCATCCCCTAGACCATCTTTGCAAGTATCTCTTAACGGTCCGGCTGCTTCACAGTTGGTTTCTTCCCAAATTCCACAATTTCCATTAGAGTCAATTCCTGATTTAATCAAAAAAGTATATGAAAGAGCTCTGTCATCTTATCTTTCTGCCATGACGGAAGTCGATGATCGTATTCCACAGCCTGTGTTTTGTGATAGTAATTTAAGGTATATTAAATTTATAGTCTCGGTTGCAATGGAAGGAGGTGAATTCAATTTAAACACATTGAGTAATATTATTTACAATTTACCACCATCATCGAGTACAGATTTTGAAATTGCTGATAATATTGATATTACAAAATTAACAGAATTAACATCCTCATTGTTCAATCAACATTTTAAAGATCTCTCTTTACTCGAAAGATTCAATGTGTACAATGAAATGATAGATATTTATTCCAAATTGAAACTACATAGAAAGAAAGCATTGCTAATTAACGAACTTATTGAGTTAGTCCTTACCTCGGACATTCTGACCCCTAGTAAAGCATACATATGTGAAAATTTGACTAATGTGCTTGAAGAATATTGCCAAAATTATGGCATTAATATTAATGATGAGAAAATGTTTAGCAAAGCAAGTAGCATTCAAAAAAAAGTTCTAATTCAGGTTTTAAGATTCACCCAAAGAATTAATTACTCGTCACTCATTGTTAAATATGGTTCTATTCTGTTGCGTAACTACAGATCCGTTCTTACAGATGCTGAATCACTTAATATTTACCGTACTATTAAACCAATAATTGCTGAACAGAAGCCTAAATATAGGCCAAAATTTTGGGATTCGGGGTTGATTCAAGATTTGGAAATATTCACTAATATGAAAGATAGTCTCGTCCAGAATGATATTAGTGATGCTATAGTTACATTTAAAAATTCCTTCCCCTTTGAGATTGAAGTAGTAGATTTAGAATTGTCTTCACAAGATGATTTTCCAGTTAGGACTGAAATCAGTTTTAAGAAAGGTAGCGTCGATTCATCGCAAGGCAAATCTCCTGTAATTTTGAAACCCAAGTCAACCACCCGTGTTTTCTTATTCATTGTTCCATTAGGTAAAGGTACATTAAAGATTGATGGTATTATAGCTACTATTAGCTCAACCAATAGACAAATTTTTAGGGTGGGTCTTAGATCAGATAACTCGATTACCAAACTGAAATCGCAGTCAGAATTAGAATCTTTAAAACACGATGTGTTAAAAGAACCAACTTTTAAAATAATTCAAATGAATGTTTTGAATGCTCAACCGTACCTGAAGCTATTAGATGTCAACTTAAATAATAAATGGATTACGTTACTTGAAGGTGAATGCAAAAGATTTAACGTGCTGCTGAAAAACACATCTGATGTTGAGATCAATAATTTAATTTCAAGGTTTAACGATTCTACTATTGAGCCATTGAACCAACTTTTAACCAACAAAAACTTACCACCCAACGAAGTTTATGAAATCGAATACTATTTAATTAAAAAGAAACCTTTCAAAATTTTGAATAAAGATGCACTACATAATATTATGGGAAACTCTGAATTTACCTTGAATATGGAGATTTGGGGTAAACGTGGTGTTAAAGAAGCTAGCTTGATTTTAGAGTATTCTAATTCTAACACTGAAGGGGAAGATGATAATTCTCGAACTATGATTGTTCCTGTTAATGTCACAGTTTATCCGAGTGTTGAATTAGTTGGTTGTGAATTCATTCCATTATCCTCAAATACCAAATTATCAGCTGATAACAATGATAGTTGTTGGTCTTATTTGAAATTAATGGTTCAACAAGGATATAAACTATCAGATTTCTGTTTACTAGCTTTGGATTTCATTAATTCATGGTCCCAAGAAATGGAAGTTTCATTACAGTCTTTATTGGTAGGCTCCGATGATCCCGAGTTTCAAGAAAATAATGGACCAATTGAAAACCTCCCTCATGATGCTTTTGCAACTACTATTTATTTACAAGCCAAGAAGAATGCTAGAGTTTTGATCCCTATTAAAAGAATCTCTTTTGATTTAGATTATTTGAATGAACGTATTCCAAGTTTAAGAAACAAGCAATTCATTTTCGATTATAAGACTCCCGAAGGAGAAAAAGTATTTGTCAATTATGCATTTTGGTATAGAGATGAATTAATGAAGCGACTACGTGCATGTTGGAGAATCATGGAAGACTCAGTTGAAATGAATACTAATAGAACAGGCACCATTGATTTAAGAAGCATTAGATTTTCTTCTAAGATGGTTGAGATCCTAGAAGTTGAAAAAATTGGAATTAATATCACATTGTTGGACATGGAAGGAAATTTAGTGGATCAAGATTCAGTGCAATTGGGTGAATTCTACAGTGTCCATATCGAATTAACGAATAGACATAAATGGGGAGTGTTCGGTATGCTTCGACACATCCCTGTTTGCAGGTCATCCTCCGGATCTCTTGAACGCAAAGTTTTATTCAATGGAGTTCTACAGTTTGGTATTGGTGACCGAGAAGTTGAGGCTGGTAAATCCATTGAATTTGATCTAGGTGTTGTGTTTTTAGAAAAAGGGGAGTATGAATGGGGTGTCTTGTTTGACGAGATGACAGACGTTGATGGAAAGATCACAATCAAACAGCAACACTTGCAAAGAGAGCAGTTGAAGCTGAAAGTGTGTTGAAAGTACGAAGTTTTTACTTGTGTAGAATATTATAGAACTAGTAACAGAAGTATATGTGAATTTAAGACCGGTCCTTATAACTGAACATCAGTGCACCATTAATTTAGTCCTACTTATTTGTTTTTGAAGGACGAAAGACGTTTTGACGTTTTGATGTTTTCATAACATTAACACTAGGAACATCAACAACAACAACTTGGTCAACTATCAACAACAACAATTGCTGGCCCTCGATAACCTAAATACTCTGGATCCACTTACTTGCATCTACCTTTCTCCGTTAGCATCGATTTCTCTGTCCTTTGTGAAAGGCCGTCCCAATTCCCTGTCGTCGCGTCGTCATTCAACATAACAAGCAATTACCATGAGTCAAAGACATAATCAAAGACATAGTCATAGGTTCACAATACCTGGAAAGCAAGGTAGAAGAACAGGTTACCAGCTGACAAAAACCCCCACTAAGAATGCTGACGGTTTAGAAAGTATAGGCGATTTCTTTAACAACCAATTATCTGATGATGAATACCAATCCCCAGATGGAAAGAAAATAATTACACCTAAAAGAGCCAGTAAGAGATTCAGTTTGACTTCAAGAACCCACATCAGTAATCATGAGAGTATTAATTCTGCCAACAGTTCAATACTAGATCAACCCACAGATAACTCACCCGATGATGATAGTGCTAGTGAAGATAGCGAAGACGAATATGAAGGTGATAAATTGATTAATTCGGCCACCAATTTGGGATCTCCGATTAGACCAATCACTTTTGGTCGTAAGAAGACTGATCTTAATGGTTCTCCACCTCATTCTGAACCAAAATCCCATCATACTACTGCTACAACGATCCCTCAATCTGAGAATCTAATTCCTTCTAATTCTGAAAACCCAAATACCTCTGAGGCATTGGCTCCCTCTCCAATAAAAAAATCTAAAATGCTGAGTGCATTTGAAAAACTGAAAGGAGAGAATCATAATAAGAACAATGGCCATAGTTCGAGACCTATAAGTAACGGTACTTCCTCTCATCAAATGTCTCCGATAATGTCAAAAAAATCAAAAGGTTCTGATAGAGTAGTTAAACAAACAGAACCAGAAGAGCAAGAGGTAGAATCGGTAGCTGAAGTTGATAAGGCAACAAAATCAAAATCAATCAGAAGGAAGTCCTTTAGTTCTCACGACATGGCATCAGCCACAAAGAAAATGGCATTATTCAAACCTGGTCGTGGAGGGAAGAAAAGAAAGTTGCCTGATCCTGAAGAAATTGAAGATCCTGAAGAAGAAAAGGAAGAAACTGAAAGTGAAGATTCCAGTGAACTCATTGATATTACTCAAGAAGAACCTCCGACGAAAAAGAAATCAACTCCACCTAAGAAAACTCCAGTAGTTAGACCTAAGAAGAAAGCAATTGTTCAAGAAGCCCCAGTTCGAAAATCATCAAGACATAGAGTTGCACCTGTTGCATCATGGAAAAATGAAAAAGTTGTCTATGAAACAAAACTAGAAAATGGTGTTGTGGTTAAAGAAATTACTGGTATTGCTATTGGCAAAGATATAGAAGAGACTAATAGTAGAATGGTTACTCCATCAAGATCTCAAAACTTTTCCAATACAACTAGAACTATAAAAGAGCGTCCAGCAGATCAACATAAACCCACTATAAAGCCACCTAGGGCTAAAGCAAATTTAACAACAAAACCAATCACAACGACAACCAAAACTCCAGCTAAGAAACCTAAGAAAACAGTCACAAAGAAAGCACCGGTCAAATCATTAAAAACGAAAACCACAGCAACCAAGCCGGCTAGAAGATCTCTTATGAAAGAGAAATCCACCACCAGTGAAAAAATCGCAAATGATAATGATATACGACAAGAGCAACAACAAGAGCAACAACAAGAGCAACAACGAGGATCACAAATGATACCTGATATATCAAGCGACGAAGATGAAGGGCTAATACCTGAAGACAAGCAATCGATACAGAATTTTGAAGGTGGGGAATGGTTAACTGATGGTATGTTAAGCATTCCAGTTTTTGAAGGTCCAGCTTCTGAAAATCAAATTGAGAGAACTGTTGCATTTGCTCCAGATCACTACAAGGCCATGGCTCATATTTCCAATAGCGAAGAAAGATTTAAAATAATGACTTTGTTTGATCAAGATAGTGAGTTTTCAGGTGGTGGTATATTAGCTATACCTGTTGGCCATCGAAAAGCAGTTAAATCCAACGATGACACCTACTTTATATTCTATGTCATCGATGGATTGATTCAGGTTACTTTAACGCATTCTACTTTTATTGTTAATAAAGGATGTGCATTTGAGATTCCAATGGGTAATTATTATGAGTTTATTAATAAAGGTGATGTTGAAGCTAAGTTGTTTTTTGTTCAATCTAAGTACATCGTTGTTTCTGATGAAACGATGGATTTGAATGAAGACGATAATGATTCATTGTCATCTGAGGATGATGACTAAGTTGGTGACGGTTATGGTGATGATAATTGAAAGTTAATTTTATTGTATAGTATTCAACCTTGTATTCTTTAGAAAGAAAGAATTCATCTTTTAGTTTAGTAATTTTTTTTGTTAGTATTATAATTATTTGTACCTTACTTAATCCCCCCTCCTTCATCTTTGTTTTTTTGCTTTCGTTACATTTGTTTTTTTTTATTTTTCTGGTACCTTCCTTTTCCTGTCTTTCTTTGATGTTTTGTTTTGTTTTGTTTATTTCAAATTTTGTATATTGTGTTGTAACTTTAAAGAATTGATTTTTTTTTTTTTTCATTAATTTTGAATTTTACAGGTAACAAGCTATAAAATAAATAAACTTTTGTAATGAACCATTATATTAACAGTAATTACACTATACATCTGGTTTAACAAGAAAAACATTAATTGATACGCATATCTGAGTTTAATAAAGCAAACAGTAAAAAAGAAAATAGTAAATTAAATGCATCCTGATTTTTCCTTGTCGATTTATTATAACTTTAGAGTCAAAAAGAATTAAAGAAAAATAAGTCAATAGCGTAAAACAAAATCGAACTTAGAATAAAAACAGACACTAAAAGGACTGGATAATTTAACAGAAGTGAAAAAGAAGCAAAGAAAACAACCCAAAATATAAACAGATAAAAAAAGAGTACTCATGAAAGTAAAGTAAAAGTAAAATATAAACATGATATATTTTAAACATTTTAAGAAAAATGTGAAAATATACCAAAGAAGTAATCACATTTATGATAGTAAATTAAATTTAATTGGCCACTGTAGACAGAAATAGTAGAAATGAAATCAATAATCAATAGTATCATTAAGAAAAAAACACAAAAAGACAAGATTTAATCTTATTTTTAAAGATAAACAACTAAAAATTAACAAAAGTAATAACAAAATGAAATAGAAAACATAAAGTCTTATATATGATAAAAATAAAGTAGTAATGATAACAAGCAAGATGATATAATTAGAACGAATAAGAACTGAAAAATATTTAACTCAAATAAAAGAAATCAAAATGGTAAAAATTATACGTGGAAAAGAAAAAATACATGTAATAAAAAAAGCACAATAAAAAGAAAAAGTGGTAGTGAGGTTATAAGATAAAACAAAATAAGTGATATCATATCAATAAAAATAAAAGTAAAAAGTAGAATCGAAATAAAATTAATTATAAAAAAACTGTATTCTTTTTAATAACAATAATTGTAATTATAATGGCAAGATAACAGCAACAGATAGAACAGTAATAATCAGGAGAGCCGAAATAAGATATTAGGAATCATGAAGCAAAATAGGTCATATTAACAATAGATTAAAGAAAAATCAAAAGACAACACATTATTACCATCAAATAAATAAATAATAGAAGGCAGTAAAACAAGACTGAAAATGGGATTATTAAAATTATTCATCTTCATCATCGGATCTTTCACTCAGTTTTTGCATTCTTGCCAACTTAACCAAAGGTGCCAGAGATATAGTGTCATCGGCATTTGCAATAAATGGTGTATTCAATAATTGAACAGAATCAAATCTCTTATCAGCATTCACTTCGAGACAGTAATCCAAGAAATTCTGTAAGTTCTTACTTAACGAATCCTTGTCATTCAACTTTGGCTTGCCGTTTGTGGTGATCAAAAATAAAGCTCTTAATGGAGTTTCATTCAGATATGGAGGTTCACCTTCAATCATTTCAATCGTCATGATACCTAGAGACCAAATATCAACTTTTGGTCCATATTCTTTCTTAGTAACAACTTCTGGTGCCATCCAGTATGGTGTACCAACCATTGTGTTTCTCTTTGCAGAATAATCTTTAATCTGTGCACAGAACCCAAAATCAGTTAATTTAATATCACCTTCCAAAGACAATAAAATATTATCAGATTTGATATCTCTATGAATGATACCTTTCGAATGCAAAAATTTCAAACCTTGTAAAGTTTCTCTACAAACACAGGCCATTTGACGTTCAGACATAACAGAATGGGTAACAATATCAGTCAATGAACCTCCTTCCATATATTCCATAACAACCCAAAGATCTTTCTTTAACAAATAGGCATCTATAAAATTAACAATGTTTTTATGTTGAGAACCTTTCATAACCAGTATTTCATTAATAATTAATTCCTTCTTTGGTTGTCTCTCCAGCTCCATTTGCTTAATAGCAACGCATTCACCAGATCTAGCATCATAAGATGTATAAACACCACCTGAAGCACCTTGACCAATTTTAACTTGATCATGATAAATTTCGTGAGGATCGTCACCAGAACACATTTCCATTAATCTAGCCATGTACTTCATTTCCTTAGCTTTTCTTAGCTCACGTCTTCTTTCTTGTTCAGATTCAGTCAATGGATGTTTCGAACCTTGTAATGGTTTATTATGAGGAATAGGAGGGATTGCCTTTTCAGCTTGGCTATCATTATTGTTGGCGGATGCAATTGTTTCTTTAAGATTATCAATCTCAGTAACTTTTTTAGGTGATTCTCTTTGACCTGGAGAGCCATTGAGAACCACTGCGGGGTCAACAATGTCTGCATTCTTTTCAGGAGATTTTTCTATTACTTGAGCAGCCTGAGCTTCAAGAATAGAAACAGCAGGGGTGGTAGTTTTAACTGGTTGTGGAATGTGAATATACTCCTGTTGATTTTCTTTGGGAGACTGTGGTTGTGACTGTGGTTGTGATTGTGGTTCTGTTTGTGATTCTGTATTTGATTCTGTTTGTGGTTCTGTTTGTGATTCTGTTTGTGTTTGTGATTTTGACTTTGCTTTTGAATTCGTTGGTGCTGCTGGAGCAGGGCGATGGATAGTAATTGGTTCAATAGGAAGTAACTGTTGCTGCTCCTGTACTTGTATTTGTTGTTTATACAGCTGTATTGGAGTAGAAAATTTTGGAGATTCCGCCTGAATTTGTTGTAATATTGGAGAAGGTGGAGCCATTCTATGAGCCTTTGATAATTCTGCAGAAGATACCTGTTGGGGACCATTTGGAGAATTGGCACCAGGGGCGGAATGAATGATAACAGGTCTTTGTGGTTGATGATTGGTTCTTTGAGAGAACTTACGAGATAAGTTACTCAAGAAGGTTGGAGAATGAACTTGCTTTGGAGAAGAAAGCTTAGATGGAACTCGTGCTGGAGATTTATGTGTTGCAAGTGATGGATGATGATTGCCGGCTGTTGTAGCCACCGAAACTGGTGTAATTGTATGTATTGAATTAGAAGCTGGAACACGTTGAGAAGTATTTTGAGATGACGATGATGAGGGAGGTGGAGGCGGAGGGGCATGTCTTCTTGGAATGAATTCTTCATCTTTAACAGGACCATTAGTCGAAGTTAATGTCGACTCTAAAACAGTTGTATTAGGAGTTGCAAAAGGAGAAGAGGTTTTATATGCGGTTGGGGAACTTTGTGATACTGAAGCAGGAGTTTTAAATAACGGGCTATTCAAGTCGAAGTTGGAATGAGAAGAAATATTTGGAGTTTTGAATTCAGAACTTGTATCATTATCTTCACTTGAAGAAGAGCCACGTTGTTGTAATTGCATAAATTTGTTGCCATCAAAATCATTCTTAGCAAAGAAATTCATAACTTGATTTGCGGCTTCAATATTTTTATTCTGTTCTTCAGTTGAAATTCCTTGATCAGACAAGACTCTTGCCCATTCTGCTGGTAAATTTTTCAAAGTTTGAGTTTGATGATCATATTGAACGGACCTAACCATTTGAAAATCCTTTGGAGCAGAAATTGAAATATGCGAATGAGAATTGGATCTAGAACTACGAAACAAAGAAGAAAATCCACCAAAAACTTTTTTAGTCTTACTTCTTTTCAAAGAGCCAGAAGATTGGGTTAAAGAATTACGTTGCTGAACCAATTGCTTGGTCAATGGAGTTGAAGAAGAACTTGTTGAATTTGATCTGTTATCTCTACCGATATAGGGTGATGATAGTTTTGGGGTTAAATTTGGGTTTGAATTCATATGATTGGAGTCATAATAACTACCTTGTTGTAAAACAGGTGTAACAGCAACATGGCCCGTTGATGTGTTTTTTGTTGTTGAAGAAGCTCTTGAAATCTGAGCAGAAGATTGGAAACTAATACTATTATCATTAGATAAATCAGCATTATAATGTCTACTATCATCATAGCCATCTATAATCTCTTGAACGTTACTATATTCAGAAAATCTTGAACCAGCAGATGTTTTATGATTAACCGGAGAATTTGTATTGTTATTTATATGGTTTTTATTGTTATGCAGAGCCATTCTATGTTGCAAATCCTTTCTTTCAGGGACAGTTAAATCTTGTAAATCTTTTCTTTCTGGTATTTCCAAATTGGGACTATTTGGATTGGAATTACCACCACTACCAACAGGTGAATCATTAATTTCAAAATAACCCCCGGTAGGTTTATCTAGTAAGTCAATCGAAGGCATCTGAGCAGCAGTATCACTAGTATCAACTTTATTCAATTTATTATTTTCAAAAGTAGAAGAGCAAGCAGCATTAGGAGTAGTTGCTGTTTTTTCAATGGCACCCAAAGAAGCTTGTTTCTTATGCAAATGTTGTGAAGTCAAAATCTGAATATCATTTTCAAAATTAGCAGCCTTACCCTCGAAATGCCCTTGTTGCAAATATTCAGTGTCCTGAGAATGAGAATGCTTATGAGAAGGCAAGAAATTGAAATCATCAGCGGGACTTTTGCTACTGCCTTGATTTTCCTTCGAATTGATATTGGTATTTGAGTGTACTAAAGTAGATTGATTCGAGTCGAGATTTAGATTCAAAGGGTTCAAAGGCTGTTCAGATTCATCAATGTTTTTGTTATTATCATTAATTGAAGGGGAATTATTATGAGACAGCACCTCGGCTTTACCAATAGAAGCTACAGTTGCACTGGCCAACTGACCTTCAAATTTATTGTTGGTAGTTTCATCATCATCATCATCATCGGAAGAATCCCAATCTATGGAATCTTTGTAGCCATGCTGGTTGTTATTGTGAAGTTGAGGTTGGGGAGAGTATTTAAAATCTGCAGGCGAATGAGCAGGGGAATGAGCAGCGGTATGAGAATGAGACGTTGAGTCTATTGTTGAGTTAGCCAGAGCATTCACGTCCAAAGTACCTCTGAAACGAGGCAAAGATGCCGACTCTGAAGAGGTATTGGGATCTAGAGAAGTGTTTGATTCTGATTTAATTATATCTGGTGAAGAGGAAGACGTTGTAGTTGTAGAGTCTTGCATGGTTATTATATACGTTTAGTCCTTGGAGGTGGAACAGGCAGTCAATTTCGTGTTTTTTAGATGTGACTTGGGGGATGAGGGAGATGAGCTGTTGATGGAATAGCCGCAGTTAATAGAGTAAATGAGTGGATACCAGTTGGAAGAAATGTGTATTGAAGACTGACACGGAGAAAGGTCGTAGATGTGGTTGTTGTAGTTGTTGGTTATTGTTAAATTTGCTGGTTGTTGAGTGAAATGAATGGGGGTGGATGGTTCATTTATTAGAGGGATTCTATTAATTTGTACAGTTTAATTGTGCGGCTCATGTGTAAATTATAGTGCACGGGTGTTTTATGGCAATAATATGTTTAATCCTTACGTAAAGTAATTGATTAATTGATCAATCGATTAATCAAATCATCAGAAGTGACAAGTTACTTGAGTATGGTGTGAAATGACAAGTGTATTTTAAAAATTATTTGTTTCTGATTTAAGTTACTAAATATAAAAAAAAAACAAATGAACAAATAAAAGACGTTTTTAAACTATCAAACAGAATTATTCCTCACTACCACTTTCGAATGGCTTCAATCCCTTGACACCATCTGTCCAGCTAACACCTTTATAAGTGATATCCATAATAGCATTGACGATCTCTGCAATTGATCCTCTAACTTGTTTAGTAGAGTCTCTTTCTCTCAATGTAACTGAGCCATCTTCAATACTATCAAAGTCAATAGTAATACCGAATGGGGTACCTAATTCATCGTTACGCGAATATCTCTTACCGATGGAAGCGCTGGAGTCATCAACTTTGAATGGAATTTGGTTTTGCTTCAAAGCTAATTTAACTTGTTTGACAATCGGTTGTAATGTTTCATTGTTTGATAATGGCACCAACAAAACTTTAGTTGGAGCAACAATAGGAGGCAAAGATAAAACAGCTCTGGCAGTGTCTTCAGGTCTAGTCCAGAAACTGTGTTCAAACACAGAATATAAGATACGACCAATACCAAAAGATGGTTCAATCACATTTGGTGTGTATTCTCTAACATGTAATGTCTTTGTGACTTTTTCGATCTTGACCAACTCTTGAGGAATTTCAACTTCACCAGTAATTTCTGGGATGGAAGTAGTTGTAATCTTTAACTTGCTTTCAAGTTCTTTAGCTAAATCTTCCAATTCGCATTCTGTTCTAGACAATAACCATTTTTCAACTTTTGGCGCATCTTTTCTGAATTTTGGTCCAAACTTCTTCTTTTCAATAGAACATTCTAATTGCTCAACAACCTTAGGTTCAGGTAACACTTCTCTAACGGATAACTTGATATTGGTTTTAGCAGCGTGAACAGACAAATCGTAAGCTGATCTATCGGCGCAACCAACACACTCAATCCATCCATAAGAAGTTTTCAATTCTGCATCCCAACAATCTTGAGCATAATGAGCCATTTCGTTACTCATATGTTGTCTGAATCTTAACTTAGTTGGATCGACACCAATCTTAGTTAAGAACAAGTAAATTCTAGCCAAGAAATAACCTAAAGTTTCGTTATCAACCATACCTGAGTCAACTGCTTGGCCGACCGAAACAACTGAAATTTTAGTAGAACCAGACTCTTGAACTTCTTTAGGTAAGAAGGCCAACTTGATATGCTTGATGGATTCAAAACCAGGGTGTTTTTTATCCAATGGGTCAACAAAATGTTCAATTTCAGCCATCAAGAATTCTCTAACCCTTAATAAACCGGCTCTTGGAGAAATTTCATTTCTAAAAGATTTACCGATAGAAGCAGAAGCAAATGGCATTTTTTCATTATTGAAGTCCAATAATTTGTTAAAATTCAAAAATTGACCTTGGGCAGTTTCTGGTCTCAAATAACCTTTCAATTGACCTGATGGACCAATGGCAGTTTCAAACATCAAATTAAATTCAATTGGTGGTTCTAACTTGTCACCCGAAGCTGGGTTAGTGATATTGTACTTCTCAATAATTTCACCCATCTCTTTTCCTGAAAAACCGTCAATTTTAGCTAGAACAGTTTCATATTCTTCAACTAGTTTATCGTCCAATTTAACAACCTTAATTTCCTTAACTTTCTTCTTTCTTTTTTTCTTCTCATCTGATTCTTCGCCTTCTTCAATAGCATGACCTCTAGCTTGTTTGTCACCTTTTAATCTACTTTCTAAAACTTCTTCAATTAAATGATCAGCTCTGAAAATTTCACCAGTTTTCAAATCACGGCACATCCAATCTGAAAACTTATCCACATGACCAGAAGTCTTTAATACATCATACGGAGTCAACATAGTACAATCAACTTCCAACATGTCTTCTTCTAAAATAAAATGTTTTCTCCAAACATCGATAACATTGGCTTGGAAAGCACAACCTGAAGGACCGTAGTCGTATAAACCTGAAACACCACCATAAATTTCAAAAGCTGGAGCATAAAAAAATCTTCTCTTTAAAACAGATTCTAGTTGCTCTCTGTTGAATTCTTGTTCAGTCATTTTGAATTTTTTAATTTGTAGATTTGAACGTGGGAATTTCTTAATACTTTTTTTTTTGTAAAGGGTTGAGTAAAAATGTTTAAAGCTTGTATTTGGTAAAGGAATGGACTTGATAAAGTTCATACAAGTAAAAACAATAGTATGGATTTATAAAATTAAAGTTGAAATTGTGAACAGATAATACTTAAGTTACTCACTTACACACATATACATTCATTCATAAATTTATTTTCTCACTCTCACTTTCTCACTTTCTCATTTTCTTATTTACTCACCTAAATTGCAATTACCCTCATCCAAAAATTTTTGAAAATTGAAAATTGAAAATTCGTCAATGAGTTAAAAAATAAAGGTCGTGTAATATATAAAATTACATCACAACTAAACGAAACGAAACGAAACTAAACGAAACAATTTTAATATATTTATAAATTTTTATTCATTAAAACCAAGTTAAAATCACAACTAGCTTTAACACCACCTTCTAGGGATTCTCCAATTAACAAATGAGTAACTGGATCTACTTTACAATGTATACGTTTAACATAAGTAAAACCAAAACTTTTATAATAATCAGTCAACATATGAGCCTCAATTACATCCACCCATAGTTTCGTAGCATTCAATTCTAATTTTGCAAATTTATCTACAAAAGCCAGTAAATATGGTGAAACACCAGGGTAGAATGAAGTAAAAGCAGTAATTTCCAACTCACCTGGGATATTGTTGAATGATTTAATAGCGATTGTTCCTAAGATTCGGAATTCTAAATCGGATTGATGCTGTGCTATCAATTGTTCTAGTCGTTCAATAGACTTTGAATATTTAACATTAGTTGGATCAATTTTTAAAGAGCCTATTGGGTATGTTTGGATGAGTTTTTTAGTATATACATGGCCGTCATCATTTGAATCAAATAATTGTTTCTCAGAAAGGTTATCTGTAGTAGGAGCAAAGAGAAAAGCGAAATGGAAATTATCAGGATCATATATACCGAAATCGTTAATAATTGAATCTTTCACTCTAGGTGTTTCAATCACGTTATATTTAAATCTTGGCTTATTATAGCCTCTATTGATAATAGAGATCAACTGATTCTGGAATTGAGATAAAGAGATGGCAGAAGCCGGAACAGTAAGTAATTCAATATTTTTTATATTGTTTATCATTGAGAGAAAATTCAGGTGATAAGAAAACGGTTCAATATGACGGAAGAATAGTAAATATACTTAATATTTAAGGTGTATTAATATAAAAAGATATAAATATTAAGAACTACTTAAAATATATAATTATGAGGGGGGAGAAAGACAGAGAGAATGGGCTAGATCTTAATCGACGCGGACAACTAAGCAACAACAATCTAGCAACAACCATTTCTAAATATTTTATTATTAACAAAAAAGAAACAACAACAACAACAACAACAACAACAACAAAAACAAAAACAAAAACAAAAACAAAAACAAAAAGAAACACTTTCTCAATACATAGTAATAATCTTAAAAATTTAAGCTTTACGCTTATTATGCCACTTAGATACCACCGAATTCCTTTTCCAAACTACTCTTTTCCCTTTTTGGGCCTAGCGAGATTTATAATTATTAAGCGTAATCTCTCTAATTATAACACAACTATATATTAACTCTTTTTCCCACTTTTTCTTTCATTTTATGTTGCCCTTATTTATATATATATATATATATATATATATATTTGTTATTAAACTTATTATTAAAGTACATCTAATAAATTTAGTTTAATCCATTCAACTAATTATGAGATTCTCTTTACTTTCTACTTCTGCACTTCTAACTTTCGCTTTCTCGGCTTATGCAGACGAGGATTGGAAAACAAAATTGAATATTGGAACTACGCTAGATGGTGGTCTCACCACTCTTAATGGTACATATGGCTTAGTTTTAGAAACATATTCAAATTCTACTGATAAAGATAACAAAATTGCTATTGATACTTCAAATTTTGAAGAACACTGTAAAACAGATGGTGCTTTGTCTGTTAATTTATCAGACGCCATTCTAAGCGATTCCAAAGGCAGAATCGGTTCAATTGTTTCTAACGACCAGTTCCAATTTGATGGTCCTCCTCCTCAAGATGGTGCTAAGTATGCTGTTGGTTGGAGCACTGATTCAGAAGGTAACTTGTATTTAGGTAATGATAATTTGTTCTATAAGTGTTCCTCTGGTAGTTTCTACAACTTGTACTATACCAACATTGATGAAAATTCTTGTGCAGAAATCAATATTAAGTTGGTTTCTTTAGTTGATTGTTAAGTTACTAGATAGTCAGCGCTGATACCCTGGTTAGGCAAAACAAAAAAAAATGTTTATTTGACTTCATTTAAACATTACGTCTTTCATTTAATCCTTTTATGTATTCTTTATGGTTTTCGTTCTAACAAGATAGTGCAATATTTTATATGAAAAAAGGGTAAAATTAGATTAGTTAATTAGTACCCTTTTGTTCTATACAAGTAATTTATGAATGTAAAAGTAAATGTAAAATTTAAATGTGAATTGTAAATGTGAATGTAAGGTGGCAGACTGTGACAATATTAAGTTAGAACAAGTACAGACATGACCCTAACAGGAAAACAAATCCAGTAATGGATGAAGCAAATACAACCTTGACAGAATTAGCATCACCAGTAGAAGTAGATGATGATTGTTTAGTATCTTGAACAAACCCAGTATATTCAGAACTTGTTGAAGATCCTTTGTTTGTCTGGGTTGAAGCTGGGTTCTTGTCGTTTCCAGTATTGGTACTGGTATTGGTACTAGTATTGGCATTGGTTTTGGTTTTAGAATCATTACCTTTGGTTTGGCTAGTACTTGATGTACTCGTCTCATCATCATCATCATCGTCACTCTGAGTAGACGTGTTATGTTCTTCCTCCTCTTCTTCTTCTTCTTCTTCTTCTTCTAAACCAGTATCTAAACCAGTATGACTCAAATCAGCTATCACAGTATTTGCTTTAACCAACCTCACAGTATCCTCAGTCCAATCGTCTTGTCCATCAGCGTACACGTATGCATTAGCACCATCTTCAACATCGGTTCCGTTAGGGTAATCATAACAATCCACATCAACAGAATCCAACAAAGCATATAAATAACCAGGGTCTTCAAACTCAGTCATGTTCCAATTAATAGCACCACCGGCCCATGCAATCGTACCTGGAGCATTACTTTCAGCACCACCAGGCCAAATTGAAATCTGAATACGGGATGGTGTTTGAGGATACATGTACTCACCAGTGGTTTCATTTTTCAAGTCGCTTTTTTTCAAAGTTCTACCAATTTGACCATCAATACTCCATGTTAACTGATCTTCTGTCCAATCTAACTCATATGTGTGCCAATTAGAGTAGGTGTCTGTTGTTGATAAGTTCTTACCATGAGTCAACGACAAAATACCTTGGAAATAATAATTTGTTTGTGGTTCTTCCAACGTGGTACCAATAAATTCCAAATCCACTTCATCTTGCACATTAGAGAATAAAATAGCAGCAGAAACAACACCAGCACCATGGGATGTCTTGAAACGAACTGAAACTTTACCATACCAAATGAAAAATGTAGATGATATAACAGTACCAGATTTTTCTCTAGGCAAAGCCAGAATCATATTATCGTCATAATCCATAATATCACCATCATAAACCCATGAATATTCACTGGAGTTTCCTAAATAATCATTAGTAGACTGTAGTTTATCAGTAGTAAAGTCGTAATGGCCAGATTGACAGATAGGTTGAGGTAAACAGGCAGTGTTGTTAAATGAGAATCTTGGATCACATCCACCTAGACAATACGACCCAGTTCCACACTGACCAGATGATGAACAGCATGGTTTGTCATCAGGACAGTTTCCAACAGTTCTGTTACAGTACACGATGTCAGAAGCTAACACTGAAACCAGTTGGAAAAAAAAGATGATTGTGAATGGTAGCATTTTTTTCATTTTGGCTTTTTCTAGGACTATTGAGTATTTCTCTACAGATATCTCCTCTATTCAGATGTTTGAGGATATATCAAAGTGTGTGTATTCAAACAAGTTGTAACGAAAGTAACGAAAATAACGAAAATAATGAAAGTGACTAAAGTGACGAAAGTGATCAAACGAGAAAGGATTCAATTAATATATACTTAAAAGTAATGACAATGGAGAATTTTAAAAAATCAGATAAGACTATCAAAAGTTGACTATAAACACTTTTTTCTTCCAAATCGCCTTGAGTGTATTAGGAAATTAAGGTTTGCTAGATGCTCATTGGTTCACTTGAAAAAATCCATTTAAGCAATTGCCTGTTTGGGACGAAAAATTGGATAAATCCATATACAAACAAAACCCTTCACCTCACACATTGTTCTCTGTTTGTGAGTAATAAATGAGTTTTTTTTTAATTTTTTTTTTCAAAGTAACTGGTTTTTTTAGTATAGTTAGTTATAATATATTTGTGTTGATATTAATGTTGATAATTGTTTATACTAGCAGTTGAGCGAGTCAATTGTCGGTTCATCTATGCTTTCATTTTTATTTTTTTTTTCTAAAATTCATCCATCAACACAGATTTACTCAATCAATCATGATCAAAGGAAACAAATAGTGCATGACATATAAGATCATCAGAGGGACTATTGACTGATCATTATTGATTAGCATAAACAATACTAATACTTTAGGGTTCAATTGTTTCAACAATTCATACATTATGGATGAATATGAAATATAATCCCCCACCCAGTTAGGAAAACCTGACGCGTCACTAGTTTTTCCAAACCGATAAACACGTAAGCTCTCACACGTAAACATTTTACCTGAGCAATTTCATTATCCTTCCACATATAAACTGAACAATACAACAATTCAAAATATTTCTAGAAATAAACCTCATATAAAAAATGGAAAAGATGCAAGTGAGAATATATTTTTATGCTTCAACTTTTAAGTTTGGACAATCCAAACCCTGAGTTGCGTTTAAACTTTGGCAGATACTTTAGCAGATACCTTGGTTTCAATCAAACTAAAGTAACGAAGAAATTTCTATTTTTTTTAGATCAATGCAAATCTCCATACAGCAATCAAGTACATATATATATGTTGTTAATATTGAAAAAACTATCGTTTGAGAAAAAAAAGTACTGGTTTTTGTGATACTCTAGGATAAACAAAACACAAAACCTGAACGTTCATAAAACGAGGAATGATGATAGATTGGTGTGTATCAAGATTTGAAAAATATCTTGTTGCAGTCTTAATAACTAGTTAAGCATGGGTAAATGAATCAACATAAAATAGTAAGGCCTTTAGAGTGATTTTGAGGCAAACAGCAAACTCAATAGCGAAATGCTAATAATACCTTTCTTCAGTTTTGGGATCTTCCAAGACATCTTGAAGCACTAATAGCAAACATATTTTATGTCCTTGGCTAGTGTAGCAGAAACAACAAGGGGGTGTGGTAGTTGTTCAATGATTTTTGAAAGGAATTATAAGAACTTACCTATAAAAGTAGAGGAAAGGCAACATATAAAACTAACAACTCCTCCTTTGATAATCTCTCATTCAAATTTAGAAATTGGAGAAAACAGCTTAGATTTCAATATTCCCACATTCTGAATCAGTAATGAACTCCTTTGCTGGTTTCCGTTGGTCAGTTTTCGGGATTTCATGCACTCTTAGTTGGTATCAAGCTAAGCCAAACTAAGCTAAGCACGAATCATTTAGTTTAAACAGATATTAAACAAATGATATTCCTATGATGTAAGTATAATATATGTTTTTATAAATCCCTTTATAAACTTGAAATATAGACTGAAGTAACACATCACACTATAATTTATCTTACCCATAAAGGTAAGTGATTGCTGTTATCTGGGATCTCAACTATTTTCCTCACCATCGAATGGTTTTGAAAAGTTCAAAACCTGTTTGTCGAGGGGATATGTAGATCACAAGCAGTCTGTTCGTTCACCGGACAGTCCACCTAATCTAAATGTTTTCTTTTTTTATGTTCGTTTGGTAATATTTTCTTTAAGCATACGAAAAATGAATGAATTTATATATCCAAGATCATTTGGACAAAAAAAGAATTTAGAAAGCTTGCATATGAACAATGTTCAAAACCCGGAAAGTCTTGGCGAATCCTGTTGACAATATAATATACAAAAAAAATATTTTTTTCAGTTTGGTTTTGAATAGTTTTGAATGGGAGCAACTTAAATAAATATATATATCTTGTAGAGTTTATTGGACTACTAGTAAAATTAAATTTTCGACCAAGTTTTATAAATGTCTCCTTGAACTTGATGGTGTGACAAAAAGAAAACAGAAAGCGTAGCAGGTCGATTGTAGACGCGTTTATGTACACATATATCTACCTGTACCTTTTCTATCTGGAATTCATCTTCAGAAAAATTTCTGATTTGTTCAATACAAGCTTAGCTTGAATTGAACAAAATATGGAACATGATGTAGCAAGTCCAATGACTATTAGCACAATAAAACTTTTTATAGATGACTGGATTGCCAGTATATTTGCTTCTCTGTTTTTTTGTTTTTTGATCATGGATAATAAAACATAGGAAAATTGTATCCTACATCTATTAGACCATATGAAGACAATATCATTCATACTATTTATAATACTACTACTACTACAATTCACAAAAATTGTGATTGCAGGTACAATATCATGTAACTCCACATCAGCTTGTCCTGAAGACTCTCCATGTTGTTCATCATCAGGTGAATGTGGTTCAGGGTCTTACTGTTTAGGAGGATGTGACCCAAGATACTCTTTCAATAACACTGCCTGTCTACCACAACCAATTTGTAAATCTGGTACTTACAACTTGACCACAGACTCTATCCAATCTACAAATGATTATTTAGGCAACTCAACTGAATATTCATGGGTTTATGATGGTACTGTTCTCAACTATGATGATAACTTACTCCTGGCATTACCACAATATGAAACCGGCACTGTTTTATCACCTACTTTTTTCATTTGGTATGGTAAAGTTTCATTTCGTTTCAAGACATCTCATGGTGCTGGTGTTGTTTCTGCTGCTATTTTATTTTCTAATGTTCAGGATGAAATTGACTTGGAATTCATCGGCAATGCATTAGAACAACCACAAACAAACTATTATTACCAGGGTTTGTTAAATTTTACCAACGAAGTTAACTTAACCACTACTGATACATACCAAAACTGGCACACATACGAAATCGACTGGAATGAAGATTACCTGGAATGGAATTGCGATGGAAATATTGGCCGAACTCTATACAAAAATGATACATTGAACGAAACAACTGGTACTTACATGTATCCTCAAACTCCATCACGTATTCAAATCTCAATTTGGCCAGGTGGTGATGATGATAATTCAGCAGGTACCATTGCATGGGCTGGTGGTGAAATTAATTGGAACGCAACTGAATTCAGTGATTTTGGTTACTTGTACGCTATTTTAGATTCCGTTGAGGTTGATTGTTATGATGTTCCAGATGGTATTGAAACTGAAGATGATGCTAATGCGTATGTTTATATGGATGATCAAGATGACTGGACTCAGAATTATGTTAAACTTGTGAAAAAAAGTACAATGATTAAAGATTTGTCTTATTCAGGTTTGGACACAGGCTTGAATGAAGATGGTGAAGATGAAGAGATTGATAATTCAACTGATACAGACTCTTCCAGTGAAACAACTACTATTTCGGAAGATGCGACTGGTGTAACTACAAAGAAATTAAGTTCAACTTCCACTGATGTTACTAATTTCGTTCAAGATAACGGAAGCAAGAGTAGTTCTAATGCGGCTCCAGGTACAAATTTGATTGTATCTGGTTCCTTACTGGGCTTCATGGTTTTACTTTCCTCTTCTCTGTACCTGTTTTAAAACATTTATTTTGCATCTGATGTTTTTTTAAATTTTTTTATATACAATCACTGTTTAAAATTATTTTTCTTTTGTTTTAATTCTCAAATAATGTATTTATTTGATTTATAATTCATATCAAATCTATTACTTTGTTATATAAAACCAAAACTTTTGGGTTGAAAGGGTATTTTAGATTGAGAATAGCTTCAAGTTAGTTCAAGAAATTTAAATCGACGGAGAATTCACATATATATATATGACTGTATCGTGAACTAGAGTATCAGCTTCTGTCTAAGGAATACAAAAGAAAGTATAAGTAACTGTTGCATATTGTACTAAAATGTATCTTCGATGTTCAATTGATTATTCTACGACGTATCTCGAAGGGTTTAAAAATAAAGCTAAATTCAAGTTTAGCATCTAAAGACAGTAAACAGCAAAAAGTTAAATATAAATATAGCATCATTTATATTCAGCAGCATTTATACCAAATAATTGTTTATCTTCTTCTCTGTTTCTTGATGTTCCAACTTGGACTTCATAATAACTTGAAGAGTTATAATTAATTTTTTGGACATTTCAACAAATGAAACAACACCAGTCTTTATAGATTTTTCAGTTGTCCATCTAGAGGAGAAATCAACATCGTCAAGTTCACCATAATTTTCAATTGGCGAAAACTTACAAAAGTCAAAATATAATAAGGTTGCCGTTAGGAATCCAAGAAAAATAGATTATCTTTGAAATAACGGTAAATTCCAGTACTTACCTTATTATCATTATTAACATTATCCATCATTCCCGGTAAATTAAAACAAATCGTGATTAACCAAGCTATTAAAAGCATGGAAATTAGTACATCTAAACGGGAAGCTGATAATTCCTCAACATAACTAATTCAGAGAACACATATCAACCTCTGTAAATCCCAAGCAGTTATAAGATATGTTTACCAGTTGTTCAAATTAAAGAGAAACTGAAGCGGTCTTAATTAATCCTCTAGTTTTTATATTAACATTACTCAAAACGAACACAACACAACCAGATAATAAAAGGCTACAAATTATCTGAGTGGAGAACCTAATTTTAATACAATCCAGAAGAAAAGAAAAAGCATTTTGCATGTTAAGAAAGGATTTAGCTCAGGATCCGGGCTAAAGTTAGAATGATAATATAATTTCAATTCACCAAAATAAAATAGTCAAATATGTCGTAAGAACTACAGCCAATACTTTTAAATTGAATAGAGAAATTTCCTGGAATGATATTAATTCTATTAATTGAACAAACAACAGCATTTGATTTATTACTGGAGATTGTTTTTAAAGCAGATCAAGTAAAAACAATCAGTAAAACAGTCAGTTTTAATAAAACAAAATGAATCTTGTTAGCAATTAATCAAAAACACGTTATGGTATGCTTTAACTTTGATCCACCAGCAAGATTATCACCAAATAATTGAAAGAATCATGACTCGCCGGTAAAGAAAGGCATGGATACACCGCCTTGTGATATATTTCGACGCGACGCTCATCTCAATAACCGACGTTTTTAAAATGAGCCAATCACAAGCGCGAAAAACCAAATTTCTTCATTTGCTCGAAAAACAATCAGAAAGCATTAAACACAACCAATACAGCTTCAACATCATCTTCTTTAAATACCCTATTTAACACAACGATAATATTTCATATTCAAGATGACATCTTTAACCTCTGTTAAAAAACAAGCTGAATTTATCTTGAGAACTCCTATATTAAGACAAATCATAGTTCCAACTGCTCAAGTCTTCACCAAGTTTGCTGGTTACAGAAAGATGGGTTTAAGGTATGTTCATTTTGCGTCATCATCATCTTTTATATAATTGCTACCATTTCAAAAATATCTTATGTTTTAATTTTTCTGGTATCTTAGTCTTACTTCATTAAAATATCCATCTTGAATTATGTATTATTAAGGTAACAATGGATTTCTAGGATAAAATTTTATTTCTCCCAAGATGGTCTCTTCTATACATATAGATCAGACCACTTCTATAATTCAATTTCAAGTTTTCTGGAATGTTAAATTCAGTGTCAACATTTATATGCAATTGTTTTTGAGCAAGTGTTAGACTTTCACTTCATTTTAGAAGTTTGGTAGTCATTATGAGATCTTTCAGAAAATTCAAAAGGCACTTATACTAACACCTATTACTACTACTATTATTATAGATTAGATGATTTATTAATGGAAGAAACTCCAATAATGCAAAAAGCTATTTCCAGATTACCAGCTGAAGAATCATACGCTAGAAATTACAGAATTTTGACTGCTCATCATTTATCGGGTAATGCTTCCGTCTTACCACCATCCAAGGAATTAAAGCCAGAAGAGGATACTGCTTATTTGGAACCATACTTATTAGAAGTTGAAAAGGAATTCGCTGAGAAGGAAGAATTAAATAACCTTTCTTTAAAGAAATAAATCATTGTTACATTTAGTTAATACGACCTTTCCATCAATATTTATTTAAAAATATTTTTATCATTATATGCTATACTTTAGATTGATTGTCTATTGATATTCTGTTTTTTAAGCTGTTTATTAATTTTTTCCTACTTCGGACATTATTCTTTTATGACTCTAACACATACTATAAACTTATTCAAATAAATTTTCACTTGTTCTTATGGGATTAATTCAGTTTCTCTATAATAATCGTAGACCAAGTTATATCTTCGTAAACTACATAACTACTAGATTTTTTGATGATAGCTATACTTTTAGCTTCTCTATGTGTTCGGAAAATATATAAATAAAAATATAAAGGAATCATATCAATTTCTCTTTATAAACTAAACTAGACTATATTATATTATCTAATAACCATATTCGTTATAAACAATGCTTTCTTCACCTTCTTCCAGTTCAAAACCGCATTCTTTCAAAATAACATCAAAACCTAAAGAGAGCATTTTATTCTTAACATCCTCATTTTTAGCACTAAACAATCCCATGTAGCCCAATGAATTTTGCCAAACATCTTCATATTTAGCAGCACGACGTGGAACAATCATCATCCAGTCATCCATCATCAGGAAATTATAACTGATTTGAGATCTATCAAAATCGTTCTCTTTAAAAATATTTAAAACACGATTAACCAAATACATATACAACATAGCTAATGTACTTGCTTGTTCTTCCTCATCTTCAAACTTAGTTGGTAATTTTAAAATTAAATGTTTGAAACTGGCAGATTTATTAAATAACGGACGTTTACTTGGATTTACTTCATTTGGAATGAAAAATTCAGTATTAGAAACAACTCTAGATTGATAAGTTTCATAATCTTTAGAATCTGGGAGTTTCATGAACTGTACATGCTTATGGAATTGCGAATAACCACTTTCTGGTCCTGTATTGAAAAACGAAAAATATTTGGACTCAGAATTCTTTTCAGCTGCAGTGTTTAAATTCTTTAAAATTGTATATATTAACTGTAATTCAATTGGTTTTAGTAAAGTATCTTGCTGAACAAATTCTTTGGTAACCATCAAAAAATGTTCTTTATTGTTTGGAAATTTATTTAAAATCAATCTATAATCACTGGCTAAATTGTTAATTAGAGTTAGTTCAGGTTCAGGTTTCATGAATGGGTTTCTAGATTTAACCTTTTCAATGTGCTCATTTGAAACCTTTTCCTTCGTACCAGGCTCAGTAGGTCTATTCAGTGGTCTTTTTCCTAACCCTTCCACTATTTTCAGTTCAATTGTCATGTTCAGTTTATCATCCTTAATAATCTCTGATTCTGTATTACCTGAGTAAACTAATTGGCCTTGAGATTCGGCACTTGTGAAGACATCTTTAATTTTTTTAGATAAGTTATAGTTTGTAAGTTCTTTAACAGATTTCACAGTAACTTCGCTGAGTGTATGTGCCATTTTATATTCGATATATGCTGAACAACAAAAAATGACACTATGGACCCAAGAACACAAGCTGCTCGTTGAAGAGGTTTGCATTTTATGCAACAGATTTCGCAATCCTCGATGGATGTCTCGGGCGGCTCTACTTCTTCAATTTCTCGAACTCGTTCTAAAGTTAGAAGTATATAATATATAAGAAGCAAATGAATTAGGTTAGAATATTAACATACAAGGCAAGAAATTAGAGTTAAACAACAAAAATAAAATTAAGATATCAAACTCAAATTAACGAAATAAAACAAAGGAAAACACAATGAGAAAAAAATAGACTAGTAAAAGAACACAGGAACACATGTAGTAGACAACTACTTAATTTAATTAATAATTTTAAAAAGATGCCTTAAAATTGGAAGGAAAGTGAAAAATAGTTGTAGAAATCCATCAAAACGAGAACATAAAAGCTTAGTAGTACATGATTATCATATATAAAGATTAATGCTCAAACTAAAGACTAGTTTCTTCATTAACGTAAGTGAAACCACGGAACATCTCTTGCATTGAAGTCGATAAAACTGAGTTGACTGGAGTTAATTTAGGAGCTTGTGAGGTGAATTCTTCATCGAAACAAGAAGGATCTCTAGGATCTTTTACCTCAGGTATAAAAGGTGGTGGAACACGACAAGACATAATTTCTTCAAAATTAACGTTGGCAAAGTATGGGTGATCCATAATTTCATGGGCATCTCTTTCACCAGAACCTAATCTCTGATGTGGATCTCTTGTTAATAATCTTTGTAAAATATCAACAGCCTCTCTAGCCATATTAATTGGATACAATGGCTCATCAGTTAAGATAGCATTGAACACCTCATCTTCATCTTCACCCTTGAATGGAGATTTGGTTAACAACATCTGGTATAATAAAACACCAAAAGCCCACCAATCAACAGCCTTATCGTAGCCTTGTTCTTTTAAAATCTCTGGAGCCATTAATTCAGGAGTACCACAGAAAGTGGAAGTCTTGTTCCCATACCACATATTTTCTTTACACAAGCCATAATCAGCTAACTTGATATGGCCTTCAACTGTTAATAAAATGTTATCTAATTTCAAATCACGGTAAACAACACCATTTTCATGTAAAAATTTTAATGCCAACAAAACTTCAGCTGCGTAGAATTGAGCTCTTCTCAAAGAGAAACGCTTTCTTTGAACATGCCACATTAAATCACCACCTGAGATATATTCCATAACAAAATAAATACGGTTTTCAGTTTGGAAACATTGATGCAAGTTAAGTAAGAATGGATGACTTCCCTTATTAGCAATTAAAAAAACTCTCTTTTCAGATTTAGTACTTTCAACTTCATCGTTTTGAATAATAAAGTCCTTCTTTAAAACTTTAATGGCGCATAGCTCCTTTGTATGGATAGATTCAGCCAGCATAACCTTACCAAAATTTCCTTTACCCAAAACAGATAAGAAATTGAAATCATCCAAACCATATCTTTTGCGATGGCGACGAGGCTTTTGATGACGATGATGATGCTGTTGTGACAGCTGGTGTTTTGGCTGGTGTTGTTGTTGCGGCTGCTTTGCCACTTGCTGATCGTCTGAAGGAACTGTTGAGACCGTGCTAGCATGGGAAGGTTTCGAAGGAGCAAACGAGTATTGGAAATCAGAGGTTTTAGATTCATGAAGATGTGGATCATTGGAATAATCAGATATTGAGATTGTTGGGGTTTCTTGTCTAGGTAAGTGAACAGGTTTTGTTTGATCTTGTTCAGGCTTCTGTGGAGACAATGGTTTATGTTGTTGTTGTTGTTGTTGTTGCTGCTGCTGCTGCTGCTGCTGTTGTTGTTGTTGTTGTTGTTGTTGTTGTTGTTGTTGTTGTTGTTGTTGTTGTTGTTGTTGTTGTTGTTGCTGCTGCTGTTGCTGTTGCTGTTGCTGTTGCTGTTGCTGATAAAACTGATCTTGTCTTTCCTGAGGTGTTGGAGGTAAAGGATCTTCTTGGTGTTTTGAATAAACATTCTGTGTAACTGCTGTCTCTGGATAAATGGCAGTAACAGGTGTTGATGGACCTGATGGAACAGTATTTGATGGAATGCCTGGCTGAGCTAAGGTAAAAGAATTGTCCTTTTCTGAGCGCAAGTCAGTAACAGTTTTACTTGGAGATGTTGTAGCAGAACCTGAATCAATAATTTTTGGACGTTGTCTCTTTTGCAATATCTTCTTTTGCTCCTGAGTAGCTTTGATTGTGGTTAAAATTTCAGCAACTTTTTCGATTGGCATACCACAGAAGTCTGGAACTAAGTGAGAACAACCAGCATGACACATAATACCACATTCAGAACATTTTCTAACATTTTTCTTACCCCATGGTAAGATATAACCACAATGACAACACCATTTTGTACCACGATTAGCAACTTGTTCAAATCTATGAGGAATACGATGATTCAATTGTGTTTCTTCAGGTTCAGTATCATTACTTGATTTAGAGATACATTTATTAATTACATTCTTATAGCATTTCTTATGGCAAAGGAACCGACAATCTTCACATTGATAACCAGTATATCTTAAAAAGTCACCACAGACTGCACAACACATAATATTGTAGAATTGTTTTTGCACAAATTTATGACCATGGTGTTCAATGACATCTTCTTTACGTTGACGTATAGCACCATGACGACCTAATCCACCACCAAAGACATGTCCTTCACCTCTTTTGTGTTCATTAGACTTGACAAAACCCACAGAAATCAAAAGTTGTCCATTCGGTTCCAACTCAAACCAGTTGGTCGAGATAATTGGGGTATTGTTATGTAAAGTAGAGGAAGAAGAAGATTCGTCAGTACCACCATATTCATCATTACTAGAAGAATGAGAATGAGAACCAACAGTATTAGAACCAATCGAAGAACCGGAATGAGTAGCTGCCGATGTATTTTGTTGAATGTTCTGGGCACTGGCCCAATTGTTCGAAGCACCACGCTCTTGGACAACCTTTTTTCTACGAATTTCTTCAGATATATCGGATAATGGCAACCAGGCTAAACCAACAGGAACAGATTGAGATCCATTTTTATCATAAACAGTAATTGAAACTTCATTAGCATTTTCAACGATAATTTCAAAGGATTCATTCCAGCGATCATTTCTAGAACCTTTGGTTTTAGCCTTTTCAATATCGTCAATTTTAATAACAACAAAGGACTCTGGATTTCTGGAGAATAAGGGAGAAGCAATATGATCAACATTTCTAATTGCAGTAACATTAATTGTCAATAAACCAGACAAAGGAGTCTTTCTAAAGGTATTGATAACAGCGTTTTCACGAGCAACATCATCAATATCAATGTACATAGATTGATATTGCTTTAATGATTTTTTCATCAATTGAATTCTACGATTACCGTCATTACGGCCATCTTCAGCCATAGCAATGGAACGGCGATCACCATCCATTTGGTATAATTTATAAATTTTTTCATTAGCTTCTTTATATTGTTCTTCAACTTGTATTTTAAATTCTAATTGTTGTAACATATATTGAATTCTATGGCCTAAAGAAGGACACTCATACTTTAACAAATCAAGAATGGTAAAAGTTGGTTTATGGACCATATGAGCATTTGATGGATCATTAGAATTAGTGGCACCACCAGTGGAAGAGTTATTTAAAGTCGATCCATCTGAAGAAATGGAGTCTTTCTTTGAATGTTGTATTGTAATCTTACGTAGAGTCTGCTCAAGATATTCAATATTCTTTTGAGCGTCTCGAATTTGTGTGTTACATCTTTGGATCACCAGGGCGTTGTTTGTTTCCTTTCTCAGGTTGCTAAAACCCATGGCCAACTTTCTCTCTCTTTCGATCTTTTGCAAGATGTCTGTGATGACAGGATCAGAAGACGTAGAGTCAGACATTGTGTAAACGAGAAAAGAATTGTTGTAATATTTTTGCTGTTTTGTTTTCTAAGTACGTCTATGGTTGTGATGTGATGTGATCTGATCCAGGAGTGTTTGATCGGACGCTGATTCAGCTCAAGGGATAGTAGGATTTGGAACTCAAAAGAGAGAAAATATCGAGTGAAGACGTGTTAGAACTTGGCAAGAGACTGGTGAGCAAAAGGATCTTTGTAAGAAACGTGACAGGCGAAACTCATGGAATTGGTGAATTGTGTTGAAGTTGTTGAAGTTGTTGAGGTTGAAGTTTTTGTTTTGGACACAGTTACAACAAGGAATTGTGGCGCAAAAGAGGCACAGCAAAAAGAGGGGGAGGGGGCACAGTGATAAATTTTACCTCTGATGATGTATGTAATGACTTGACTTATTTTTCATTTATTACAAAAGACTATAAATTTATTTATCATTACATCGACAGTCACAGTCCGGTACAGGACACACAAAGTGTTTGGAGAACCATTCCTCTGCATGGCCTGCATGCATGGTGTGGTTGCAACTGAGACAGATACTGAACCACTCTTGAAATTGTGTTTTTGCAGTAAGGCTAATACCGTTCATTTCTTCAACAAGATCTAAATTCACTACTTCGTCCGGAACAGAGCTTCCTTGAGGCAACAAACAGATAGCACATCTTGGTAGCGCATAACCACAATGGGGACAAACACTTCTAGACCTTGATTTACTTGGATCCAAGCTTCCATTTCCTGTTCTCACCCTAGGCTTACCATTGCTAACTTTCTTCCTAGATACGTTCTTATGGCAATTAACACATTGTAGATATACCTGTCTTGGAGTAGGCTCGGTTTGAACACTACCATCAATTCTCTTAGACAGTTTTACTCTAGCAACATCATATTTGGCCCTAATTGAAAACAGATTCCAACTATTTAAAAGATTTCTATAATCATAAATCCATTCATCAACTCTGACATCTTTAAAGTATTTAGGACATACAAATGATGCTATTAAACTAGCACTTTGAATATCACTGGTTCGATCGACATAGGATTGTAATAAATCAATTCCATTTTCAGTTAATCCTGTGACTATAACACCTTCAATTTCACCGTTTCGAATGACTGTACTTGCTAATCTATTCAAATACAAATCCAGATCATCATCAGGTAAAAATCTTAGTGCAACACCTAGTCTTTCTCTTAGTGGTAAAGCTAACTCATCTAATACATCCCACCAATTTCCATCGGCGATATAACCAAATATAGCCCTTAAATATGGATCTCCTAGATCCGAGGCTAATTTACGACATTGTTCTTTCCATGGATTATTTTGTTGAGTGCCCATATAGGCTGAATAAGCTGATATGGCTGTAGACATGATCTTAAAACTTTCAATTTTTGAATGAAATAAAATTTTGGATGCTCTAGGAATATCATTGTGAAAAAGTGCCCAGCCAGCTGCTCTTGAGTGATTATGGCTGGCAATTAGATTTTGAAACTTATCTTCTAATTCATCACGTCCAAAATCCCACCCAATAACATACATGGCGAGTCTTCTTTCAATTTCTTTTTTGCTTTTACCTTTAAATCCAATAACATCAGTAGCTAAATATTTAATTTCATTTGTTCTTCTATCCACGATGGTCTTAGCAGCTTTAATCAGGTCTCTTTTACTTACATTATTAGATCCAATAGATCTAGCAAGCTCGTTATCCATACCCTTAGCCATATTCCAAATACCTAAAACACCCAAGTAACCAAAGTCATAATTCTCAGTAATCATTTTGCCAGACGAAATTAAATGACATGAAATATCTATCCATTTCCAAGTATTTTTAAGTTGGTCTTGTGATGTCTTAGTTTTAATCGTTTCCAAAACTTCCATGTTTTTTCTTGAATCCATATTATATCCTGAGCATGCCCTTTTTCTCATGACTGCACAAACATCATTTTTTAACAAATCACTAGAGGCTAAATGTCCGGTATCGTATAACAATTCTAAATCACTTTCAGATTCATATTCACTTTTTGTATTTACTTCTGTACTTTCACCATCATCTGACAAAGTATCTTCGTCACTACTAACTAAAACTCCAGAATTATCGTCATTCTTTTTAAATGTATTGTCACCATTGTTCTTAATTTGGCCATCAACAATCTCACCAACAAATTTAGTACATGTACCCAGCGTTCCACTGAATGTTAAACTATTATAACAACTCATAGCAAGTGCATTTTGACTTTCTGGAACCGTCATTCTATAGACATTACCAGATTGTTTCATACAGACTAAATCAATGCTTCTTGATCCATTAAAATTAGGAGCATAATCAAAAGAAATAACCCTGTCATATTTGGGAACAACCGTATGGACTGTTGTAACAAACATTTGGTTCGATGGTGTGTTTCCAATGAATGGTGCCAAATTAGGGTTTTCTAATTTTGCTTGATCTAAGGTGGGCTGAAATTGTTTAGACAATAGTGGGAAAGCAGGTATAAAATCGTACTTATACCTTCTCACATTGATTGAAACCCCATTAGCACCTTTAGATTCTCTTAGTAATATACCGAATTCATTATTTCGATATGGTGAAAAACGGAAAGGTGAACTGTTAGATTTACGATAATAAGGTAACTTATCAAATTTTAAGGCTTCAACATTATGTAAGTGATTCGCATTAGAAGCTGTGACTAAATTCACAGAAGAAGATGACTTCGACTCTGACTCTGAATTTAATTGTGTTGTTACCTTTCTTCTATCCCATAATGCTATAATTCCATCTTGGCTATTCGTTGAAAATATATTCTCGTTGAACAAATTAATTGAAATATTCATTGTACATTTTGTTTTAATTTGGAAAGTTTCCCGTTCACTTACTCTTGTATCGAATTCACGTAAGTACTTAGAGGAGCCAGATAGTAACACATTTGGAGTATAAGGATAAAATTTAACAGATGAAACAAGCTCATTAGAAATAAATGAAGTAATTGGTTCCTGTTGAAGACGGTCTAGATCAAAGATTTTAACAGAGAAATCCTGTCTTGATCTATCATATGAAACTGCTAGAGATCCTTCTTCACTAAAAGATAAAGAAGTACAAGATCTTGAAAGACTGGGTTCTAATTTGTATTGCTTACCTTGCTTATTAAATATATTATCAAAAATTTTCACAGTACCACCTCTGAGGCCAACAGCCACACAACCTTGGCTAGGAGAAGTTTGAATACATTCAATTTGTTGGAACCCATTCTTTTCAGCAACTTTACGAATGGTTTTATCCTCGTTATCATCGTACTCTGTATCTTGAATTGGAAGGCCATTCGAAACAGTTTCGTATACAGAGATTGTATTCCCAGACGGATTGACAGCAATAAACTGTTCTTCAACACCATTTTTCCAACCATTTGCTCTGCTTATGCTTCCAGACATGACGTAAAGATATGACAACACTGAAGAATTGCAAGCACAAATTAGTATAGATGCAAGTCAAACTCGATGCTTCTTTCTTCACCTTTGAGTAAACTTTACAATACAATCACGGACACTGAGTGAGAAGGCTTACGTCAGCGCGTAAGCAATATGAGTACTTTGTGTTGAGCAGGAATGAGATGAGATAACATTAAATCATTACGGAGGGTTCTTCGATTAAATTTACTAGATTATTTTTTCCTGATAGTATATCTCATTATCCTAATAAACGCAGTAGTGTACATTAAACGACGATTTTATGAAAAGATCTGGAGGAAGAAAAAGAGAAGAGTAATACAAAAAAATAGAAGAAAAACTAAAGATTAACTGAAAAATGCACAAATAATATGTATAAGTTGTTTACTCTTCTTCATCAAATTTCTTAACTTCACTAGATTCACCATCATGATAAGCTATTATCTTAACCTTGAAATTTGAACAGGCAATACCGAAAGTCTTTAATATCAAAGCTTGACGAACATCTAAAACATCACCTTCTTCAACAACTTTGTATTCTTCTTCTAATGTAATCTTACCATGAACAATCTTGGTTGGTAACTGGAACTTATTTCTTAAAGTTGGCTCCATTGAGTGGGACATTGGAACATCCTCCTCGATGGGAACTTGACCACCTCTTGAATAAATGATACCTTCAGGTATGACAAAAGTAATAGGTGACTTAGATTTACTTCTCGAATAGTCAGATTTGATGTAAGCCTTGAAGTAATCAGAAACAGTGTCTGGCGATTCATCGGTGAAAAGTAAACCAACAACACCATTAGTATGTTCAGTCAATTCGTGTAAGTGATCTTTGTACTCTTCTTCAGGAGTTTGACCAAGAGCCTTTTCCAACACCTTTCTCTTACCCATAATTAATTTAGAACCGATCCAGTCTCGTCTAATATCTTGAAGCACTGGAGTTCTAACGTCGGTTAGGCCTAAAACCCAGGTGTATCTGAACTGATCTAGAGACTCTCTAATTTCATCGAATATTCTTTCTTTGTTTTGTCTTCCCTTCTTGTCAGTTTGAGCCAACGTGACCAGCTTGGATCTTTTTGATCGAGGCATATTTCTATAACTGTTTTGTAAACTCAAGAGGAAAGACGTGAAACCCACTGAAAAGCAAACAAATTTTCACAAAGAAAAAAAATAAAAAAATAAAGATAAAAATTTCCGAGAACGGCGCTTTTGTGGCGCAATATGGCGCATATTATTTTTGAGCTTCAACACCTTTGGCTGGTTCTGATTCTTTTGATTTGCCCTTCTGCTGCTTAAACAACCTTTGATCACATACCGCATCTCTGACGACTCAGGATCTATTATAGATAACCATTTCCTACAATACCTGTTGACTCTCAGTTGTTTTTTTCTATTATATACCCTAAGACTGACTTAATACTTAGCATACTCTTGTACCATACTAAATACGATTGCACATTACTATAGATACCTGTTTATACCTATTCCTCTTACAATTGAAAACAATATATATTTACCATGACTCGCAGAAAGTCTGTAATTAAAAACAAGGAAATAGTGGATGAAAAGAGAGATATTTCTCAACAACAACTAAATGATGATTCAGATATAGAAATGGCTGATCCAAACTTTGTCATCGAAGACAATGTTCAAGCAAGTTCAAGTTTTTCAAAGCACAGTAAGCAACCACGTGATAATGATGATTCCGATGAAGATAACGAAGAAGCTGCTCTAGGAAGACTGTCTGGGATGTACAGAAGATATTCAGAAAACTATAGCCGTCGCCACCTCGGTGAAGAATCTATACAAAGCACAACTAATGAAGAAAGTGAAGTTCAAATTCAAAAGCGAGTCATCTCTGAAGATAATATACAAATGGATGAAGATGATGATAGTAATTCAGGTGTTGATGACGAAAACTTTAATTATGAAGATGCTGCACATTTGATTGGAACCATGTTAATGGGGCGTCGTACGACCAACAATGCTAGAACCAATAACCTCAATGAGAGTACATGGCATGAAACCCTGCAAGCTTTAGCAGCTCATAACTCAGAAGGAGGAAGTAGCCGTACTGAGGAACAAGAAGAAAATGACAATGAAAAGGATAAACCTAAAGATGGCGAAGAAAGTGAAGATCACGAAGATGATGATGAAGACGATAATAATAGTGATGATGAAAGAACTGAACTAGGTAATTTTAGAAGTGCCCTGAGTAGTCTATTTCCTGGAGCCGGGTTTGGTGAGCTATTGGGTGCTCAATCGAGAATTCCAAAATTGGTTGAGAATCTCGAAACTGAACAAGATCCCTATCTTATCCTTGAAACTTTGAACGAATTAGCTGAAAGATTGTTGATGATGACTGGAATTGTTGCTGAACGTAGCTTATCATCGTTTAAACTCTCCAAAGCCTTAATTACGATCATGAACAATCCATTTTATCAAGAAGATTTAGAATTACAACTGGTTTCTGGTCGTTGTCTTTACAATTTAATGGAAGCTTATTCTGAATCTGTTGGTGATGTTGTGGCTTCAGGTGCTATAGAAGCTTTACAGGCAAAATTATTAGAAATCAGTTACATAGATTTAGCTGAGCAAGCTTTACAATCATTGGAGATGATTTCCAGAACATGTGGTCCCGATATTATGCAAAAGGGTTGTCTACCATCCTGTATTATGTATTTAGACTTTTTTACTATTCATGCTCAAAGGAAAGCTTTGTCCATTGTCGCCAATTCCTGTGAAAGTATACCGAAAAGTAGAATTGGTGATTTGAAAGAGGTATTTCCGACTATTGAAAGGGTTGCTACTGAATCAAATGATAAGGCATGTGCGGAGAGTGCTTGGGTTGCAATTTCTGAAATTGTAAAGAGTTTTGAAACTGATTCGGCTATCCTGGAAGATCTACTGAATGAAAATTTGTTGAAGAGACTAAGTGTCTTGCTACCAACATCTCTTGGAAAAGGCAAGCATGGTAATAGTGTCATGTCCTTTGGTACATGCATTAAATTATTAAAATCTCTGACTTCTGTTTCCATGACCTCCCCTACCCTATCATTAAAACTAATTAAGAATTGTGATATTGGTAGAGTAATTATTACTTCTTTAGCTGCTTATGAGAAGACTGATATTGACAAAGTCTTTTCAGCTGGTGAATCTGATATGGAGGTTTCTAGAGACAGCGATATTCAAAGGGTTTCTATTGATGCTTTAATGGCCGCTCCTAAAAATTTAGTCATCTCTTTTGTCAAATTTATTGCTTCTTTATTACCTTTTGGTCAATTTGAAGGTTCCACTGAAAAAATGGAAGATATTGGTAATTTCCAAGGTTTTAAGAATAGTCTGGCAAGACGTAATATGAATCAAGAGAGGATTAAACTTTATAGCTGCTCCGAAGAAAATAAGCTTGCTTTTGAAAACTTTGTTAGAGAAATTTTTCCTCTTTTGTTGAACACTTATTCATCCACTGTTGATTATCAAGTAAGAAGATTGTCTTTAATTTGTACTTTAAGGATTATTCGTTCATTACCAAAGAATTTGTTTGCTTCTATTGTTTATGTTTCTAATATTACTTCTTTATTAGCTTCTGTTATCACCCAGGGAAAACGTATTTTAACTGGTATAGACATACAGTCAACTTCAATTGAGGATATTCGACCTTGTGTTTTAGTATACGGTGCTTTATTAATTACACACCTATTAACATCACAATCACCTGAATTGTTTTTAACAGATTTTGAAAGAGAGGGACTTCTTGCCCATACACAATCATTTTTAAAAAGGCTAAGGGATATTTTGCCTGGAACTGAAGAAAACATTGAAAAGAAAGTTTTGTCGGAGAAAGATCAGGATTCTATGGAAGAGGAAGATGATATTGGCGTTAATCATATGGATGATGATGATGAGCATGACCATAATGACGGTGATGATGATGTTGAAATAGATACTTCTGATGGTGAGAGTTTTGTAAATTCTCACTCAATCGTGGATTATGCTATGGATAATGATAGAGCTATGTTTATAAGTTTACACACGGTTTTATGTCAGCTGTCTGAACTCTGTTCAAAAATCAGTGACGACTACAGTACCCTGAAGGAATCCAATGCTACTGTTAAATCCAAACATTTGAAAGCACTCGATGAAGTTACTGTACTGCTTGAAAACAGTGGCATTGTTAATTATTCTAGAGATCAATGGGTTGCTGTCTGGAAGAAATTAGTGGCTGCTTTAGGTTTTGCTGGAACTGGTGAAGATTCAGTTTCAAGTTTTGAATTGGTATCTTCCGGTATATTAAACACATTGCTAGCCATTTTGAATAGAAAGACCTCTGGTGAAGGTTCTGACTGTTGGTTTGCATTTCAGTCTACATGCTGCTCTACCTTGAATCCATTTGGTACTGGTGATCTGTTACCACTTACTTTACTAGTCAAAAAGCTTGAAGAAGCATTAGATAGATCAGAGTCATTTGAAATTTTAAGTTCTGAACTTAGTAGTTGTTCTTCAACCACACAATCTAGAACATCATTAATGGCTAAACAACTTCGAATTAAATTAGTTTCAGAAGACGAAAGCATTGTAGAGTCCAATAGACAACTGATGTTAATGGCCCATGCAATTGCTACTTTTAAGTCGATCAATGGTTTTCTTAAAGCCAGGATCGAAGGTGTCAGGGGTATTGTTAGAGCTTTTGCTAGTTCTTCTGGCACTGAACAAAGTGACAGTGACCCAGATTTTTATTTGGAATTTTCTATTGACGGAGAAGTCGTTCCGCAAGATACCACTATTTATGGTGCAGTTTATAGAGCACTATTTGCAAAGTACAAGAAACAATCTGTCAGTGCACGTAAGGTCTGGTCTGATGGCCCACATATTGTCAACTTTAGAAGGGTTAAAGGTAAAGCTCCAACATCTGAAGATGACTTATATAGATCTGAAACCAGCATTGATGATTTATATTCTTTAGGTGACCTTGTTACTGTCAATATTTTGCAACTTCTTAAAACTTTACATGACATTAATTCCTCTACTACTAGTCCGGGTGCTTCTGATGCATTATTTTTAAATTATAAAATCACAGCTAAGCTGAATCGTCAATTAGAAGAACCTCTAATTGTTGCAAGTGGAACCCTGCCTGATTGGTGTGTCACAATAACAAGAATGTTCCCTTTCTTGTTTCCAATTGATACCAGGGTGTTTTTTTTAAAATCTACTTCATTTGGTTATTCAAGATTGATTGATTTGTGGCAATCAAGATCCAGCCAATCTAACCAGGAAAGTAATCTACCTTTGGAAAATAGTTCATCTCATCTTGGTAGACCTGTTAGACATAAGCTCAGAATATCGAGAAAAAGATTGTTACAGAGTGCAATAAAGGTTATGGATAGTTATGGAGCATCGCCTGGTTTATTAGAAATTGAATACTTTGATGAAGCTGGTACAGGCTTAGGTCCAACTTTGGAATTCTATGCTAATGTATCTAAAGAATTTAGTAAGTCAAGAGTTCAAATGTGGAGGGATAACAAGAAATTTGATAACTCCAAAATCAAACCTGAAAACAATGAAGAAAATGATCCATATGTTGAAAACAAATATGGTTTATTCCCAAGACCACTTATCCCAGTAATTCCACATTATGAAAAGATATTACATGGTTTTTCTGTATTAGGTAAATTTGTTGCTCGATCACTAATGGATTCAAGAATTATTGATTTTAATTTCAATCCATTGTTTTTTCAATTATCCAAGGAAATACAATTAAATTTGCAACCTGTTGAACGCCGTGTTGCTTTGATAGAAAGATTGAAATTAGTTGATATGGAACTTGCTCATTCTTTACTTCATCTAAACAAATATGTGGATAAATATAATGGATTAAGTCTAAGTGAAAGAGAAAATGTTGTGGTGGAGGATTGTAAGTTATCTGATCTTTCTTTAAATTTTGTGTTACCTGGGTACGAAGAAATTGGAATCAAAACAAATGGAGAAAATATCGAAATTACACCTGAAAATCTAGAAGAATATATCGATACCATTATTGATCTCACTATTGGATCAGGTGTTAAACCACAATTAAAAGCATTTGTCGATGGTTTCAGTAAGGTATTACCATACTTGTCTATGACTATTTTTTCATCATCTGAAATGGTTCGACTTTTAGGTAATGAAGAGGAAGATTGGTCTGTCGAAACATTACTGAGCACTGTTCGTGCTGATCATGGTTACTCTGCAGAATCCCCTAGTATTCAAAGACTTTTAGAAGTTATGGCCGAATTTGATAAACAAGAGAGACGTTTATTTTTACAATTTTTAACTGGATCCCCAAAATTACCTATTGGTGGTTTCAAATCTTTGCAGCCTGATTTAACTGTTGTGTTGAAGCATGCTGAGGAGGGGTTAAAATCAGACGACTATTTACCTAGTGTTATGACTTGTGCTAATTATTTAAAGCTTCCTGACTATTCTTCCAAGGATGTGATGAAAAGGAGACTTGTAAAGGCTATGAAAGAAGGTGCTAATGCATTCTTACTATCTTGATAATATGTAATTCGTTTTGTATAAGGTAATTTAATTTTATTTGATTACGTTTGCGTTTTTGTTATGAATATTTTTAACATTACTCCATGTAACTGATTTGGTAAAAATTAAACTATATAAAATCCTCAATTATCAAAAAGTATAAAAATAAAAAGGTATAAAGAGAGCATATGTAAAAAAAACAAAAAGGAAGCAAGTAACAGGGGACACAATAATTACTATTTGTGGTGAACATGACCAACATTTTTTAATTTTTCTTTAGCATTTTTTTCAGTTGCTTCACCCCATGTCTTCATTTTAGTCATATAATCATTAGTATTAGCTTTAAATTGAACCAAAAAGTCTTTATATTCTGACATCGCTTTATTCATAGTATCTTCACCCCATTGTTTTAAGCTTTTCTCTGACTGTTCAAAGTTTAACTTAGCATTTTCCAAATTAGCTTGGGCTTCTTCATTTTTTGACTTGCGCCATTTACCAACTCCAGTTTGTGCATCATTAACTTTTTGCTGTGCTTGTTCAAGATTGAATCGGGCTCTTATATAAGAGTCCTCAGCATACTTCTTAGATTGCCTGACAAATTTGTCGTAATTGGACTGAGCATCAACAATGGCTGAGTCGCCATAGGACTTTAACTTTTCTCTCTTGATTTCCATATTATACTTAGCAGCATGCAATTGCCTTTCAGTTTTGGATCTATAAATACCTAATTCAGATATCCAATTAGCTTTAACAGCATCGGATCTCTTTTGAGCTTCTTTGAAATCGTACACCGCTTGATTATATGAATCCTCGGCTTGCTGTTTGGCATTGGAAACAAACTGCTTATATTTAGATTCAGCAGACTTGAGAGTATTTTCTCCTAAGTTATTTAACCTAGATTTGGCCAATTCAACTCTGAGCTTGGCTATTTCTAAGTCTTTATTAGCTTTCTGGTGAATATTTTTGCCCCGTGATTCTATTTTAGCTTGACAGGCTTTCCAATTAAATATGGCCTCATTGTAAAGATCTTCATAATATTGTTTAACCATGTCGGCATATTCATTATATTTAGATTGAGCATTTTTAACAGAATCTTTCCCAAAGTCAGCCAAGTTAGCCTCTGAAGTTGCAAGGTTAGCTTTAGCTAGTCTGAGTCTCTTTTCAGCTTCAGCTTGTTTGGATTTACCCCAAAGGTCAAAATTTGCAATAGCACTTTCATAGTCACTTTGTGCATTCTTTAACTCAAAATTGGCCTTGTTATGAGCAAATTCAGCGTGCTCTTTAGCTTTATTAACCAAGTCATAGTAATGAGCATTGGCATCAGTAACAGCCTGTTCACCATATTTCTTTAAGTTCTTCTTAAAAACATCAAGTTCATTTTGAGCATCTTTAATTTTTTTTTGGATATCAGAAGAAGCAGCATTATGTATGGATTTAGCTTGCTCTCGCAAGTCCCTTAGGTGAAATACAGCAGCACTGTATTTTTCTTGGGCAGCTTCTTTAGAGTCAGCAACATATTGGTGAAAGTGGTCACCAATAGCTTTGTTCTTAATTTGGACATTATATCTATTAATTTCCAAATTACTGTTAATCCTATTCCTCAGGTTTCCAAAACTGTCAGAAATCTTTTGGTAAATAGAATTATCGTTGTCTTGCTCGGTTAACCAGAACGAACCGGAAGCATGAGTCGCATGATCATTATTAGGGAATACATTGTAAAAGTAATTACCTTTCGATACTGGATTCCAGTTGTACAAGTCTAGCTTTTCGACATTTCTGCCATGATTTAACTGAACATCACAAACGTAAAGTCCTAAGGTACAAGCAAGAACGGCTGCAATCAGTTGGTTTCTAATCTTTGGGTTCATTGCTTAAACTCAAAAGAAAATTGGGATTGGAAAGGATATGATCTAACACCATATTATATAAACATATAAAGAAATGAGATAAAAGTTTGACAGAATCCCTGGGGGTTTTATATGTGACGAAGGAATCACTAGTTCGTTACTAGACTTGCCCCAGACTCTGTTCACCATAGTTAAGCTTGCAACAATCGTAATCCATAGACGCAGAGTAGACGCGTCTATGTAATATGGCGTTTGTATTGCGACAGATCTAGAATTTCTTGTTTGAATTTCAATACTTTTTTTGATTTCATATTTAATCAAATTCTTTTTCTGAACTCATACCAGCATCAAAATTGTTATAATGCATAATAAACAATTAAAGAGACTAGCGATAATTTTATACAATAAAATGAATAACAGAGATAGTAAATTGACCGCTTCTGTATTTCTACAACTATAGGAGTTGTCTATTGAAGATAAATGTATCAAGCACAGATAGGTTCAGTTAAAAATTCACCAATTGCAAGTTCCATCGTATTATAAAGCCTGATCCTAAAACTCTTTGTTTAAAATTGGTGGATCAGAAGAATAGGCTCTCTTCCAGGTTTGAAGTTAATAAGTTCGTTTATTACACACAACTATTGTTCGTTACTATAATATGAATATGAAGATTTAGTTAAGATATTAACTATTATTTTAATTCATTTTATTGGTTTAGTGATATTTGTTTCCAATAAGGTTGGTAAATTAGCGTTGATCGGTAAACTCTTCTCGAAAGGTTATTACATCTTTAATTATGACAATTTATTTATGGTAGCGTATACAATAATTATAGATAAATTCTTCAGGTAGAATTGTCAAAAAGAGAGCTTAAAAAAATACAAAGACAGAATTAGCATATAAAAACTAAAGGAAAACATAAAACACAAACATGAAACATAAACATAAAAATGAACTTAGAATAACATTATAAAAACGCCTACTTTCTTTCAATATAATTACCAGCTTCCTTTAACTTTTCACCAGCCTCGTGCTTTGCATTACTACCCAAGGATTGGATTTGCTCTTTTGCTTTATTAACATTATTGGCACCTCTGTCGTATTGATCTTGAATGTTGGATTTAACGGAATCAATACCTTGAGAAAGACCGGAAACAGCGGAATTATATTTATCTTCAGCTTTTCTGTAAGCTTCGTTGCCAAATGATTGTAAGTTAGATCTAGCTTCATCTAAGGAATCTTGAGCCTGGTCCAAAGATTGTTGAGTTTGAGCATTAACAGACTCACTATACTTTTTAGCTTCTTTTTGAGCGTCTAACCATTTTTGTAAAGCATTATCATAAGCTTTATTAGCAGTTGACTGAAGGTTTTCAACGTAACTCTTGTAATTCTTTTCAGCTTGGTCAAACGCTTCTTTACCCCATTGATCTAGACCAGTTTTAGATTTTTCAAAATTTTCTTTGGCCTCATCTAATTTGTATTTAGCTTCTTCATTTTTAGACTTACCCCAACTAAACAAGCTACCTTTAGTTTCATCAAATTTCTTCTGGGCAGATTCTAAACTGAATTTAGCAGAATTATAAGAATCTTCGGCAGTTGATTTTGATTGCTTAACAAAATTATCGTACTTTGCTTGAGCATCAGCCAAAGCAGAATCACCATAAGACTGTAATTCTTCCTTCTTCTGAGATAAATCACGTTGAGCTTCTTTTAATTTCTTCTGGGAATTGGACTTAGTGGATCCTAACCACGAGAACCAGCCTGCTTTGGAATCATTGGCCTTCTTTTCAGCTTCCTTGAATTTATAAACAGCTTGATTATAAGAGTCTTCAGCTGAATTCTTTGACTTGGTGACAAAAGCATCATATTTTGAATCGGCGATTTTAATAGCATCATAACCATATTGCTTTAAGTTCTCAGTTGCTGAATCAATCTCGGCCTTAAGTTCTTTGAATGATTCGTCAGCTTTAGCTTGATTAACCTGATCCCAATTCTTCACTTTACTTTGAGCAAATTTCCAGTTATGAATGGCTTTGTTGTAAGCATTTTCGGAAGATTGTTTTAATTGTTCAACATAATCATAGTATTTGAATTTCGCTTCATTAAATGCTTCTTCACCATAGTTGGACAAATCAAATCTAGCATTTTCAAAATTTGTGATTGCCTGGTTTAATTTTTTAGCCGCTTCTTCATTTTTAACCTTACCCCAGGATAAGAAAGCACTAGAATTTTCATCATAATTCTTTTGAGCTTGTTGTAACTCAAAAACGGCTCGGTTATAAGCTTCTTCGGTTTGAGCTTTACCCTTGTGAACAAAGTTATAGTAAGAAGCTTCCGCTTCTGAAATGGCTCTATTACCGTATTTCTTCAAGTTTTCTTTGGATGAATCAACTTTATCTTGAGCTTCTTTAATCTTTTGATCAATGTCGGATGGAACTGTATTTTTCTTTTTTAAGGCTCTTTCCTGTAAAGACTTCAAATGATAAACAGCACCATTGTATTGCTTTTGAGCATCTTCTTTGGTATTTGCAACAAAATCACTAACAGAAGATTTAAATTGTTCATGTTTATTTTGAACTTGAGAAACAAAATCATTGTACTTTGTTTCTGCATCTTTAACAGCATTTGCACCGTAAGCCTTCAAATCTGAGGAAGCTTTGTTATAAGCTTCTTGAGCACTTTTCAAATCTGATTGAGCCTTTTCATTTTGAGCTTGACTCCATTCGGAAACAGAATCTTTGGAATTTTTAACATTTTCTTCAATATTCTTTTGAGCTTTTTTTAAATTAAAAACAGCTTGATTGTAGGAATCCTCTGACTGTTGTTTAAGAGGATCATAACTTTGTTTGGCTGAATCTTGAATTGCATTAACACCATTGGAAACTTTATCAGAAGCCCAGCCTGGTTGATCAACCTTCGAAGAAATTAAGGAGGTAGCTTGTTGGAAAGGTTCAATATTAGTCGGGTTCCAATTGTATAAACCTAATTTATCAACATTCTTGCCATGATTAGCTTGAACATCATAAATGTATAAACCTGCTACACTGGCAGCAATTGTATAGATGAGTTGAGTTCTTTGTTTGGGATTCATATTTTGTACTTGGATTTTCAGTAAAACTTTTGAAATAATTGTTTATTGCCTGAGTAAGTAAAACCAGTTATAATATAAATTAATTAGTTAGCATTTTATAGCAAATTCCACTGAGCGACCTTGCTCTAGTTTCCAGAATATTACTCTAGTTTCTAGTTTCAATAGGAATGCTTGGATTTACATTGTACGTCATATGCAATGCATCACATACTGTATTACTATGACATATTGTTTATCACATACTACATCCAGCTGAAATTTGAACAATCAACCTACATGTGGCGCTTCCAAAGATTAATGACAATAAGTTTGTTGATGTCAAGTATTAATAAATTGAATCCAAAGTTACATCTTAGAAATAATTGAAGATATCAATCAAACCAAAAAAAAAAATTGTTCTATTAATATAGAATATCAGAATATCAAAAATAGTTCTGAGAGCTGGTTCTCGGATATAACTTAATTCCATATTATTCAATTTTATCGGATTTAAAATTATAATTATTGTATAAGCATACCAAAACCACGAATATCCTGAATCTAAAATCAAAATATGAGGTTATGGAAAAGTATAGATTTAAATGTTCAAAGGATATAGATTTAAATAAATTATTGGAAACACAGTATATCAAGACAATTATTTATTGCAATGGATTTCTGAGTTTATTTTGCAAATCCTTCATAGTTAGAAGTACACTCGCAATATTCTTTCAATTCATCTCTTGCAAATCTTTAAGCTTGAAATTTATGCTCACCAATATCAGATAACCAGCTTATTTTAGTTTCTTTAGCTTTCTTTTGAGCCTTTTGGAAGTTATAATAGGTTGGTTATATGAATTTTTTTATATTTTTCTTTAATTTTTCAGTGAATTAATTGTAATTGGATTCAGGAATCTTGATAGCATTCTCACTGTATTTTTCCAAGTTTTCTTTTGCGGCTTTAACATCAGCTCTAACCTTTTCTTGGGTTTGTTTTAAATGTTGACGAGCTTCATCCAAAGGATCAACTGAAAAAGAACAATTTGATTGTTTTTGAATGAATCTGGTGTCACAGCGACAGTATTCCAATTATACAAACTTGACTTATCAGTTATTTTACCAGGTTTGACTTTAACATCATAGATGTATAAAGCAATAAGGTTAACAGTGTGAAAAACATAGTTTAATATCCATATATACAAGGCTATACAATTTATAGCTAAGATTTTTTTTAAAAAAAAAATGTCTTAAGAACTAGAAACACCAGCTTCTCTAGCTAATTCCAAAAGCCTATCTCTTAACTCTTTATCCCAGGCATACACATACAAACCCCTGACACCTCTAGTTAACAAAACATTGATAGAATTCAAGATAATTTTTTCCTTAACCTGTTCAGCTGAAATAATATTCTGTCTTTTAGTGAAACCAGCACGATCATCATAGTATTCAGGAAGTAACTTAATAGAATCGTTTTCTTTATCATACCCCACGGATCTACCTAAAATAACACCAGCATAATTCAAATCAAAGCCTTGAACAGTATAAACAGATCCAACTTCTTCTATAGTATCTTCCCTTTCACTCCATGGTTTAGGATTAGTCAGAGCAAATCTATCCCAACGCAGACGGAAGTCCCCACACGTTACAAACCAATCTTTATTACCAATACGATAAGGAAAATCATAAGTAGATAAGACACGACACTGTCCATATTCCTTATCTTTTTCTTGTAATGCTTCATACATTTTTTGACAATTATCCCAAATTTTAAAATCAAAAGCATCTCTATAGCCATCTTGAAGCTTCTTCAAGTCTTGAATCGGATGTGGTAGTATTTTCTTGGAAGTGGATAATGCAAGAATCCAATCTTGGACATCTTGACAAGCGGTAACTCTAAATTGATTCTTCAAATTGTAAATCTCGTATGATTTAGCTTCCTTTAAGAAATTATCTAATGAACTACCATTTTGGCCATCACTTGACCAATATTGATCCATTCTCAAAGATTGCTTATCATCATACACTATAATCAAAACTTTACCTAATTTCATTAATTCCTCAAGGTGATTATCCCCATAGAATCTCTTAAATCCATTCTTAGACGTTGCTAGCAAATGTGCTTCATCAACAATGATAATATCACACGTTTTTTTTTCTTTATTCAATCTATTCACCAACGAAGTAGGTCTCTCTAGATCTTTCTTATTCAAATAATCAAATGATCTTGCTATCCTATGATATAGTTTTAACATTTCCGGATGATTCACAACTAAATAGTTATTTCTGCCGTATAAAACATCAGATTTATTTCCTCTTCTTGAAATCTTTTGAATATTGTTAAACAAAGCATTTAAAATAACAGACTTACCAGTACCAGCACCACCATGAATAACAAAAAGACTAGACTTATCACCGGGTTTGTAACTTTGCAGAGATTCTCTGGTAAACTTCAAGATTCTAGCCTTCAATTGCTGTTGCTCTCCAGAAAGAGCTACATGAGATAACTTATCAACGGCATCTTTATTATTTGCTGAATTAGCAACAGATTCAATGTGAATCATTTCAGGTTTAAATTCAGTGTTTATTGAAACTGACTTTGTTTTATTGTAAGGATATGGTTTACATTCTCTTCCGTAATTAGTTCTTGGGTTTGCTGTCATGCTGATAGAAGTCTTTTTAACAGTGCTGACGTAGCGTTTGAGCATGAGTCAATCTATGAGACTGAAGAAGAAGAAGAAGAAGAAGAAGAAGAAAAAAAAGAAAATTAGGGCATTTTCGGATACTGGTATTAATGGTTCACAAAAAGGTTTTTGTTTTCAAAGTTAAGAACCCCAAATTAGTTGATCTTCTTAATACCGCTCAGATAATTCCAACGTTCGGACTTAGCTAAATTGCACGGACAAAATAAAGGTCGACTTGGATGCGTTAACCTTTATTTTGGCGGCGCGTCGATTTAATTTTGAAACGCGTTTTCATTTTGATTTGATTTAGTTGTTGTTTGAATTTTGTACTTTGCTCTGTGATAGACAGTTCATCAAGTATTTAGAATCCAAGATGAGTGATTATGATGATGATTTGGACTTTAGTTTGGACAGTTCTCCTCTAAAGGCTGCCCCAAAACCAAAAAAGAAGCAACCTTTGGCAAACTCAACAAACACCTCCTCAAATAAGTCAGGTTCTCTAAAGGCAACGAAAAAAAGCTCAGCTTCTGATCAATACCAAAAGCTTTCCCAATTAGAGCATATTTTGAAAAGACCTGATACTTATATTGGTTCTGTTGAAAAGTTTGAATCTGAACAATGGATTGTCCATGAAGAAAGTCAAACTATGGAAAAGAAGAAGGTTAACATCGTTCCAGGTTTATTTAAGATTTTCGATGAAATTTTGGTTAATGCTGCTGACAACAAGGTTAGAGACCCAACAATGAAGAAAATTGATGTCAAAATTGATGTTGAAAACAATATGGTTTCTGTTAAAAACGATGGTAAAGGTATCCCAATTGAAATTCACACCAAAGAAAATATGTATATCCCAGAATTAATTTTTGGTAATTTGTTGACTTCCTCCAATTATGATGATGATGAAAAGAAAGTTACTGGTGGTAGAAATGGTTATGGTGCCAAGCTATGTAATATATTTTCCACCGAATTCACTGTTAAAACTGCAGATAAAACAAATCAAAAAGTTTATTCACAAACTTGGAAAAACAACATGAGTATTACTGGGAAGGCTAAAATCACTAATATGAAGAAACAAGAAGAATACACCGAAATAATTTTCAAACCTGATTTGACCAAGTTTGGTATGGAAACATTAGATGATGATATTGTTGGCGTTTTAAAAAGAAGAGTTTATGATATGTGTGGCTCTGTTAGAGGTATCAGAGTTACTTTAAATGGTAAAACTTTGAAAATTTCTAATTTCAAGCAATATGTTGAATTATACGTGAAGGCTTTGGAAAATGATAAAATTGTTCCTACTGTGAAAGCAGAGGAAAAATCTGAAAACACTCCTACTCCTACTGGCCCACCTCCTGAAAAATCACCAACCATTGTATACCAACAGATAAATGATAGATGGGAAATAGCATTCTCTGTTTCTGATGGTAATTTTAATCAAGTTTCATTTGTCAACTCAATTGCTACAACTTCTGGCGGTACCCACGTTGAAAATGTTACATCTTTGTTGATCAATAGAATTCTAGAACAAATTAAGAAGAAAAATAAAAAGGTTATGATCAAGCCTTTCCAAATTAAGAATAATATGTTTTTGTTTATCAATTGTTTAATTGAAAATCCAGCTTTTACTTCTCAAACCAAAGAACAATTAACTACCAGAGCTTCACAATTTGGTGGTAAAAAGCTAGAATTACCTGATCCATTTGTTAAAAAGATCTTTAACTCTGGAATTTTAGATAGCGTTATGGATATTGTGGCTGCTAACGCTGATAAAGCTTTAAAAAAGACCGATGGTATCAGAAAAAGTAGAATAACTGGTTATCCAAAATTAGAAGATGCAAATAGAGCTGGTACCAAAGACGGCCATAAATGTACCTTGATCTTAACAGAAGGTGACTCTGCCCTTACTTTTGCTGTTGGTGGTTTAGCTGTTATAGGTAGAGATTATTATGGTTGCTTTCCTCTTAGAGGTAAAGTATTAAACGTTAGAGAAGCTAGTGCGGATCAAATCATGAAGAATGCAGAAATTCAAGCCATTAAACAGATTATGGGTTTACAGCATAAGAAGAAATATGATTCAAACAATATTAAATCTCTAAGATATGGTCATTTGATGATCATGACAGATCAAGATCATGATGGTTCTCATATTAAGGGTTTAATTATTAATTTTTTAGAATCTTCATTTCCTGGTTTACTAGAAGTTCCCGAATTCTTGATTGAATTTATTACCCCAATTGTTAAAGTCACAATTTTAAATGGTAGAAATAAAGGTCAAGTTATTCCGTTTTACAATATGCCAGAGTATGAAACTTGGAGAGATGGCCCTGGTAAAGAATGTTCATACAAGCAAAAGTATTATAAGGGTTTGGGTACTTCTGTTGGCCCTGAAATTAGAGAATATTTCACTCAATTAGATAGACATTTAAAACAATTTCACGCTTTACAAGAAATAGACAAACCACTGATTGATTTGGCTTTCTCAAAGAAAAGAGCAGATGATCGTAAAGAATGGTTGAGAGGCTTTGTACCTGGCACCTTCTTGGATCCAGCGCTTCAAGAAATTCCAATTTCCGATTTTATCAATAAAGAATTAATTCTTTTCTCCATGGCAGATAACATTAGATCTATTCCTTCTGTTCTGGATGGATTCAAACCTTCTCAAAGAAAGATTTTGTATGGCTGCTTCAAGCGTAATCTAGTGAATGAAGTTAAAGTTTCTCAATTAGCTGGTTATATTTCAGAAAACACTGGTTATCACCATGGTGAACAGTCATTAATGATGTCCATTATCTCCTTGGCCCAAGATTTTGTTGGTGCTAATAATTTAAATGTTTTAAGACCAAATGGTGGTTTTGGTTCTAGAGCTTCTGGTGGTAAAGATGCTTCTGCTGCAAGATATATTTTTACCGAATTTATGCCAATTACCAAAAAAGTTTTCAATCCTCTTGATAACCCATTGTACACTTATGTTAAAGATGATGAACAAACTGTTGAGCCTGAATGGTATTTACCTGTGATTCCAATGATTTTAGTGAATGGTGCTGATGGTATTGGTTCTGGTTGGAGTAGTAATATCCCTCCTTATAATCCAATTGATATTGTTAAAAACATTAGATTATTAATGAATGGAGAAGAAATGCATGATATGATCCCATGGTTTAAAGGTTGGGAAGGTACAGTTACTAGAATTGGTCCGGATAAATTTAAAGTTGAAGGTAATATTGAAGAAATTGAAGATAATGTTCTTGAAATCACTGAACTACCGGCTAAAATGTGGACCATTCAAATGAAAGAATTCCTACTTCAAGGCTTAGGTGGTACAGAAAAACTCAAGCCGTGGATTAAAGATATGGAAGAACAACATGGTATTGGTATCAAATTCGTGATCACTTTGACTCATGATGAGATGGCTAAAACTAGAAAAATTGGATTGAAAGAAAGATTTAAATTGATTAGTTCAATTAGCACCAGTAATATGGTTGCATTTGATACACAAGGTAGAATTAAAAAATACAATAATGTTACTGATATCATTGAAGAATACTATCATGTGAGATTGGATTATTATCAACGTAGAAAAGACTATCAAGCTGAAAACCTTTCCAATCAATTAGAAAAGTTGTCTTATCAGGCACGTTTCGTTAAAATGATCATCGACAATGAGCTCGTTGTCAACAATAAAAAGAGAATTGTTATTATTGAAGAGTTACAAAAGTTAGGTTTTCCGGGTTTTGATAAAAACAATAAAGCTGTTAGAGTCATTAATATCAAACCAGAAATAGATTCTAGTGATGATGAAGAATTACAAGAACTGGCCACTAATACATCAGCTGCTGTTATTAACACTGCTACATTGAACCCACTTTCTAATTATGATTACTTGTTAGGTATGCAAATTTGGTCTTTAACACTTGAAAGATACCAAAAATTGTTGAAACAGAGAGATGAGAAAGAGTCTGAATTAAATGATTTGTTAGGCAAGAGTGCTAAAGATCTTTGGAATATTGACTTGGACGACTTTTTGATTTCTTGGGATGAATTCTTGAAAGAAGACGAAAAAAATCGTCAAACTTTAATTCCAAATGCCAGTGGGAATAAGAAACGTAAGAGAAGGGCTAAAGCTGGTTCTAAAGCTGGTAATGAATCCAAAAAAGCCAAAACAACTTCTTCAAACAAAATTACTGAAATTAAAGAAGAAGGTGATTCAACTGGCTTCAAGAAGAAATCAATTGGTTCTAAAAAACTCAAACAGAGTACTTTAATTCCATCTAAAGAATCTACTCCAGAATTTAAGGAAGAAAAGAAAGAAGGCGAATTCAAAAGTATCTTTGGTTCCAAATCCTCTGTGTTTGGCAAAAAATCTGGTTCAGCTTCTAAATTCAGTGAGGCAATGTCAGCTTTCTCTAATCCAATAACTTTGAGTGATGATAGTGATGAAGATGAGGTCAAACCAGCATCTTCAATTTTCAAGAAAACGGTTACAAAGAAAACTACACAATCTCCAACAACTTCTAGTAAATCCACTGGTGCTACTAAAACTAAGACTAAAGCACCTGCTAAGCCAAAGGCGGTGGCTCGTAAGAAAAAATCTGTAATTGTTGACTCGGATAAAGATGACTTAGATTTGAATTTAGATTCCGATGATTTGATGAGTGATGATCATGATGATGATGATGACGAAGATATTGTTGCATCGGTTAAAAGATCTCCGCGTTCTGCTAGGAAAGTTGCTACATCCAAGAATTACACTTTTGATCCTGAAGATTCTGAAGAAGTCCTTGAAGACTACAATGATATCAGCGAAGAAAATGATGATGATGATGATTACTCTGACTTTGAATAAATTTGATCATTATAAAGAATTTTACTGTTTGTTTTAATAATTTGTATTTGAGTTAACTTTCTTTTGTTTATTTGGTATTTTCGGGTTTAGTAAGAGATCACTTTACATGAAGTTGTGGAAATACATCATAAACTATCTGGCTTGAAGACTACGTTCGGTTAGTATACTGTCTCAACTGCCTAGAAAATGAAAGTAATCCACAAAAAAAAAGTAGATTAAATTACACATAATAAAAAGATATTTTATTTAATATTTATAACTTTTTAGTTGGTGCCATAACAGCCCATGAACTCATTGGATTTTCAACGGCAGGTTTAGTATCAGGGGAAACAGTAGTAGAACCAGTTACAACATTATCCAAAACTTTTGGCTTCACTGGAACTATAGGAGCAATTTTTTTATGAGTCTCTGGTTTCTGTGAACTGCTTGATGCTGTATTTGCTGTTGGTGGAGGTCTAGTAGCAGTAGTAGTTGCTCTTCTAGGAGGTGGGACTGGTGGTGCAATCGAATTAGTAGTTTTTGTTGAGGTGGAGCTAGAAAATGTTGATTTAGCAGGGTTTGAAATTTTAGTGGTTGAAGGAGGTGTTCTTATTGGTTGTGGTGCTATTGGCGAACCTGTTCTTGATCTGGTTGGTTGCATGACAGACAAATTAACATCAGGAGATACCACTTTATTGGCTTTATTTGATTGCATAGCAGTTTGACGTCTTGTCGGTGGAGAAGCAGGAGCCTTTCCTCCTATTGCTAAATTAGTATGGAAATTATGAGATAGAGCAGGAACAAGCATTGATTTAATTTCATCCTGGTTATATGCTGGAGGCATCGATCTGAGCATTGTACGGCGAGGTAACTTTGGAGCATCATCGTTCTCTTCATCTAAATCTATTAGCATTGAAGTTGTAGAAGAGGATGAAGGTGAATATGATTTTCTTGAGTCGCTATCCATACTAATTGAATCTAGATCATTCAATTCAATCAGTTTACCTTCTGATTTAACAGCAGTTGTTTTATATTGTTGATGCAGATGTTCCAAAACCCTTTTCTTACTATCAGAATTCTCTATTCTAACATTAGCATTAAAAATACCATAAACTGGTCTATGATCAGAAAACGTGATATGAGTGGCAATACTATAAATAGTCTGCGAGATTTCCTTTCCTCTATAAACGATTCTATCTGTCCATGAAGGAACTCTCTGCTTTTCACTCGTATCATAAGCATCAGTGCCTTTATCAAATTTATAAGTCGGTTTAAAAGTAATTGGCAACTCTTTAAAACCTCTCATTTCATGACGTCTTTTCAATTCATATGATAGTTGATCAAATTCTAAAAGTGCATTCATGTTACCCCCTTCAATTAAGGATCTAACTTCTTCATTTGGTTTAGAAATTCTGTAATTCAGATCTCCCAACCAAATAATATTGTCATGATGTTTTATTAGCTTGTTACCTGAAAACCTTATACCATTCCAACTGGTAACGAAATCATTATATCTTTCATCGATGTTAATTGTACCAGCTGCTAAATGAGAATTAAAAAAGCAAAATGAGGATGAGCCATAATTAAATCTAATTGCAACAGAACCTTTGTTAGCAGTCATACCACCAAGCCCAGTCTTTTTAGATTTACCTTCAACCTGAGTGATTTTTGAAACTACGTTTGTTTTAACATAAAATAAAAGTAAAACCGAAGACATATGCTCCGCTCTCAATAATACATACTTATCTTGAGGCCTTAAATGATCTAAATGTTTTTGAATAACATTTTGCCAATATTTCGAAGGAGAAGCATCATTTTTTAAAATGTTCGTGGCTGTTAATTCGATAACTTCTTGGAAACCAATCATCAAAATATCAGCAGGTGGAACATCAGTGGTATCATTGGGAGAAAGCCAAGATGAGAGGTCCTCAGAACATGTTGAAACACCAGCCAAATTATAAGTCCCTACAAAAATAGAAATATCTTCGTACTTTGTAAATTTGGAGTTATATTTATGTATGTTATCATTAATGTATTCAGTAACAGGATCAAAAATTAAAACTTGTTCTTGTTCAGTACTTTTACCTAATAAAGTATCAGTGACCTGCTGTTTTCCTTTATCAACAAAATTATTAACATAAATTCTAGATAAAGATTTGGTCGCATCTGAAAGAGCACCAGCAAGGCCCATTTTACCACTTCTTGAAAAACTTGACTTCAAAGCATTTGTACCAGTGTAAATTTGAGATATTTGATCCCCATGGTTTGCCCATAAGATACGGTGTTTATTTTCAACATCAAATTTATTATCAACTTTATTAAGGTTTGTCAAGAAATCCTCAAAAGCAGCTAATGAGATAACCTGTTGAACGACGTTGGTTCTATCAAGACAATCCAAACAGTTTGTCCTAAAAACACCTTGTTGTTCCATAATTGTTACGTTTAGCTTTTTATTGTAACAGTAATATCCAAAACTTTCCAATGAAGGTTGCAGGTCGCCTAAAACTTTAGCAGCATGAGCATATGTTTTTGAGGTTTCTTGATGGAAATCAAAATCTGTGAAAAATACCGAATCAGGCTTAACATTTTCCAGGCTTGTAAAATGTTGTCTGTACTTAGCACTCAATTCAATTTCTGACGCTTTGGTCTTTGATAATAAGTTAACAATATGAACAGGGCCATATTTCCCATTCAAGTTTTCAAAATGTTTATCGAAAACTGGTTGTGTAGCATCAAAACTTCTTGTGATTTGAACTTTCGGAGAAATTAAAGCAGTATCCTGTTCCCAGAACACAGGAATGGAACCTCTAATTTCAACAAATGAGAACAAATGATTAGCATCATTGTAAATAAGTTCCGTTTCAACAAAGTTAGCAACGTTTCCATCATCATCGACACCTCTAACATTGAATCTAGTACCGGCTCTTTTCCAAGATTGTTTGGAAATTATGGTAATTCGGGCATTTGTTTCACGTAAATGAATTTTCAAAGTTTCGGCATATCCTCTTATAACAGTTGTTAAGAATTTATTGTTATCTAATATTAATTTAGGATCAACCTCTAAATTATTTCTAAATTTTATGATTTCTTCCATCATGAACGCATTCCACATGTAATCGGTATGGAATCTCTCCATTGATAATTTATGGGCGTTATGATCAGCACCTCTACCTTGTAAAGTACTTGTTAAATCGAAATCTGTTGAATAGAAAAAGGAGCCATCGACCAATAATTTTCTTAATTCAAAACAAGGATGTTGTTCAAAACGAGGAGAATAAGCAGATGACTGGGTATCAACGTCCATTTCAACTGGGAAGCCATTCATGGACAACTCGACAAAGTCCCAAGAATCTGAGGTCAAACAGTGAAATTCCACATCTCTGATTCTATGGATAATTTCACCTTCCCTGGGGCTAGCAATATCAAATTTGCTGGTGATAACACATAAAAAGATATTTTTATCCATGCTTATCAATCCTAAAAATCCAAGAGGCTTGTGTCTGGAAAGTGTTCTATAATGGTTGGAGTTGAAGTTGTTCTTGCTAACCAATTCGATTGCACACTTTCCGATGGAGGAAATGTAGCGGAAAAGCAAAACATGGCTGTCTGACTCTAAGGCTAGGGTTCTGTCTCCCTTTGTTCTAAGAAGAATTTTCATGGTTGGTGTGTGAGAGTGGTGCAGTAGTTGCTGCTAAGGAGGGTTATGGTGTTATTCTGTCTTTTGACAAATAAGTGAGACTTAAATAAATGAACCGCGCAAGTTGAACTTTTCATAGAACGCTTTATTCTTATCGACTGTTTTTTTACACAACTATATACAATTACTAAGTACTAGGAAAGAGTCTTTTTGACGTTCTCATAAACGACAAATGTGATACAAGTTGCAGGGACAACTCGCAGTAACTGAGCTATCACACCCTTGTAGAATCCTGCTAGCTTTTCTTCTCTAAGCGTAGTTTGAGCCAACTCCAAAAGACCTACTTGCCCAGCTGTACTGTTTTGCAGTCTTGTCCTAACCACCTGTAACGGATAAAGCATCAACGTCGACATCATTTTGGATATTCCACTGGCATACAAGTATTCAATAGTGCTTAGTTCTCTGTCATCTCCCATCAAATGTTTCTTGATGGAGTCGTAGATGGATAACTGGATGGCACCCTGAGACACACTTATCAACGCTGGTGATAGTCCTTTGTAGTAGCCTTTCAACCCTTCCTTCTGGAATATTTGTTTGATTCCATCAAAAATTGAACTATAAGCACCAGGAGTATTCCTGGATGTCGAGATCATTCTAGTTTTAATCACCCATATTGGATTCGTTAACAAAGAGGTAGTCCATCCTGCTAAAAACCCACATCCCAGATAATCTATCCCGTTTAACAAATTATTCATGTTTTTATTTTTTCCTGAACCAGATATTGGATAGCTTTGCTGTTTATATCTGATTAGTACGTTTTTATATTCTCCATAAAACATAAAATAAAGTCCCCAAGCTGTTGTGGATCCCATCAAATTGGGTCCCACCCCTCTATAAACATTTTGTAGTAGCTTGGTATATGATATTATCTTGTTAGTAGTCAACGAATCTTTCACTAAATCATTTCGTATTTTCTTGAATGCACTTAATTGTGATTTTGATTGTGTATCTAGTTGTAATCTTAGTTTGAAGAAATCGAGCGGATGAGCAACTAATGTTGAAATAAATCCAGCTGACAAACCAGAGACAGAATCGATTGTCCTTATACTCAATCCGCTACTTGGTAGTTGCTTCTGAACTATTGGTGAACTCATGTGATTTTCTTATAGTAGTAGTGTCTAGTTTTTCACAAGGTTCCAGTGTTTTTTTTCTATATTTTCATATTTTCATATTTTCAACCAAACAAAGTTTCTGCTATTATATATTATTTTATATATATATATATATATACGTCGATCGACTGATTTTGCGTCTATTTTGATAACTAACACCTTCTTTCATATATAATCCTTTATCCTTTGTCGTATAGTTTCTAATTACACGAGTTACACATGCAACACAAAATTAATATATTTTATAAATGCCATATACCTCATAATTAAACAAATTACCTGCAATATAGTAATTGATAAGATATCAGTAAGATAATAGGATAAGATGGTATCAAGTGCCTAAAACGGAATCACCTATAGAAAGATGACTCTAACCAACTTCTTAGTTTATCATAAATATTACTGCTTCCTCCTTTTTTTTGTTTTTTTTCTTGTTTTTCCCTATTTCCTTTTTTTTTTTTGTTTTGATTCGTCTTATATCTTCTAAGTTGCTACCACTACCCTGTATCACAATTCATATTACTATCTTTAATCAACTCCACAGAAGTCACAGCTCAAAAAAACTGAAATTTTTTTTGACTTCTCCGGATTGCCAACTTCTCTCGATCAATAAAAAAACCTACAGGATTTCTAACTTGCAACTAATTCCATAACATATTTCTAACCATTTTTCTTCCTACAATGTCAATTAAGCAAGCCATGTCCGACTTCAAACGTTTAAAGTTAAATTTAGTTAAACCAGTTCCTTCCGATTACGAAATCTCTAGAAACCAAACCCCAAAACACATTACTCAAGTTGCTCAAGAATCAGGTATTCAAACTGAAGAACTTGAACAATATGGTGCTTACAAAGGTAAAGTCAAGTTAGATGTTATTGACAGATTACACAACAAGAAAAATGGTAAGTATATCTTAGTTACTGGTATTACTCCAACCCCATTAGGTGAAGGTAAGTCGACTACTACTGTTGGTTTAGCACAAGCCATTGGTGCAAGTTTTGGTAAAAAAGCTTTTGCTAACGTTAGACAACCTTCAATGGGACCAACTTTTGGTGTTAAAGGTGGTGCTGCTGGTGGAGGATTCTCTCAGGTTATTCCAATGGATGAATTTAACATGCACATCACTGGTGATATCCATGCTGTAGGTATGGCTAATAACTTGTTAGCTGCTGCTTTAGACACTAGAATCTTCCATGAATCAACTCAATCTGATAAAGCTTTATGGAAAAGACTTTGTCCTGAACAAAAGGATGGTTCTAGAAATATTCCAATTGGATTACTACCAAGAATAAAGAAATTAGGCCTAGATTCCAAGGATCCAAAAGAATGGACTGAAGAGGAAGTTTCAAAATTCGTTAGATTAGACGTTGATCCAAAAACCATCACTTGGAAAAGGGTTTTAGATTTGAACGATAGATCTCTAAGAGGTGTCACTATTAACCAAGCTCCAACTGAAAAAGGTTTATTCAGAGAAACTGGTTTCGATATCACCGTTGCTTCTGAAGTCATGGCCATCTTAGCCTTATCTTCTTCTTTAAAAGACATGAGAGAAAGATTAGGTCAAATGGTTGTCGCTTCTTCCAAAGCTGGTGAACCAATCACTTGTGAAGATTTAGGTTGTGCTGGTGCTTTAACCGCCATTATGAAGGATGCAATCAAGCCAAACTTAATGCAAACTTTAGAAGGTACCCCTGTCTTTGTCCATGCTGGTCCATTTGCTAACATTTCCATTGGTGCTTCTTCTGTTTTGGCTGATAAGATGGCTTTGAAACTAGCTGGTACTGAACCAGATTTATCTGTTGAAGAACAAAAAGAACAAGCCGGTTACGTTATCACTGAAGCCGGTTTTGATTTCACTATGGGTGGTGAAAGATTCTTAAATATTAAATGTAGATCCTCAGGTTTATCCCCAGATGTTATTGTTATTGTTGCTACTGTCAGAGCTTTGAAAGTTCATGGCGGTGGTGCTGACGTCAAAGCTGGTGCTCCATTGCCATTAGAATATACTACTGAAAACGTTGAGATGTTAGAAAAAGGTTGTGCTAACTTACAAAAGCACATTGAAAACGCAAGACAATACGGTGTTGATGTTATTGTCGCTATTAACAAAATGTCAAATGACACAGACAAAGAACATGATGTCATCAAGAAAGCAGCTTTAGCTGCAGGTGCTACTGATGCCATTGTTTCCAACCATTGGGAAGAAGGTGGTCAAGGTGCTAAAGACTTAGCCACTGGTGTCATCAAATGTGCCAACCAAGAATATCCATCCCAACAAACATCAACTCAGAAATTTGACTTTTTGTACCCAACTGAAGGTTCTTCAATTGAAGAAAAAATCGAAACAATTGCTAAGAAGATGTACGGTGCCGGATCTGTGGAGTTTTTACCAAAGGCTCAAGAAAAAATTAAAGAATACACTGCTCAAGGTTTCAGCAACCTACCAATATGTATTGCTAAGACCCAATACTCTTTATCTCACGATGCTAAATTGAAGGGGGTTCCAACTGGATTTGTTTTCCCAATTAGAGATATTAAAGCTTCTATTGGTGCTGGCTACTTGTACGCTTTAGCTGCTGAAATTCAAACTATCCCTGGTTTAGCTACCAAGTGTGGTTTCATGAACGTTGAAGTTAACGGTGATGGTGAAATTGAAGGTTTATTCTAGGCTTGCTGATTGATTTTAAATGCAAATTATTCCTAAGTTTTGTTGTTTTAATTAAATTTTCTGTAACGTTTACCTTTTTTTGTCCCAATTTTTATGACCTATCTTGTATAAAAAAGTAGATTATATTACTTGATAATGTTATTGGTTTTTAAAAACATAAAAAGAATTGTATTTATAAGAAGGGGATGATTAAATAATGTAATAAAGTAAAATGTAGTAATAGTATTAGAAATCCGAATGCAGTAACGAAATAATTAAAAAAACAACCACAAACATAAATCTAAGTAAGGGTCTGAGAAAGGGTCTATACACATATTTTGGTATCAAAGTGAATGTAGAAACTAGTAAATAAGGGAATCATGGATATTTAAAACGTAAAAAAAAGGCTAAATAATGTTAAAGAAAACTAAAGATACCAAAAGGATATCATAATAGATTTCAAAAAAGAAAATTCAAACTCGAGAGAGCAAGGAAAGTGAGAAGAGAATAAAATAATATTAAAGAACACGTTAAACAAATCTTAGTAAACAAAAACAGAATTAATTAAAAGAAAAGAAAAAAAGTTAGTCATCATTAGTTAACAAAACATTAAGAATCTTAATAGTCTCTTAGGAAGGGTTCGTCTTCAGGTATAAATATTCTAGATTGTCTTTTGCTTTTGTTATTGTTTCTACCACCTCTACCTCTACCTCTACCATTTTGTCTGCTATCATTTTTTCTGTGTTGGGGAATGAAGTCATTCAAGTCAGCACCATTATTAGTGTGGACAAAATTGGTATTATAGGCATTCATATTGCTGTTGTTGTTGTTGTTGTTGTTATTATAGCCATTATTGTAGCTACTATTATAACCATTATCAACAAAATCGGACCCTATCCAAGAATTTTTTTTCTGATTTTGTTTTCTGTAGTTATTATTGTTATTTCTACCTCTAGTTGAATTATTTCTTTGAAGGCCTCTATTATTGTTGTTACCGTTGGAGTTATTTCTAACAGAACCACTTCTGAATAATGAATCCCCTTTATTACTATTCGACTGGGATTCAGAAGAGAATGTTCTTCTAGCCTTGGAAATATCCAACTGTTGAATCATCGTAGCATTATCACAATGTTCATCTGCGTAATCATTTGGTTCAATATGATCTATTGAACTGTTATTTGAAGAAGGAGGGCTTGGAAGGAACGAGAGTTTTCTTGAAGAACTTCTTGAATGTTGGCCACTTTTTCCTTTATAATTATTATTGTTGTTGTTGTGATTGTTGTTACTGTTGTGGAAATTATCCTCTTGATTTTCCATTATAATAGTATCACCAATTTGACTTAATGGAATTTCTGGAGAGGAAACTTTTGCACTAGAGTTTCTCTTATGTTGGTTTTCATTACTTGAATATCTCTTGTGTTGGGTTTCATCTGAAGGAATTCTAAAGTTATTATTAGTGGTAAGGATAGAGTTAGTACTTGTGGAAATCTCTTTCGTAGAAATAGTCTGGCCTGTAAACTCACCATTCTTAACTTCAGCAGCAGAGGAAATTGGGTTTTGATTTTCATCTTGAACTTCATTATCTTGATGCTTTCCATCTTCAATTGTAAAATTTTCAGGATGTTGCCTTCTTTCGATCTTTTGTTTCAACTTCAATAGTAAAGACTCATTTCTGTTTAATTGTTTCAAAACGTCTTCACATTCACCTAAAACTATACTAGTTTGTGAACCATGTTCTTTTGTAGCAGAAGCCAAAGTAACCAAAGCGTCACTGATGGCTTTTTGTCTTTGTGAATACATAGTTTCCAATCTTTGTGATGTCTTTACAACAGTTTTATAATGGGTTATAATTTCAGGTTCTTGTTTTTTAATCAACGAGATATTTTCAGTTAACTGCTCTTCTCTATCAGCAATAAACTTGGAGATTTCAGCTTTCAAATTAGAAATCTGTTCAGAAACTTGAATCTTATACTCTTTTTGGGCCATAACTAACGCATCATAACTAACTTTCAAACATTCATTTTCAGAAATCATTATGTTCTCCTTCTCTTGCAACTTTTTCATTCTTAACTTCAAATTTTCAGATTCAAACTGCATTGCATCATTTGAAGATAAAGCATCAGTAATTTGGGATTCTAAATCTTGAACACGACGCTCTTTACGTTTCAACATAGCTTCTGATACCTCTGCTTGGTGTTTACAGTTGGAACTTTGTTCAACTAGAGTTTCATTTCTATGCTTTAAAATGGTATATTTCTGCTTTGTCTCTGTCAAAACAGCCTTTGTCTCATTCAGCTCTTTGCTCAAAGAGTCTATTTGGGAGTGGAGACCGTCTATGACCTTGGAAGTATGTGACATTGTTATATAGATGAAAAGGAAAGCGTTGAAAGAGATACAGAGATGGAGATAAAAATATAGAAGTTATGATGGAATAAAGAGGTGACTACCATGGATATGACCTTTTCTGATAAAATTTGTACTAGCTGTTTTTGTTCGTTGTACTTTGTTTTGATTTCGAAGTATCGCCTCGCAGATTTCGACCGAGCACTACTTGGGACTAATTCTACTCAACGCGTCTGGTTCCATTTACGTCTATTTCTCTCTAGATTGCTCTGAATCTGCCCATGTACATATACACTTTTACATATACTTATTGTTTGTGGAAGGAACGACTTCTCGAAGCCTAAATCCATCACCTTCTTGCTTCTTTCCAAATCCACAATGGCAAAGATTCTCTGTTAGCTTGGGAACTTCCACAAGCATCTTGTTTGCAAACATTAAATCAAACTTTTTTAAGCTCAGTGGAACATCCAGTAGTTTAACGACCTCAATATCTGCTCTTGTTTTCAAAACAATTGTAGAAACTCTTTTGAAATTAAAGTATCTCAAATCGATGCTTGTTTCCGGTTTAAAGTTAGTTGTAATCACACCTAGACTTGTTGTGGGTCTTGATGTGTTGTCTATTTGCCTCTGCCTTTGCTTAGCAAAAGTATAATTGTTCAATGACAATTGGAAATCAATACCAAAGCAATGTTGTTCTCGCCCACTAATTGAAAGTCTTGTAATTTGTTCAGGAACCAATCCTAGGTCCCAATGGATAAACCCACCATTCAAAGACAATGTATCCAAATTTCTCAAACGATTTAAATTAAAATCATGCTTGTTTAATTTGGTTTCGTTTTCTTTAACACTGATTGAGAGTTTCAAATTAGTTATAGATTCAGGCAAGGCGTTGATTAATATTTTGGTTGAAAAAAGAGATAATTCTCCATTGATCTCAAATATTTGGAGTTTATCAAGATTTCTTAGATTTGATATAAAAGGAAATAGTTTCTTTTCTTTAATAATGCCAATTTGCAAATTCTTTAAATTGGTTGGCAGTTTGAAGGACTTGCAATCAAACACACCTCTTAAATGTAACGACTCCGTTGAAGCTGGAATATAATTCAAAGTATGCTCACTAAACTTAAACTCCAAAATTTCTATATTTCGAAGAGGTGATAATATGGATGATGATGAAGGACAAAAATTAAATTTTGCCAACACGTTAGGCAAATCAGCTTGACTAAAGGTTTGCTCACTTAACACTTTAAAATTTCGGGTCCTTGTACTATTTCTCAAGTCAAACAACTGTAAACATTTTGACATATTATTGCAATCACATTTGACAATTACTTTCTCAACACCATCAAATAAAGCCATATCCACACCATTTAAACAGTCCCGTGTATCTATATTATCTTCCTGGGAATCATTATTTATTAGAGGGAAATCAATTGATGTTACCAATGAACAAAAAAATCTCTCCTTCTCTTGGTATCTGCTTGTTGTAGGAAACATCAGCTGAAGCAACGATGCTCCTGCATTTCTCACTTCAATCATAACATCTTTTATTAAAGTAAGATGCAATTTTTTATCGATCAAATTTCTTTTAGAATATAACTTATTGATTAAAATTAGGTTTTCTGTAGGAAAAGGAATTAATGGTCTACCATAAAGAATATTAATTGACTTCAAAGACTCCAACTCAGTTAATAGCATAATCAATTCTGTGTCAAATCGGCTCCCCAGCTCAGCAATGGTAATTTTATTCAATTTTGGCAACTTCTTCTCTTTCAATAACTCAATCAATTTCTCATTCTCTTCGAAATTCATTGTTGTTTCAATCTCACTAACTTTCTCATATCCTCCACTGATATTCTCAATCTCTTTCAACTGATTAGAGTTGATTTTCAATTCAGTGTATTGTACAAATGATTCGATCCACTTATAACCAAATTTATTAATGTAACAATGAGTGAGATCTAATCGTTTCAACTCAATTTTTTTATTAATGATAAATCTGATCAACTTATTAATGTTAGTTGAATTATACAAACACAACTTAAACTTATCAATCTTGATATGGTACTTGTTTAACGAAAGCGTGCCTTCAGTCAATAGCATCGCCAGTATGGAATCAAGTCCATTATAGCTAGGCTTCTTGTCAATGAACTGGATCCATGTTTCAGGCAAGATGAAGCTGGTCAAAATTTCTTTATAGATGAGTAAAACTAATTCAATAGGTAAACTTCGAAGTATATGCATACATGTTTCAATATCTGATAATGAAGATAAATCTATTTTCTGTCTTTTCACATATCTTTTATTTTGTTTTTTTTTTAGACAATTAGAAAATTAGGAGGAAGATAAATATGTAGAAAGTTTTAAAGTTGTATGTTTGTTTAAGTTTTCATTAAAAGAGAAAGTTAGGTGGCTCTCATAGTAGCTACGCGTTTCGATAAGTTACACCTGTACACCTGTACGCCTAATAAAGTTTGTCGAGTCGAATGTAATATAACATAACATTATTAAGATTGGGATAAAATTAGGAAAGGTCAGAACCATTTCAAAAGAAAAATGGGTGTTCTTAATTGAAACCTAAGATAAAGCAGGGGCTATTGAAAGTGCTATTAATTATTAGAAGATTAATAAATTAGTGATAAAACATATACTTCTAAGAATGTAAAATATCTTTAATATATAAATTTAATTAAACTCAAAAATAATCATCCGTACACCATTAAAAATATTCTAGAAAACTTATTAAATCTTCACTCATTCTGGCATCAATTTATAATATGCGTGGAAAATATCAGTTATAATTTTAGTGGTGTGTTGTAACAATGACATTCCGATCCAGCGGAATCATATTTGTGGGGTGATAATAGGATTCATTCGGCAAAGGATACTCCTCCTTCTAATATATTTAAAATTAATCCTATATTAATTTTATTTTAAATCAATTTAATTTAATCCTTAATCTATGATTTATATAATCTATGTTCTAGAATCTTTTATACAGCGATAGTGGTGGTGGTGGTGGTGGTGGTGGTGTTATAGATTTAGTATACGTTACAACAAGACACTAAAATCTTTTTCTTTATGTATATATGTAATATATATCAAGTCCTATTAATCTGAATATTGAATATATCAATAACAATACCTCTTCATTCTACTACTTACTCTCTTTTTCAAATAATATTAAATACAGAACACAGTACAATTAATAATATGGTTTGCATGCAGATAGAAAAGATGAAAATATATAGCGAGGTTATGGCCAATTGTGGAGACTATTAAAAACTTGTTTGCTTGTTTGTTTGATGCCCATAAATATGATTCGGAAAACTAATTTACGTTTGATGGAAAATATTTTAATTATATATAAATAATATATAAAATATTAAATTTTGAAAAGATTTGAAAATTTTCATATTTAGAATGTTTCTAAATATTAAAAGAATGAGAGAGTAAGTGAAGTATATAGAAAAAATGTTTTTAAGAGCAGAGTTTCTCTTATATAGCCACATAAAATTAATAGTGTAAAAAAAAAAAAAAAAATACAAAAAAAAACAAGAAAATAAAAAAAAAGAATTCAAAGATTTAGAACTTAAAAAAGAAGCTTTTGATCTTTCTCAAAGCGTGATTTCTCCCCGCGCCATCTCTCTCTGCTTCTACTTCTATTTCTACTATAGATACACATCCATTGGTAGGTCATCATCACCAATTAGCTACATTAGCGTTAATTTCACTTTATGAATTCTTAAATACCTCTCTTTTCCCACATTGACATCTTCTTATAGATAATCCTTTATTTCCTTTGGATGATATTTATTCCACTTATAATACTCATACTTCTCCTTTAAATCCCCTATATTCTCCCTCTATATCCTCTATATCCTGTATATCTATCATATAATTCCTTCCCCATTTCCTTTAGTTGTATTTGCCTCCCCCCCCCTCGTTCCCTTATCAAATCTTTTTTAACAACAACAACAAATTACTAAGATGACTAATATCTCTAAGAAATGGAGAAAAAATAACTCTACTTCATCTCCTGCTGCTCCTTCTCCTTCTGCTTTATCAGAGGTTACCTCGACTCTTAATCCTCAACCTCTGTCTTCTGTCAACAACACATCATCATCAATAAGTTCAAATCATTCCAACTCCTTGCAAAATCAATCGTCAAATTCTTCAAATAAAATGTTTTCTTTGTTCAAGTTTGGTAAACGTTCTAAATCATCCATATCTGGACAAGACTCAACTTCTTCTTATCCAATTGATTCAAAACAGTCTGCTCACGTCAACAATTCAAATGAGATATTGGCTACTGATATTCCCATTACCGCTGAAACCCCTAAATCCAGTAACAACAACACATGCAGCTCTCAAGAAACACTAACTCATCTTTCTGGTAATTACCATCTTTATGATACACCTCCTCAGATTTTTGAAAGAAATGTTCAAGTTCTAGATTCTCCTTCCCCATCTTCGATTTCATACACAAACACACAATTAAATCGTTTGCCTATCTCAAAGCAATTGAAATCTAAATCTAAATCTTCTGTTTCAATAAATTCTCAATTCCAATACAGCAATAGTATATTACATAAACAATCAAGTTGTTCTTTTTCACAAAAATACCCTATTTCAAGAAAAAGATCTGGCTCTCTCTCTGCTCCTTTACATCCTGGACATTTAATAACAGAAAACTACACATCTCCTATACTAGATTCAACGGTGGAATTGATAACGAGTAAAGACTTGGAAAATGTTGATGTCGTGCAATATCCTCACTCTAGGCATCCTCTATTCCGTCAATCAATCTCCTCTAATAATGTCAAGGTCAGTAGAAGATCAAGTCAATCAAATTCTAAGTCCCAAGGTTCTTTGTTACTATCTTCTTCTTCTTCTCCAGTTTTGAGAAGAGCTCAAACCCTACCTCAAGTAATAGATATTCCTAGTGAATTACAAACAGAATCGCGTGGTGCCTCTCATAGTGACAATGCTGCAATCTTTAGTATTGCCTCAGGAACTGAAACTCCATTATCTCAATCAACCGATTCTTCGTTTTACGACCCTGCTAGAGCTGGAAGAAAAAGTATTAGTTTTTTTTCTTACTCTGATTTAGTTAATTTTGAAAGACTATCAAATACTCAAAACAATCGTAACATGGTTTTTTCGCCTTTAATACCTGCTGATACCAGAGAAGATGATAATTTAAATTACTCTGAATTTAGATTAAACAATTCAAGACATGGTTCAAGTGAAGATAAATTGCCTCCTTTGGTTGATCAGTTTCTATCCCCTGACTATATCCCGCCTGAAACTGGTAATGGCAACAATGGAAACAATTATATTTCCACTTATTCCTCCTCTTCAGCATTGGCTCAATCCCCAATAGCTAGACAATTATCTGCCTCAATTAACGACTATTCCGATGATGAAGGCATTGTCCTCTATCATCCAAAGTCCAAAATGAGCTCGAAAGTGTTGAACCAACTAAGTAGACGTAGCACAAACAACACAACGATAAGTAATGCTGATGAGCTGGTCTCTTTAAAGAGCTTACAAACAAACAATTCTTATTTTGAGGATGAAATGGATGGAATCATGCAACAAGGCGCATTGGATCATTCAGTTAGTGTTTGCTCAGCTAAAGATTTCATTGATTCAAAATCAAAAGAACTTCAAAACCATTTCCCAACTGCAGGACTAGTTACTAATGACACTATTGCTTTAAAGAATGATGTTAATACCGATGCTAAAGCTACCGTTAGTGGATCTAGCACAAATGAAATAACCATAAATTAACGTTTATCAGTTAATCTCTTATCACTGATCACTTGATTATTCAACTTCAACTTGTTGTAAGTTTCATTATGTTTGGTGTACATTTTATACTATGGGTTTTTTGTTAATATCTGAATTATTATGACATTCTCTGTTGTTGATTTTCAATTCCTTTTTCCGTCTCCTTTACTTATAGTTTATGAAGTTAATGTTTTGATTTTGGTTTTGACATTGACTTCGTGATTTGTGATTATTTTTTATTCATTTCTTGTACTAATTTTATGCACTTTTTCCTCACACAAGCTCTTATATTTTTTTGCTTTATCGTATCATTTATTTGGTTTTTATATTTTTTTGCGTCAGGTTGTTAAAACCTAGATGCACCTCTATTTCAGCTTAATTTTGCATCACTTTTAATTGATATGGTTAGATTATTTATTTATTGGAACAAGAGTAAGTTTGCCGATGCAAATTATACTACCCAATTAAATGGTTCACCTCATTATTATATTTCTCCAGTTCCCTCAATAGATCGATAGTGTTACTATTGTACTCTACGCCACATCCAAACAAATTAAAAGGTGGCACATCATCACACAAAAAAGAGGCACAAAACTTACTGAAACTTTTTTTCAACAAACTGGAAAATATACCAATCAAAAATTAAACTTATATACCGCCGTCTTTTAAAAGCTTTTTGTAAAAAAAAAAACCCATTCCATAATATTAGTATCTTCAATTATTTCAGGATAACCAAAAGTCTATATTTGTATTTTGGACCCCCTAGCCAGGAATAATCATTTTCCCAAAAGAGACAACAAAAAAAAAAGTAAAAATTCATTTATTCATGTTCACTTTCCAGTAAACTTTAATAATTCATTATTTTTTCCTACTACAAACACAACTAAACTACTAGCTACTAATGAATAATACAAACAGAATGGATTTTAATGAAGATATGCAAACTGATACAAACCATACACAGTCAGAGGCTGGCTCATCTGCTTTCCCAGAGTCCTTAATATCTGATTCATTAACTTTCACCGATAGTCATTACAACGGACTCCAAGACCTGCACAACCATCAACAACAAATCCCTGAAGACTCTTTACAACTGTCTCAACCAATCTTGCCCGAATATGCATGTTCATACTGTGGTATTGCCAATTCAAGTTGTGTCGTGAAGTGTGACACTTGTAAGAAATGGTTCTGTAATGCCAAAACGTCAGGTGGTGGTTCTCATATAGTTAACCATTTAGTCATGGCGAAACACAATGTTGTTTCACTACACCCTGATTCAGATTTAGGTGATACAACTTTAGAATGCTACCATTGTGGTAACAAGAATGTTTTTGTGTTGGGTTTTGTTTCAGCCAAACAAGAATCTGTAGTTGTCATCCTATGTCGTCTGCCATGTGCCCAGTCGAAAGATATCAACTGGGATACCGAACAATGGCAATCTTTAATTGAAGACAGACAGTTCTTGCCTTGGGTTGCCGCAATTCCAACCACTGAAGACCAACTACAGGCGAAATCGATAACTCCAGTTCAAATGGCCAAATTGGAATCTAAATGGCGATTGAACAAAGAAGCCACTTTAGACGATGCAGATTTACAAGAGGAGGAAGAGATCTTGCCAATTTTATGGAGGTACACTGATGCGTTCCAATATCAACGTTCGTTTGCTCCTTTGGTTCAATTAGAAGCAGATTACGATCGTCAATTAAAAGAATCTAAAGCATTGGAACATATCAGTATTAATTGGAGCATAGGTTTAAATAGCAGACATTTAGCTTCTTTTTCCTTTTCAACTTATGAATCTGGTGAAATTAAAGTTGCTGTTGGTGATGAAATGATTTTAAAATACGATGGTCCAGAATTAGACGAACCATGGGAACAAAATGGTTTTATCATCAGATTACCTGGTGCCTTACAAGAAGAATTCACTTTGGAATTGAATTCATCTAAGACACCACCACCAACCCATATATCCAATCGTTTCACTGCAGAGTTTGTTTGGAAAGGTACTGCTTATGAAAGAATGCAGGGTGCCTTGAAAACATTTGCTATTGACCCAGAATCCGTCTCGGCATACATTTACGAAAAGTTGTTAGGTAAGGAGGTCAATGAAGTTCAGTTTGATGTTAAACTTCCTAAAATATTTTCCATTCCAGGTGCTGAATTAAACGTTTCCCAAGCTAATGCCGTTAAAAATGTTTTACAAAGACCACTATCTTTAATCCAAGGCCCACCAGGTACCGGTAAAACCGTTACTTCTGCCACAATCTGTTACCATTTAACTAAGATGAATAAGGATAAAATATTGGTCTGTGCTCCTTCTAATGTTGCCGTTGACCATCTAGCCGCTAAATTAGAAGCTTTGGGTCTGAATGTTGTTAGACTTACTGCCAGAAGTAGAGAGGATGTTGAGACCTCAATTGTCCATTTATCATTGCACGAAATTGTTAAAAGGAAAGCCAAAGGTGAATTCAAGAAATTGATCAAGTTGAAAAGCGAACTAGGTGAACTATCCCTCGAAGATACCAAAAAATACATCGGTGCAGTTAAAAGAGCCGAAAAACAAATTTTAAAAAACTGTGACGTTATATGTTGTACTTGTGTTGGTGCCGGTGATAAAAGATTAGCCAACATGAAATTCAGAACCGTTTTAATTGATGAAATTACACAAGCTTCCGAACCAGAATGCTTGATTCCTATCGTAAAAGGTGCCAAACAAGTTATCTTAGTCGGTGACCATCAACAACTGGGTCCTGTCATTTTGAATAGAAAAGCAGGTGATGCTGGTTTAAAGCAATCTCTTTTCGAAAGATTAATTTTCTTAGGTCACATGCCAATTCGTTTAGAAGTTCAATATCGTATGCACCCCTGCTTGTCTGAATTCCCAAGTAATATGTTTTATGACGGTAGTTTGCAAAATGGTGTCACTTCCGAAGAAAGATCCATTAGAGATTCGATGTTTCCATGGCCAATTAGAGAAACACCAATGATGTTTTGGGCGGTTTATGGTAGAGAAGAAATCTCAGGTTCTGGTACTTCGTACTTAAATAGAGTTGAAGCGATGAATACTGAACGTGTTATTACCAAATTGTTTAAAGATGGTATCCAACCAAGTCAAATTGGTGTCATTACTCCTTATGAAGGTCAAAGAGCCTATGTTGTTCAATACATGCAAATGAATAGCACGTTGGCTGATAAATCTCTTTATATGGACGTTGAAGTTGCTTCCGTTGATGCGTTCCAGGGTAGAGAAAAAGATTACGTTATTTTATCCTGTGTTCGTGCCAATGAACAACAAGCCATTGGATTTTTAAGTGATCCAAGACGTTTGAATGTTGCTTTAACTCGTGCCAAATATGGTTTGTTTATTTTAGGTAATCCGAAAGCATTAAGTAAGAATAGGTTATGGAATCATTTATTAACCCATTTCAGAGAAAAAGGTTGTCTAGTTGAAGGTCAACTGGACAATTTACAATTAAGTTCTGTTCAATTAACCAAGATTCGTGACAGATATGATGGACATGCTGTTGGTAGAAAAGATTTGAACTCTCGTACAACTTCATCCTACGCCCCAAGTGCTGCTAGTACTTTTGACACTGCAAGTTTGATATCGTACGAAGGTTTGAGCACCTACTACAATATGAATAGCAACAATAATAAGAAATTTCCAAAAATTGGAAGTACCGAAGCAGATGATGACTTTGATGAAAGCCGGTCCATAGTTTCATCAACTGACGTTGACTCCCAATATTATGATCCCTACATCAACACTACACAGTCCAGCTTGAGTGGTAGATTAACATCTGAAAGATATAGTGTTAATAGAGAAGTTGGAGATGATGCTGAAATTAGACAATTAACAAGCTCATTCACTAGTCAATTTGATTTATAAGTCTTGTACTTTTTATTCTCTCCTCTTTTCATCGTCATCCCTTAAACTTAATTATATTTCTTGCTTATTTATATCCATTAATTGTATATTTTATTTCTTAAGAGTGTGTAGCATTCAATACAAATTGTGTAGTGGTATCTTATATGACGAAATTCGCAACATGACACTGCACAATGTAAATAACTATATCAGAGAAATAATATAGATAAAATAAAGAGTTTACCTACGATAATCTATTGGCTATTAGCGTGTGGAAATACAGGATTCACCTCATAAGGGTGTATTTTTCTTATTACAAGCTGATTTTAGTCTATATTCTGGAACTCTCGATGTACTGACTGTATATTACCATATTACTTAAAGGAATAACCTTATCAAAATTTTTGGATATACCTTACTCAGCAAGGTTACTTACCAATTGTACAGTAATATTAACAAAATAATTTAGACTCTTTTTACAACTATATTAACAATGGTAGCAAAAATAAGTGGGGGTGATATTCTTTTTTCTTAATTATTCAATATTTTTTTATTCAAACTCCAAATCCAAAACCATATAAAGGACATTTAGATAACACTGATTCACAAAGAAGGAAAGGTTTCATTATTTTCGAAACCAGACGGATATTTATCTTGTTTTTACATTACATCTGATGAATTTGGGACATTTAAGATCACAACATGAGGGAAGAAATGGTTTTAAAATACTATGGACTAGGCTTAAACAGACTTCCAGAACAAAATATTTCAGTCTGATAATCAAAATACCATCAACAACATGGACTTCTTTCTTAAATGACAACTTAGATACCTCTCTACCTAGCTTTGTCAAAATCTTTTGGAAACACCATCATCTTTGAAGTAAGGCTCTTCAGGTACAAGTAATCATTACATTTGCAATTATTTGCTACCCCTAACTACAAGGAACAAGAACAAAATGTTGGTTTATTCTTCTTTTAGTTTTACCTTTGCTTTTGAAAATCTGCTTGAGTTAGACTCTTTGGAACTTGATATGCTTAGAATTATGTATAGAAATAGAAAAGATGTTGAAACTCCAGGTTTCCATTTGTCAATATATAAAATTGTTAAACGAATTGCTAGTTATGATCTAGAATTAAATGAATTAATTTAGTCAAGAATACAATTAGGTCCATTACCTTCTAACAAACTACTTAAGTAACAAATTACTTAAGATTGTCTAAAGCACTAGAGAAACAAAAAGTACAAATATTAAAGGATTTATATATTATTTGTTGTACTTGCGTCGGTGCCAGTGATAAAAGATTAGACAACATGAAATTTAGAACAGTTCTAATTGATAAAATTACACAAGCTTCCAAACCAGAATTGTGTTACTCCTTATCAAAATGAGTCGTACTTCAACCAAAATCTGTAACATACGAAGGATATAGTTCTGGTAGAGCAATTTTCAACTGTTATGTTGTTATGTTTTGTCAATTGATCTTGAATTTCTAGAGAAGTTTCAAATATTCCCAAATAAGACAATTAATAACTCTTCCTCTCTCCTGAGTTTTGTGGTAGTTTTTCTTTTCTGTATTTCTCAACTATTTATTTTACTATTTACAGATCTAGCATTTTCTAACAGCTACTTGAATATTGTCGGTCAAGATACTTTGAACTACTTTCAAGTTAAACTCCATGCCGTGCAAGCAAGTTGACTTCTATGCCAATTTAAAGACCACCAAAGTTGAGCTTGTTGGTAAGTACAAAGTGGCACTAATTGATACGTTAATTAATTACCACACCCAATCGTTAGGGTTATATTACCTAAATCACATAATATTAAAAGAATTAAAAGAAGGTTCAAAAATGTTGCTTTTATGTCCCAAAAAAAATAGAATTGGACCAATATTGCACTAACAACCCCAAAATATTTGTAAAGGATGACTGGAAAACCAATCTGGGTTTTAAATATTGGTAATTTATAATAAATGATTTTAGGTTTAATTGAGACGTTCTTTTCATCTTATTGCATTTTTGCTGGTCTTTTATATATATATATATATATATGTTAAAAGAAAACATTTTACAAGACTCATTGGATTCATATTTAGCGATTGTGGTGGAGTGTGGAGTCATTATTAGTAAGCAGTAATTATTGTGGATAGATCGACACTCGCTTATAAAGATAACAATTTATCCAGTTTCCACTTGAAAAGTTCACTGATAGGCGATATATTAACAAACTAACATTCATTAAAAAAACTAAAACCCATCATTGAAAATGTCTACTAGTGCCCTTAACATTAAAGCAAAGTTAAATAACGGAAACGAAATTCCCCTTGTTGCTTTAGGCACTTTTACTCCAGCAGAAGATAAAAGCATTATCAAACAAGCCGTTATCACTGCAGTTAAAGCTGGTTACCGTCATATCGATACAGCTTGGATCTATAATACGGAGGTCTACGTTGGTGAAGCATTGAAGGAGTTGTTTGAGGAAGGAGTTGTTAGAAGAGAAGATTTGTTCATCACAACAAAGGTCTGGGGTTCATTCTGGGATAGACCTGCAGAATCTTTGAAACAATCTTTAGAAAGATTACAGTTAGATTATGTTGATTTATATTTGCAACACTGGCCTGTTACTTTCAAGAGTGATGAAAAAGGAAACCCTTTAAAAGATGAGAAGGGACAAGCTATTTCAGCCAATGGTGATTATTTGGAAACTTGGAAAGGAATAGTCGAATTGTATAAGACAACTAATAAAATCAAAGCTATCGGTGTTTCGAATTATTCAGTCAAGTATTTAGAAAGGTTATTAGATGAAACTGATGTTGTACCTGCTGTTAATCAGGTGGAATTGCATCCACAAATTTCTCAAACAGAGTTTGTCAAGTTCAACAAATCCAAGGGTATTGTTCTTGAAGCCTACTCTCCATTTGGTTCTAGTGGTGCTGCAGTTTTGAGTATTCCGATTATTAAAGACTTAGCTACAAAATATGATACCACACCAGCAGAAATTGCTGTAAACTATCATGTTCAATCGGGTAGGGTTGTCCTTCCTAGATCCTCGAACTTAGAAAGAATTAAGAAGGGTTACAAAGCTATTTCATTAAGTAAGGAGGATATTGCCGCTTTAGATAAATATGGTACTGATAATCCAAAGAGATACATCCAGCCTGAATTCGGTAATGTGATCGGTTTTGAAAATTGGGGTTGAATAGTTTTATAACGTTACTTTATTCATTTTTTGTATTTATCACTGGTATTCAAATATATAATACAATTAATTTTAGTTTTATTAGAACTAAGCATGCCTGATACCGCCATTCCAGATTTCAAAAGTAGACTCTTTAGACTGTCCATCGGGAAGTAAAGGGGTAAACACAACCCTCATAAGCCTTTGTGTTTCAAAATTTCGATTTGTAAGATATTCATTTGATCTAAGAACATCTTCAATTGAAGGTGTTTTTGCGTTAAGAACTATTGAGTCTGTACTTTTTTCCTCTCCATCATTTGATTCATCTTTAAATCCTTCTCTTTGATCAGGTCTTATTTCTTGAGACTGTGTTTCTGAGAGGGCAGATGTATTGATACCCAAATCTTCACTAAATTCATCGATTAAATGTTCATTCAGAATTGGTTTCAATTCTCTAGATAGTACTATTCTCATATCAATGAAATTTAATAGTGTATGACCCAACGCTGGAATAGTTTTGGTTTTGGAAACTTTAGTTCTATACTTCGATTCAAATAATTTTTTCCTACCCTTCTTAATGTAATCTTTTAATGAGCTCTCTAAACTCAAATCTCGATGTTCAGCAGCACCGGAAGTATAATACAACTCTTTAGATGAAGTTTCTGCTTTGTTTCTAGTGACAAAATTCTCTTCATAAACAGTATTGGCAGTATCGGCAAAACCTATCTCTCCATAATCATCAAAATCATCTAATTCCTGATTCTTCCTCTTCTTGGCTTTCAGTTGTCTATAAACAATAGCAACATCATCCCAGCCCGAAAGCCAACTTGTTTGATAATCCATATTTAACTTTATAAGTGTTTCATTTTTTGCAAAATAAATACCTCTTAATGGGCTATCAGTAACCTGATTTGCAAATAAAATGGTGATATTGTTCTTCATAGCCAAATTTTTTAAAAATTTACAGATCTTAGCTGTGTATAGGTCTCTATCCCATGTACTAATTTCTGATCTAACATGATGAGTTATTGAATCTAATATGACCAGCTTGATGTCCGGGTTCTTGTCTAGCATTACAGGTAGTTGATAATGAATCATGTGCTCTTGATACTCTAAATCTGGTATCACCATTGACGTAGTCACAACGTTTTCAATATTGGGATGGAATTTTTTTTCAGTGATACCATTTTCAATAAGTAAGTTCTTGTAATGATTTGTTATACTTTGAAGTCTAGTAGTAGGTACCATTGTTTCTGTTGGGATATACATGGTTTTAATTGGACTAAACTTTCTGTCAGTATCTTTGTTTTCATCAAACACGGAAGCTCCAAGGCCTCCAAAATCTTTGGGGAGTTGAGCAGTAACAGCCAAACTCATTAAGAAGTTTGTTTTCCCACAACCAGCAGCACCACTGATTTCAATTAAATTACCTGTGGGTATACCTCCATTTAATATATCATCTAAATTTTCATCACCTGTAGTAAAACAATACTGATCAGTATTACCCTTATCAAAAAAGTCAATCGTTTGGAAGTTCAATAAATTTGATTTCAACTCTGATTTATAAGAGTTTATGAACCATTCTAACTCAGTTTCTGACTTATTTATTTTTCTGGCAGTTGTATGTATTGGTGTTATGAGAAATTCAGACGTTAGGATATCACTATTCGCAAAAGATTGAACAATGGGCTCGCCTCTATCAGAATATAAAACTTCTATGTTTGATTCGGTTTCTAAATTGAGGTCCATTATTGACTACCTCCATAAAATGGAATCTCTCAGATAATTAGCAGGTGTTTTGTTTACGTGCTTAATAACTTGAAAAAAGTTAAGACGTATCGAATCGTGTAGCGATAGACTTTGAACAAAAATAGCCTCACACATTTCGCTACAAAATAGATATCAATAATACATATTGCAGATAGATATACATCAAAAAGATATTACACAAAACATAACTATAGTATATAAGATATAACAAATAATAAAGAGACCAAAAGTTAAAGCGTTGTTCAAATAGGAATTAAATAGTATAAAATTAGATAGAAACAAACTCAAAAAAACTCAAAAAAACTTAAAATATCAAAAATCCAGAATGTTCAACTAGTTATAGTAAGCACACTTAAAAATGCAACATTCAAAACATGATCCATCAACATAAAATAGATATGGCACCTGTTGAAAGCCCAAGAGAAAAAAGTTAAGACGCAAATATTTAAGAAAAAGAATAATATATCTGCAACTCCATAAAACACAAAGAAAACAAACTGAACAAAAAGTTGAAAAGCAGTAGAGAATCAGCATGCATATATAGTAACACGTTGAGGTTATCATTAATAAATCAATGAATTAATTTAAAATTAAGCATGCATGAAAGAATCAGAAACAAAAAAACAATTAGGTAGAACAAACTGAGAGTAAATTCAAAGAAGGAATATCATAAGAACAAAAGGAAGGTATTTCAATGTAATTAATATAAAATTAGTCAATTTCCATATGACCAACAGCAGTTTTATTTGGAATAGTACCATATTCATCTTCATCGTCTTGGTTCACGTTCACTAAATCATCGTTATCAATTTCATAATCATCATCTTCATCCATGACATCATCATTAATAACATCATCATCAATGTCGTCTTCAGCATCATTGTCGTCACTAAAAACGTCTTCATATATCACTTCAGCATTATGGCTATCATGCAAGTTATATCTTAAATCATATTCTTCCTGAGTTTCATCAAAACCAGCATTTTCCTCATCCAAAGTACCGATTTTTGAATTTCTTCTATGTTTTGCACCACCATTAATTATAGTTTCAGTATCATGTAATCTAGTTGCTCTGAAATACAGAAAAGCGACTCTTTTCTTCTTTTTATTAAACATGAAATACATATTACACCATAAAGTGCCAGGTAAATCATTTAAAAAAGCTTGTTCTGGTTCATATTGAAAGCAAACACAATCATCCAGCTCCATATGAGTATTTATTGTTTGCCACAACCAATCTAAACCTGAAGATTTACCTAACGATATAAGTAAAGAATTAACCTTTTGAACTAAAGTAGAAGTTGAAGGGATCGAAGTAAAGTTCGTAGGTTGAACAGTTGAAAAGTCATGGTCGGGGTAAGTAGAGTTTAAAATGGCTATTAAATAAGCAAATATTCTACGTGAGGATTGCTGAGATAATGGACCAAATGGTGAACTTTCTAAAACATCATGATAACTAGAGTCGGAATCATTTAAATCAAAAGATTCAATATTTGTATCAATAAATGAACTGTCATGACTTTTAGGTAGAGATTTAGGGGACAAATAAGCACTATGGAAAGATTTACTTCTTATCGTTCTCTTATCAGATTTGGAATAGAACTGCTGTTGCTGTTGCTGTTGCTGCTGCTGCTGTTGTTGATAAAACTGGTTATGATTTCCATATGAGTAACTTAAAGATCTCTTCTTTAATTTGATAAACTCAGGAGATATATAAGGATGGTCAATTGCATTTGAATTGAGGCTATCGATGGATACATCACTGTTTGATCGATCCTTGCGTGGAGTTTCAGCGTTACCTGAAGAAGAATAGAGTTTATCTAGAGTCTTGTATAGTTTTCTGTCAGAGCCAATTGGTTTTGTAGTAAACAAATCACAGGTACCTTGAAGATGGATATCATTAGTGTCAAAAGTAAGAGCCTGATTCACCAGGTCTATATCGAATTCGTCAATGTACTGTATAAAAAAATTTGAAGATAGGTTAGTAAATGAAAACAATTGGACTATAGAGATAAGGAGAGAAAGAGTCAAGGTTACAGTATGCCAGTGAGCACCTGATATCAAATAAGGACAATTTCTAGTTAGTGGAAACAAACATACTTTCATAACAAGATAATTTTGAGGGTTAAGAGAGAGATTTAAAGCGATAAGTATAGGAGTTGGTTTATTGGAAGTAATTAAATGGTGACCTTGAAGCTTCACTCCACCAATTCCAATTCATTAAACAAAACGAAATGAGGCCGCGTGTGAGGTCTGCGGCGTAACAATATCGTCGATCGACCAGTAACACAGCTTATAGTCTACCGGGAAATTTATCCGGTTCTCGCGGAACGAGTCGAATTGTTCACAACTATTTTTTATTTTGTTTCCTGTTTACGATATATGGATCTGAAATCTGTTCTCTAATTCAAAGATAACGTGTCTGCTCTTAATTCTGATATTTTAATCTGCTAACCCGGTCGCCTTCAATCCTTTTTCTTAAATACCTCCATTATTTTCCTTTCTGCTCTCTCTCTCTTTTATCCTGTCCTGTTAAAAGTTTAGCAACTTGCTTCATTGCTTACAAATTTGAAAATGTCTTCAATATTTTCCAATATAACTACTTCATACAACTCTCTCTATTCGAATCTTGTGATTAACACTTCAGATTTAGCTTCTATTAACTCTCCTGTTAGACCTTTATCTTTCTCCATACCTAAAAAGGATCTAATAGAAGGTGTACCTGATGGTATATTGGCACTTATCGCTCCTTTGGTTGTTTATTGGACTTACTCAACGTATTTTCATATCATCGATGAGTATAAATTAGCTGAAAAATACAGAATTCATCCAAGTGAAGAAGTTTTAACAAGAAATAAAGTTTCTCTTCCAGTTGTTATTAGAGATGTTCTTTTTCAACATTTCATTCAGACTTTAGCAGGTTTTGTCTTATATCATTTTGATCCCGTTCCAATGACTGGCTTCGAAAATGCAGATATTTGGGATTTAAAATCATCTTTACCTGATTTTATCCCATCTGTCTTTGTTTACATGTACTATTGGTATGGTCAATCATTCTTCAAAATATTTACTGCTTTTGTTATAATTGATACTTGGCAATTTACTCTTCATAAATATATGCACATGAACAAAACAATGTATCGACTTTTCCATTCAAGACATCATAGACTATATGTTCCTTACGCTTATGGTGCTTTATTTAATAATCCTGTTGAAGGTTTTTTATTAGACACCCTTGGCTCTGGTTTGGCAGGTTTGGTTACTGGATTATCTCCGAGAGAATCTGTGTTTTTGTATACGTTTGCAACAATGAAAACTGTCGATGATCACTGTGGTTACTCTTTGCCTTTTGATTTATTTCAAATCATCTTCCCAAATAATTCAATTTATCATGACATACACCACCAACATTTTGGTGTTAAATATAATTTTTCTCAACCTTTCTTCACTTTTTGGGATATATTATTTGGTACTACTTATCATGGAATTGATGAATATAAAGAAGTACAAAAGAAAATTACTTTAGATAAATATAGACAATTTCTACATGATAGAAGAGTTAAAATTCATAAGAGATATCATGAAACCCCAGTTGCTCATAAAAAAGCTGAAGCAGAAGCAGCGGCTGTTGCTGAAGTTGAATCATACTCTTCCTCTTCTGATGAAGAAAACAATGATGAAAAGAAAGATAATTAGTTATTTTTAATAGATCTAGTGATGTCCTTTCAGTTTCTTCATTTTCATGTACTTTAATTTACTTTTTTTTATTATCTTTTAACTCAATTTTGCACTCATTTGTGACTATTTATGACTGTTTGTTCATTTTCCCTATACTTTGTTTGTGCTTCAATCACTTCAGCTGCTATTATATATATGTCTGCTTGTTTTTCTACTAGATGAGATTTCTTGTTTTAAAAAGAAACTATTTAATAACTACTTAGTCATTGGTTTTAATTTATATTTTATACGATAGTAACGACTTACGCTCTTTTTCTTCTTTGGCTTCAAAATTTAATCTAATCCAATTTACACATTAATTTAATTCGTTATTAGAATGCAAAATAATAATTTAACAATTTAATAATTTAATTCCGGTGTTAAACTGTATGTACAGGTTATAAGAGTGAAAGAATATTATGTACCCTATATATATAATTGTATTTGTTCTTGAAGTCATATAATTTATTGTTTGACAACTTCGGTTTCTACATTTGTAATGGGAGTCTGAGGGGAACCTGATAATTCATTTTGATATTTTGAAAAATCCTTTAAACCTGCTTTTCTAATTTCATCTAAAATAACAAAGCCTTCTCTTGGACCAACAACAGAATCAAACGCAAGGTGTTTAACTAGGTCTTGATTCCAATATTTATCGTCACCTTTTCTCCATAATGATTCCCAAAAAATTTTTGTGTCTTTTAATTTAAATTCGTCAATAACTAGACTAACATCACTAGCAGCCTCTTGAGCCCATGTTGGTCTGAATTGCCCACTATACCAAATATGGCCATATTCGTTTCTCTTTCTTAATGATTCTGCCTCTTTTCTCTTGGAGACTTGTCTCATATATCTTAATTCAACTAATGCATGGTATGCTCTAATTGCTGTTTCGTACGTTGTGAATTGTAGAACTGCCATGGGTCTCCATAAATCTCTTCTCTTTGATGGAAGACGGTTTTCCCAATTAGGTCTGAAGAATTGTTGCTTGATTTGATATTGCTATATTAACAAGAAAAAGTATGAATAAATATGTTAGTACTCAATTTCACCTTGATACATTATTAATAACGAATATACGTACCGTTATATGTGGAGTTTGAGAGTAGACAACTTGACCTGACTCTATATTTTTGAAGAGATATATTTGAGGAGCAAATCCATTGGTCTTTAGCCAATAAGAGTTTCTAAACTTTGTGGACATTATCAAATGGTAGTCTCTTGTGTCTTATAAAATGATTCAAGGGCTTTTAGAGATGTAAATGTTGATGTCCAGATACCTAGATTCGTTAAAAACGTCGATATGTTCAAAATTTAAATTTTTCACTGGTGCACGGATGTATCGGTAGATTGTCCTGCCAATGCCAGATCATGATTCCCCTGATATGAACCATATTTTATAAATAAACACCGCTTTATGTATTTCACAGTGTAGTCAACCTGCTTCTCTAAATTTATCGCCTTTCAATTCAATATGTCAGAAACTAACAGTGATAGTGCATTTGAACGTATGTGCTCCAATTTTCTGTCTCATGTCTACTTTCACCAGTTAAGTACCTTTTACTAACTCATGAATTCTTACCTCTAAAACCCTATTAAACAGCCGTTGTTAAGACTGCAGATATGGTATGTTAAAGTTAATTTACTATAAAATTCTTGATTTCAATGTTGATACCAAAATCATAAATCTACTAACAAGATGGCTTCACTTCCGTGCTTCAATCAATACACAGTCCAAAGAAATGCAACAGGCAATCTTCGATTTAACAGCAACTATACTAAAAGACAGTAAGAAAAATGTCGAAATCGCCTCAAACTTAAAGAAACAGTTAGATAAGTTATATGGTTCAACTTGGCATTGTATAGTTGGCAAAAATTTTGGATCGTTTGTCTCTCATGAGTCTGGAAACTTTATATATTTCTACGTTGAAAATCTTGCCTTTTTATGCTTTAAAACTGCTTAACTAATGGTTACATGTACATTTTGTTTTATACCTTGGAAATCATGTGACGGTTTGAATTACTTTCGTTGCCAATCATATTTTATAGCTATTTAATATTAATATTTATTGAAAGTTAAAGCAGCATATAGATTAATATATAATGAATTTATCCTCATTTTTAATTCAATCTTTCCAATGGACAAGACGTATGTGGTTGTATCTGTGGGACTATACATGATTTAAAGAATGTCTTGGGCTAACAAGTGACTTGACTTTTTTGAAACTAGGGGATAACTCTGGATCATCAAATGCATTATTAACAAACCTTCTTTTCAATTTCACTTTGTGTGTCTCTGTAGTTTTTATTTTTTCTTTAGAACTTACAATTGGGTCTGAAGCTTTAGTTCTGCTAGTGAATCTGAACTCTTCTTTTGAGTCCTTGTCGTCGTCGGCTTTATCAAATAAATGCAACGACTGCTTCGAATTTGCAACAGGAGAAGAGGTGTCAATCATAGTTAATCTTTTCTTAGGAGTGAGATCAATCTTACTGGAAGATAAATCACCCAGTATATCCTTGTTTGATGTGGTCAAAATTTTATTTAAATATGGTGTTGTAGAAAAGCTAGTCTTTTGGAACGAAATTCCTGATGCTGCCTTTAGAGATTTTGATAAACGATTCTTCAACTCAGTATTTGATTTTTCCAAAGATTTCATTTCACTTTTCATTATATTATACTGGATCTGTAACTGATTGAACTTTCTTTGAAAAACTGTCTCATTCGAACCCACAACCTTTATGTTGTTGCGAAACGAACCAGTACCCATATTCTTGTTTCCTGCCTTTGCTTTCTTTAATTCACTTAGCATTTCTTTATGTTTTGTATCTGCATTGTAAGTAACTCTTAAGAACTCTAACAGGTATGTGAGTGTTCTAATTGTCTCCTGTCTTTTCATATCTGTTTTGTTTAATTCATTCAATGATTTAGATAACTGAACATAATGGCTGTAATTCACGCGTATCTCTAATTCTAAATCCTCTAGCCCAACAGCACTTTTAGTTCTCGTTGAAGGTAACATGTTTATCTTAATTATATTTTATATTTGGATTTATATCATAATTAATGATATGGTACAAGAGAGGAGAGAGGAATATTCACCTAAATAAAAAATTACAAAAATATAAATAACGTAAGCGAACAAATTAACAACAATAATAAAAAGGTCGTACCCGGACTCGAACCGGGGTTGTCCGGATCAAAACCGAAAGTGATAACCACTACACTATACAACCAATAACTGTAACTTATATAGTTGGCTAACCCTTAAATTGTTTTATATCATTAGGTATTTGATTTAAAAAATATTTATAAAATTTTAATTCTGAATTTCACTCATAAAAATATTGTCAGAACTGCAATGCTAATCCTAAAGTTAAAGTGTTATTCCTAATCTCCCGAATGTTATGGTATCGGATTAAATTAGCAATTATAACCTTATTTTGATAGTTATTTATTATGAAACGGAAGAAATGTAAGTAATATACTCCAATTGAGATATATATAAAGTTAGTCCCATCTGGAATATTCTATTTTGTATATGATATACCAGAAAATATTAATAAAGAACAATGAATTTTTATTAGAAAAAGTAAAACTACCTACAAGTCAACCAGGAAGGTAAGTTAATGTAGTTAGCATCTTTTGTTATTCTTACAATACACACCCATTAACCAAGTTGGTATCATGACTTGAATTATTGTATAAATCAAAGAAAACCCCTCTTATTTATGAGTTTATTACAAACAATGATGATAATGTTGACTAGATATTAAATACATACACTAATACAAATTAATTCCTACACCCCGATATACACATATTTGCATAAAATAAAAATTAGAATCAACTAATTCGGTTCATTAGTCCTACATTTCAAACACTGAATTGTTGTTGAAGCAAATTATTCGATATATTTATGTATCCCACTTTATATATTCTTTGTTCTTAATAAATTGACTAAACCTATTTAATCACCCCCTCAATATGGGCATCACTTTATAGGCAGACTTATTTCTGGTGAAACAGTATCACAAGCGACAGCGGAAACTGGGGTAGTGGAGACTGAATCTGTTGAAACTGAATCTGTTGAAACAACAGCAGTAATAGCAAGTTTTTCAGGTTATGGATCAATTAAGGGTTAACATTACTAAAACATTCAATAATATCTTAAAATATTGGTGGATTTTCAGAAATTTTGAATAGTGAATACCAGACTACAACTAATATAACCAATCAATTGAGATGTAACGTTAAAAGATATTGACTAGCACTAGGGTAAACGCTGTGTGGTTTGGATCCATATCTCTCCTTCTCTTATTGTCTAATTTTAAAGCAACCTTCAGCCCTTTTCAAACTCAAATGATTTGATTAGTGGCAGATTTACTTTTGGGGGATAGTAAGGTGAACTTCATCCATATAACAAAATACTTCTCTTCATTTAAACTAGAAACAAGTAAAAATTCCAGATAGATCGATGTATCGTATGTATTGAGTATTGGATTGGAGAATCCCTTTTTCTCTTTGGTCTCTTTGGAAAAGTTGAAGGATTGTTAACAACAGGAGAAATTTATGCAACGGATTTATATCTAGTGACACTACAGTGAGTGCTCTTTATAACCGGTTGAAGTCTTAGAAATCCAGACTTCAAACTCACTTTCAATGAATAGATAGATAATTCATTAATTATAGAGAAGTATAAAGTATTAACAGTTTATAGAGTAAAAAATCGGAACAGAAAATTCTTTTATAATCATGAGTCAGAAAATATTCAATATTTGAAATATTTAACTGATATATTTATTCACTTGGATTTATATTGTAAAGATGTGTTTTTTTTCGAATTCATTATGAATTGTAGAACTTGTATAGTTATGTACTTGGGAGTGAAATATTGGGGTGTAGGTGTGAATTCGTATTAGTGGATGTATTTAATATCTAGTCAACATTATCATCATTGTTTGTAATAAACTCATAAATAAGAGGGGTTTTCTTTGATTTATACAATAATTCAAGTCATGATACCAACTTGGTTAATGGGTGTGTATTGTAAGAATAACAAAAGATGCTAACTACATTAACTTACCTTCCTGGTTGACTTGTAGGTAGTTTTACTTTTTCTAATAAAAATTCATTGTTCTTTATTAATATTTTCTGGTATATCATATACAAAATAGAATATTCCAGATGGGACTAACTTTATATATATATCTCAATTGGAGTATATTACTTACATTTTTTCCGTTTCATAATAAATAACTATCAAAATAAGGTTATAATTGCTAATTTAATCCGATACCATAACATTCGGGAGATTAGGAATAACACTTTAACTTTAGGATTAGCATTGCAGTCCTGATACCTAGATTAATTAATAGGTTGAATCTTAAGGAATTAGATCTAAATCATAAATAACTGACTGACACAAGACAGTATTAACTTAATCAGTTTTAAAACAAACGAAAGTGGTGCATTAGCTCAGTGGTCAAGAGCATCGTGCTTATAGCCTCCGACGTCTATGTCAATGTCACGCATCGTTTCTTTAAAGCAACGCGATGGTCACGGGTTCAAACCCCGTATGCACCAATTTTTTGAAATTTTTTGAAATTTTAAAAAATTAAAGTAATAATAATTAATGATAATAATAAAAAGAAGTTGGGAAAGTTTAATGAGTAAGTTTTCACTAATTTATTAAGAAGAAAAAGTATATTATACAAAGAGAGAGTACAACAGAGAAAAGAAGTAGAGAAGATCATATATACACACGGTCACCCACCAGCAGAAGGAATGTTTTTTTGGGGAGAGTTAAAAACTAACCATTTATTGTATGCACATGTTAAGTGCATGAATGATAGATAAATATGTTGAATAATTAGCTTTAACACTCACCATACCACTGACTAAACTAAATTTAACTTTATCCAAAGGTTTTACTAAGAATGTGAGCTAGCATTTAATTAGTATGAATTAATTAGCTGGAATTAATCATCAATTCTAGTGTGATCTCTCTCATAAAGCGGTATTTGATGTTAATGTCCTTTATTCTCTAATGATGGACTGGATGGTCGGTCACTCAGCACAAATGCACTTGTTTTATCTTTAAAAATCGCAGTAATTTGGTGGAATTAAATCTGAAGCTCGTTGAACGCTTGCTTTATACATAACGGTTGGTTGATATCATAGTAATCTGGCCATTCTCTATCCGTTTGATTATGAAGTCTTTTTACACTAACTAATTCGTTCCAACAGAAAAACATTTTCTGCTCTATTACTATAGTTTCTTTATATTTTGATGACTTACACATTCTTTCTGAATCTGCTTATATTACGTATATCAAGCAATTATTACCTTCCCAGTTCCTGTTGAAAGCTTTGGAAATGTTTTGTTGGATGAGGAGACAGAAGAGAAATACTGGTAAAAACATGAATCAATAAAGCAAAAGTTTATCTAATGGAGATCAAATTTTTCTGAATTTGGCATAAAACATGGGTCAATGGAAAAAGCCAGTTACAATAAATTGATCGATCTTTAAAGTTAAGAAACCTTAAGGTTTCAGATGTAAATAGGCATTTCTGAACTTAGTTAAAAAACCACGTGCAGTCCAATGAGAAAAGTTCTTGCATGTTCTAGTTAACAAATTATATCCATAAATAGGTTCCCTAATATAAGTACTGAAAAGTTCTTTCAAAACAGTATTATTATCAGAGACAGCAAAAACATAGGTAGTGGAGACTGGATCTGTTGGAACAAATGTCGTAAGTTCAGAATTAATTAAGAGTCACCCGTCAGTAAAGTAATCCAGGATACCATTTCCAAAAGGAATGATTACTTAAGTAAGATTATCTTTAAGATTGTGCATATTGATGAGGGGATGATTGAATAGGGTTTAAATTAATTTATTACGTAAAAGAAATATAACGGAAGGGTAAAATCATTCATATAGATCAAGGAAGCAATGAAAGAAAACAATAATTTCTTTGTTCCACTTGGAAATTTAAGGGGTATGCGAAATAACAAGGTACAATCGGTATTTGTGTTATACATGATCTTTTTGGTGGTATGTAAACTCCCCGGCCGGTATTGTACATTTTTCATCTTTCTTCATCCTCTATATTTATACCCTCCTTCCTTATTTTAATGATTTTATCTCTTACCTAACTCACTGTTTAATTATTTGCATATATATATAGCAAATTCACATATTATCTATACTACTGCATATTAATGCATAAAGTATTTGTATAAAATCTTTTTCTAGTGAGTCTACCAAACGTCAATTAAGATATATAAAGTAGTTCTGTATTTTCTTGATCCCTTGAAATTACAATTTCCATATTTTGTTAAATACATGTTCATAATTGCTGACTAACTTTATTTTAATAGTTTACTTATCATGAAATAACTGACTGTTGAAAAACGAACATAAGGAATATAAGTAAATCAAACTACTTACAATACACACCCTTTAACCAGGTTGGTATCAAGACTTGAATTGTTGTATAAATCAAAGAAAACCCCTCTTATTGATGAGTTTATTACAAACAATGATGATAATATTGACTAGATATTAAGTACATCCACTAATACGGATTAATACTTACACTTCAATTTTTTCTTACTACTTCATGGCTTCCAACATTTAATAAGCTAACTTCATTCCATTGTCTGCAGTTTAAATTTTTTCAATTCGAATATTCAACCTTAAATTAATAGCTTATATTATTATAGCTGCTAAAAACCTTTTTCTTATTTAAAATTAATGGTCCCTTGGCCCAGTTGGTTAAGGCATCGTGCTAATAACGCGGGGATCAGCAGTTCGATCCTGCTAGGGACCATTTTTTTGTCTTAGTTATCTGGAATGAGAGATATATTTTATGGTAATTAATTTTTCAGAGACTAACAATTCAAGTAGATTTTAGATGGCTCAGGTTTTGAGTGTTACTGTTAAAATTAAACTTTTAGAATCATCCTGATATCGTGTATTAGAATTTCTTAAATATATCTAAAATATTTATTTTATATTTATAAAAATATTCAAGCGACCAGGGAGAGGATTGAACTCTCGATCTTGCGATTAACAGTCGCACGCCTTAACCAGCTTGGCCACCCAGTCATTATCTATTATGTAGAAGTTTAGACTGACTCTCCTTAAACTATTCTGATTGAATTTAACCTTTTTTATTGAGTTAACCAAAGGTCAGGTCTCTTTTCTCTCTTATAACATTCTCCCCTTCCTGTATTCCACTCAAGTCTTAACTAAACAAAATAATATAAAGACAAATTAACATTTATATATATTATTTTCTATCCACCCGATACTGTACCTTATTTGTTTCACATTCTTAATTATTTAAACTGTCGAATCTCTTACATATTATTTTAGATAACCTTGTTAATTCATAATGCCTTTAAGGATTATTATCAAGTTAAATATAGTCTCTGAGCATCCAACCTATTAATATGGAAATATCTGAAAAATTAATTGTGAATTTCACTCCAAAGTACATAACTATACAAATTCTACAATTCATAATGAATTGGAAAAAATACATCTATATAATATAAATCCAAATGAATAAGCATATCAGTTAACTATTTCAAATATTGAATATTTTCTGTTCTCATTTTTACTCTATATAATTAATGAATTATCTATTCATTGAAAGTGAGTTTGAAGTCTGGATTTCTAAGACTTCAACCGATTATAAAGAGCACTCACTGTAGTGTCACTAGATATAAATCCGTTGCATAAATTTCTCCTGTTGTTAACAATCCTTCAACTTTTCCAAAGAGACCAAAGGGAAAAAGGGATTCTCCAATCCAATACTCAATACATACGATACATCGATCTATCTGGAATTTTTACTTGTTTCTAGTTTAAATGAAGAGAAGTATTTTGTTATATGGATGAAGTTCACCTTACTATCCCCCAAAAGTAAATCTGCCACTAATCAAATCATTTGAGTTTGAAAAGGGCTGAAGGTTGCTTTAAAATTAGACAATAAGAGAAGGAGAGATATGGATCCAAACCACACAGCGTTTACCCTAGTGCTAGTCAATATCTTTTAACGTTACATCTCAATTGATTGGTTATATTAGTTGTAGTCTGGTATTCACTATTCAAAATTTCTGAAAATCCACCAATATTTTAAGATAAAATTACTTGCTCGAGGGTTTAGTTCAGTTTAGTTATTCGCTATACTCTCCATAAATTGAATATAAACTTATTCTCTGCTCCCCCTGAAAATTATCACTCCTTTTGGCAATGAGAGATATGATAGATATTATTGAATGTTTTAGTGATGTTAACCCTTAATTGATCCATAACCTGAAAAACTTGCTATTACTGCTGTTGTTTCAACAGATTCAGTTTCAACAGATTCAGTCTCCACTACCCCAGTTTCCGCTGTCGCTTGTGATACTGTTTCACCAGAAATAGGTCTGCCTATGTATATATATACTCTATAAGAAATGAGCAAAAAAATGCACAATTGTGGTTTAGAAAATTAAAATTTGATTAGATGGCAAATCACAATCAGAGTAATCAGTTACAGGACAAGAAGTTTGGGAGACATCTAGACCAAGAAATGCTTTGACTTGATTGAACGAAGTCTTTCAACAGGAACTGGGAAGTCAACAAGCAATTGTTGATGTTGGTAATACATGAAGATGAGTTAGAAGGAGTCTAGTATAAGTTATCAAAATATAGAAAGACTATAGTAATGCAAGAGCAATAAATGAGAGATCAGATAGATAGATAAATTCTTTGTACCGACAGAATACGATGAAAGTTAAAATGTTGCTGAATGGATAATCCAAATCTATTTCTCATACGGAACAACTGGGCTAAAAGCTTCAGAATAGACATTCTCTTTAGTTTGGTAAAAATATTAAACAACTAATGCAGTAGTATTATTGATAGTGTAGAACGAAGGCAACAGATAGCAGTTGTATTAGGAGGTAAATCGACAACCTTTAGTTATCGTTTGATGTATTAGCATCTAGTTTCTTATTAACAGAAAAGCTTTAAGGGCGGCTTCAGAACAACCGAAAGCTAGCTAAATAGTAGAAATGTAGATAGAAAAATTAGTGGCAGCTCTAGCAACAAAGACAAAATTAACCAGATTGTCTTCACGAAGAACCTTGAATTAATGGAGCAGAAGGTTAAGAAGTAAGGAAAAAACTAGGAATATTAAGATTAATTAGTGGAGCAAACACAGAAAATCTCAGAAACTGGGTTGAAATGATATTAGATTAGGGATATACAAGTGGTTACAAACAGAGATGTAATTCTCTGGAAACTTACGTTATTATAGTTAGCAATATCACTTTGAATAGGTCATAATCAAAAGAGATACCATCATAGAAAATTCTTATTTAACACCGATTTAATTGATCTCACTGATTCTAAAGCAGTATAATACATATAGTTAGTTTAACAACAGTATCTTTGAATAGCAGCTGACCTAACTGCCCCCAATTAATCTTTATATTTCTATTTCATTACGTCATCTAAAATCACCCAATTGCGACTATCAAATGGTGATATGAAGAATCTAATTGCAATAACCAAGCTATGAACCAATCAGCAAATCATGGCTACGGCAACTTCAATTTGATTGATCATTCATATTGTGGTAAAGACAATTTTACAATTTATTTGATTGTAGGAATGGAATTTTTCTTTGAAGAATATTTTGACTATTAAAACTAAAACAAATATCAACTATTTCGTTTTGAGTCTGCTACTCCAGCTGTTTAGTCAAGAAAACTTTTACAGATATTGCCATAACGAGTGTTATGATGATGGTGTGATAGCCAATTCCGAAAATCAGTGTTCGAATTTCATATATCCGAAAGTCTTGAATATGATAGGCATATTTGAAAGTACCTATATGGTTGATTGCGATGGTGTTAGATTAATAGAATTGATTTAGATTACTAAATAAATGAAAATGAAAGAAAAAAAATAACAGATGATAGAGTGAAATGCAAGAGTATTAATTCCTTCCTTTTACATCAAAAAAATAGTTTGAAAATATTCCGGGCAGTTTCAGAAAGTAATATTATGTGTCAAACCTGAGAAACAATGATCTCCAGGCAACTGCTTCCACTTATATTGATTTCTAAAAATATTTTAATACCTGATGTTCAATTACATAGTAGTCAATATCCTACCATAGTTCAAATAAGGGAACTGGATGACAAACAATAAATAGGAATAGAAAAAAGTACAAACACAAACGGGATTATTTCCATTTAACCAAACCAAGACTTTATTGAACAAGACTAGCTTGAGTCTTCGAGGTAGTTTGATAATATTATCAACCATAATGTTTTCAGTACCTTAGAAAGCCCCTTCTATAACAAAGTCGAATCTAATATTAATGTTTTTAATATTCTGATGATGCATAGAATAGAATCTTCACCTAAGCTCATTGATACAACCATTATTGTTTTCAAATATAGTATGTGTCGTTTCATCTAAAATATTCAGTTAGGAAAGTAATTGGATTAACTATAAAACCTCTGTGGCAGTATCGCTCAGTACTAATATACCTAGCTTCGGCTGATGATAAAGCAACAAACTGCTGCTTCTTACTTTCCCCATGTAAAAGTAGCGTCAATGTTTTTGAGGTATAACAAATAGCAAATTTTCTGTCTTATTTATCACATTACCGTAGTCAGTATTACTGTATCCAATATAATAAGTAACAATTTACTTGAAAAGAAGTGATAGATTGAAAAGGTGTTTTTAACTAGCGTAACATACTTTTAACAGCTTTAAATTTAATTTCAGCGTGTGATTTGAGAAAATAAACTTATTCTTCTAATGAAGTACGTTAGTTCGGGTGTAGTTTTATCATAAACAAATAATAACTCTTTTACCATGATGTGGAACTAGCCAGTGTCAAATTAAGACAGAATTTTGAGATGAAGTGGAGATAAGTCAATGGTAGTTAATAAAGGAACCATGACAGCATTGAATTTGTTAGTCCATCAAAGCAAAGCTTGTTTGAAATCATATAAATTCTTTTTATATAAACAAAATTTTCTTCTTTTCATCATGTGGATGGCCTCAGAGTTGAGTCATATAATTTACTTCCATTAGAACTCTGTTCAAAAAGGCATTAGGCACTTTCATTTGATCTAATTTTGAATCAAATTGAATAGCTAACCTAAACAACAAACAAATACTCATAGTCAATAACTAGATTGAAGATCCCTTGGTAATACAAATAGCAAACTAGACTAAAGCCTCGAGCAAGTAATTTTATCTTAAAATATTAATGGATTTCAGCAATTTTGAATAGTGAATACCAAACGACAACTGATATGACCAATCAATTAAGAGTCAACTAAACCCAAAAGTATGGTTTGCATATTAAACATCCATTTCCTTTTCCATAACAAGTGTAGACAAGTGTAGTAATATAATGTTTCTTCAATAGTCCTTCCTATACCAGCATTGAACTGAGGGTCGGTTGCATAGCAATAAACTATCACAATCTAAAGAATAGGCTAAAGCATCAAATTTACTAATAGAAGAAAATCTTTGATGTTTTCTTGGAATAAATAGGTAGGAAGGTATCTCAGAATAATTGTAACATTTGACTATATAACGATAAAAGAGAGATTGTACTAGCACTGGGACAAATACTTTGACTAAAATTGAATTGTTTAAAAATAAAATAACCTTAAATTCTGATATTCATTATTAAAAAACTCACTATCCCTCATTTCCTCTTATTTTCTGATCTTATAACAACATTCAACCCTTTGAAAATTCAAATGATTTGATTAGTGGTAGATTTACTTTTGGGGGATAGAGTGAAATTTTTCCAAATAATGAGTATAATTATTAACAATAGTAACAAATTACTTTTCAGTTAACCAGGAACAGGAAAATATTCCAAGAAGTTAAGAAGTAGGCTTATGTCTCACCTACAATCAGAATCTTCTATAGTAACCGATTGTGAATTAAATAATGCTTAAAATTAGCCTTACTAGTTTTATATTGAGCTTCCAAATCAATCAACAAATTGTCGAATTTTGGATTAGTCGAGACTCTATTCAAAGGGTCAATTAAAAGTAAGTATTATCATTAATGCTTTAAATGAAGATGAATCAAAACCGAGATTCCATGCTTAGCAAATGATCAAAAATATGATTTTAAGCATTGAATTATGAACTTGATAGTTCTAATAGTTCACCAATGGTAGCAAGTACTGATGTTGACGCCGATCGAAAATCGTTGATTGTCTTGAATATTATGTAACTCAAAACAACTTTCACAAGCTGATTATAAATGTTTTGATTCATAGGAAGTATCATCTATTTTTACATTTAGTTGATTAGCCTGGGCTTTGTTACCTGATTTATTCTCAAACAATATTAGAATATATTACTATCCATGAAGATGGGTAGGTAGGTGTGTATTGACTATCTAATCATGTGTGCTAGTTTCAATGATGTACACTTACATATCCATAATTGTATATAACATTCAAGTTAAAACGATTTCATTGAATGATCTGAGGATTCTAATTTATAGCACTGTGATTATTGTTACAGAATTATACGAGTATAAATGGGAGACATGGATAAAAATTTGTTTCATTCAACAAGTGGTACATGAGGTATTCTCATAAGTGAGTTTAACAAAGTTCTTTACAATGAATAAGAATGAGATAATGAAATTTGAACAATTTATAGAGGAGATTTAATGATTTATATACTTTGGTATATTTTTTTCCTGGATGTTCAAGATATTAATTCACCTAACTTCAACTTTGAAAATCCTCCTGTTTAAATAATTCATTCTTACAAAACAAAGAACTATAGAAGTTACTTAGACAAATGTAAATAGTAGAATAAGGCAAATGAATGATTATATGCATTTTTTTATTCTGTGATTCATCAAATAAACTTCAAGTTACTTCTTTCTGATCAATTAATTATCGGACACATCTTGCTTGTGCTCAACTTCATGTGAGAGTAGGTGTTATTTATTGACTTAGTTTGTTTTTGTTACTGAAAGACCCAGTTCCTGTATTGAATATTGTATAAACATTGGTTACTAAAAGGTTCCAGTTCATTCTGTCAAGGATAACCAGATACTAGAGTATCTTAAGAGTATACTCGTCTGGAATAGCTCATCTACAAAACAGAATAAAATAATTTTGAGTGCTATAATATATATGTACACGTACTTCTAAGTAACTAACAAATAAATAATTAATATATCTTTGTGTTATATTGCCTTACCAATGTTTTTTATACTGTAGGAATATGGTTATCATGCAGTGATGAAGATTATATAAAAAAGTGGAAAAAACAAAAAAATACAATAACTGTCTATACAACGATCGCATATACCTTTTGAAATTTTGAAGTTCTGGTATTTATTCGAAATGACTTTGAAGTTTATACTGAGTACTATTACTTCAATAGATCTAATAAAAGTTTAGTGAAACTGGTTTCTATAGGAATCAGCGAAAAGAAAATTACTTTTTTTGTAAAGGTTAGAACTAATTATTCAGTATAATCATTAAACACCTGATAAATATGTTAAATAATTAACTTCAACAAGAGTATTGTAGAAATGGCAGCACTATTTATCATGACCTTTTATACCAATAGTATATTAATTATATTGATAGCCAAATAAAAGCAAATACACAAATTAACTACAATAATAAGTTCTTCAAATGGTGGTAAAACATCTTCTTCTTTACATCAGATGATTCCGATATAGTGTAACGGCTATCATGGTCCGCTTTCACCGGGCAGACCCGGGTTCGACTCCCGGTATCGGAATTTTACTGGGCGTGTGGCGTAGTTGGTAGCGCGCTCCCTTAGCATGGGAGAGGTCTTGGGTTCAACTCCCAACTCGTCCATTTTTATTAATTGATTTCTGTTCTTTTTTTTCTTTTATAGTTCTTCCTATATGCCCTTCTTCATAAACTAACCAGAAAGCTTATTTAATTGTGTCAGGATTCCTATATTCATCCTATAGTTAGTTATTAAGGCTTGATTCCAACTGGAAATTCTCGGAATATTTTCTGGCTAATCTTATGGATATAAAAAGGATTTGCCATCCCTATTTTCAATCTATCATTTATTATTACTTTTTCTTATAGAAAAATAGTCAATAAATTCTCTGTATGTTGTTGACATGGAATTTCTGATATTTATTTAAAGTGTATTTGTAGTCCAGACTGATAGAGCTTCAACATCTATCTATCGGACCATTAAAATTATTCATCAGAATGATGACGACTTTTGAAAGATAATTAAACCTTGTAAACTATCACTTTTATGGCTTTATGGTTCTATATGTTTAATTAAAAGTGGTAGCTAAATATCCAAACTATCAATTTAAGAAATGTGTGCATAAAGACTTAATGCTAGATTCCACACCAAGTACGCAATTATACAATTCGTTAAGATATGTAAGCAAACAACATGTATATATAAAATTTTATTTCAGAAATATTTTATGTTTGTATGATATTTGAAACATCATTTTTAGCAAAAATGTTTTTCCCGCGACCCTCAATAAAGGTTAATAGTATAGTGGTATGATTGCTTTTGGTAAATTATGTCCTATGTTCAATTCTTAGTTGACCCGTAATTTAGTTGTTCGAATGACTTCCTGTGGTTTCTGTTTTTAGCTGGTTGCACTTACAGGCCTGCAGGAATTATCCGCGTCGTCATCTTGCCTTGTTATCTTAGACATTAACTTCATCCAGAACAATTCAAATACCAATTCGTATTATCCAAACGGAACAAAATCTCAACTTATACATGAATATCTTATCATTGACCTTGTTTATCACTTCTATCTTTTCAGTTTTAATTGGTGCCGTACCAATATCAGCCAAAGATGATCCCAAGATTACCCATACAGTCATTTTTGAAATTGAACAGGGAGATAAAATTTTAGGAAATATAACGTTGGGATTATTCGGTAAAGTTGTTCCAAAAACAGTGATCAATTTTTATGAATTAGCTAATTTAAAGTTTAAAGATACTATTTTCCATCGTGTCATAAAAGATTTTATGATCCAAGGTGGTGATTTTGTTAACGCCGATGGAACAGGCGGTTATTCAATTTACGGCCAAAAACCAGGTTCTTTCAAGGACGAAAATTTTGAATTAAAGCATGACAGAGCTGGTAGATTATCTATGGCTAATGGTGGTCCAAATACTGCTGGTTCACAATTCTTCATCGTAAGTAGAGTTCAACTATTGGAACAATTTCATTGAATTTTTTGAACTTCTCTTTTTCCGAAAAATTAATTATACTAACATATACTGTTGCTTTAGACCAGTATGGCCACACCTTGGTTAAATGGTTTGCATGTTGTGTTCGGTCAATTGTTAGACGGTCGTGAAACGTTTTCACTCATTGAATCTACAGAAACTGGTGATAATGATAGACCTCTCGAAAATGTTGTTATTGCCAATGTCTATACTTCTTCCTCTGAACAAATTGTTGAAACTAAGGATTTAGCCAATGAAATTAAAGAAATTCAGGATGATGCTGTATCAAGTACTCCTGCACATTCAGAATTCAATGAATCAGATAAAGAAGATACTAAGAATGATGCTACAACTAAAGGGAAAAATGTTGCAAATACTGAATCATTTGATAATGAGATTAATAAACAATTGGGTACAGGTATTGATACTACAGATCAGATTTATAATGATATCAATGGCGAAGAAGATATTGGTTCTAAGGTTCATTATGCCTTGATTCCAATTGTACTTTTTATGGTTATTGTCTTGATCCTGCTTTTCCAGGCCAAGAACAAAGTTCTTTTCACAATTAGAGGTTCAAGGTATAGAAGATTACAATCGTAAATGTTAGAAAGTACAGAAGTTATATGGCTTATATATTTTCTATCTATATATCATGAGCGATTTTGATGTTACACCAAGCGAGTTATTTTCCATAAATATTGCCAAGCTATAAATCAGAGAATGTAGGGTTACCTTGTATTTCCTTTTCATATATAAAAAGGTAAGGCTTTGTTTTAACAACTGCTTTAAGTAGTCTTTGAAAATAGATAGTATTTCCTGTTAACAAACAATTGATAATTTCTTGAAATAAAATTATTGGATTCCTTAACATTTCTTTTCCCAATGAACTTATCGCCTTACTATTAATTCCATCATAAGTCTCAATTATATCAACTTTTAACCAATCATGTCCTTCAACGTCAGGTAACTTTATGCCTTTCACTGTAAGATCAGGATTATCCGAATTATAGGTTGTGATAACATAATCAAATGAGTTCCATAGTTGGTTGGTATTTGAAGTTAATTTATCAATATTTTCAGTCTTATCATATGATACAGCTATATCCCCTTCTTCATTTCTGATATGTGTAAACATAGTAGATCCAGTCATAGAAACAGGAACATCTATGTGAACTGTAATTGGAGATTTTAACGGATTATTCAAACATTGCTCGTAAATTCTTAAATTTAAATTTGTAATTGCTTCCCCACCAGGATAATTGTAACTTGAAATATAACCAAAGGATAAAGAAACTATCACACTAATACAAGATAAACTGATAACCAATAAGGTAAACAATCTGTAAACAAATGCCTTTTTGTTTGAGAAATAAGAAATTGACACAGCGGCTGCAGCAGTCAAACCAGGAACTGAATAAACAATAAATCTCCATTCTTTATGAGGTAGAATAGACATGAATATAATAAATAATAAGGAAGCAATCGAAACTGATTGTATGGTTTTCACTCTATAATTGACAAGATCTATGAAAAATCCTGGTATAGCAAGTAATGGAATCAACGGAACAAAAAACAATTTTTTAAAATAATCTGTGAAATAAGCATAAAATGGTTTTGTACCCCAATTACTGGCATTACCATATATGACGTTATAAATGAATGATTCTAATTCAGGTAAAGTAGGAGTTAGCCAAAAATAAGTGTCAACGTAATAGCTAGTCAAAGTACCAGCAAAGAGTCCAATAAGACCATATAAAACAGTATTAAACAAATTAGATTGCCTGTTATAAAGGCACACTAGAGCTAGGATTCCTGTAAAAAATAGAATTTCTACTCTAAAAACAACCCCAACAAAAGATAAAATAGCCAACCCTAATGGAATATCACCCAAAATGATGATTGAAAGTGAGCTATTAACAAGAGGAAGAGCTATGAAATTAGGTAACAATCTTGAACTGTAATAAATAATATGAAACTGAGAGCAAAGAAGTAACCCAAACCATATACCAATAGCAGACGAAGATTTATCACATGCCTGTGCAATAGAGTTCTTTAATTTAACAAAACCTAACCAATTGAAAATACCCAATACTAATCGAATTAAAAATTGTATGCTAAGGTTGGTAATTTTGAAAGGAGAATTATCAAGTAAAAATGTATCCATCCAGTGGTATACTCTAGACAGCATAAGTTTCACAGGAGCAGATAAAATTAGAGCACCAAAAAATGAACGCTTCACAGCACCTGGAAATTCTATATGATCGTAGTTTGATATGTCGTCAACTCCATTGAATAGAATATCATAGGCAGCGTGTATGTTGAAAGATTCTTCGACCTTTGTGAATGGAGAGATGACCAAATGGTAAAAAATTATTATAAAAAGGAACACATCTAGAGCCTTAGATAGTAGTTGTATCATTTGTTGGGGGTTGTGTTATGTTCATAGCTTCGGTTGTTGGATTGTTGTTGATTATTCAATTAGATGTACTCATTTAGGCCAGAGACATTTCCGACCATATTGAGCCGCAATCTTACTTCTGTCGCTAGCTCCGAACATCATGAATTATCCGAAAAAATTGTGGATTATGATGCTACCATTTTATGACAACTGTTTCCCAAGATTGGCTGTTTCACATTTCCGAAAAATCCAATATATATTTAGAAGAAAATCCTGACACAAATATTATTTTAACCTTAAATTCAAAGATGAAGTTAAACTCAACATATCAATACCATTTTCCAAGAATGAATATTACAAACAGAATTCTCTCTAACTCTTTCCTAATTCCTAAACTTTCTGACTTGACCTACAGTAATTTCGAAGTCTTTTTGATAGACCACCAGTTAGATACCTCCCTCTTCATTTTTGTGATAAACTTAATTCAAACTAGATTTAATCATTACAAGATTCCTGGCCCTTATCTAACTGAGTACACCAAATTTTGGAGTTTATGATGTTTTCCAAGGCCAAGCTCATAATACTCATATAAACATGCACAAGCATCTAAGGCAAAATAATGGTGGAAATTTCTTAAAAATTGATCCAAATTATGTTGTAATCGACAATTCATATGTTATTCCTATTATTTATGGTAATAAAAAAGGATTCTATTAAACGGGCTTTTATTTAATACAATGTATTTTCTAGAAAAATAAGCCTGTTTTAAATTTATTCAGTGAAACTAATGCAAATTATCATAAGGTTCGAATTAAATTAGTTGATACTGCTTATAAAATTTCTTCTTTGCTTGAAATAGAACATAAAATTGATGAATGTACCAATTTAATGATTGAACAGTTTGACAGCCAATATTTAGGTAAATTTTTTGATTTAAGTATGTGGTTACATCATTATGCTTTAGATGTTGTGGATGAGGTTACCTTCAATTTAAAATTAGGTTTCTTGAGAAAAGGTGGTGATCTTGATGGTATAATTAATGGTATTCGTGGCATGTTAAAATATTCTGCTGTCTGGGAGAAATTCCAGAATTATATAAATTTGCTCTAGGAAATCCAATATTACCTTATGTTATTCCGTCAACACAAACTTAGAATAAAGTTTTAACTTTTACTTCCAAAGCCGTTAATCAAAGAAAAACTTTGAAAAAAAATGGTGAGCTCACTATTAATGGTGTCAATGAAGATAAGGAAGGACATGTCAATTAAATGGTGTAATAAGGTTGAAGATAGAATGACTACGAAAGAAATAATTTTTCATTTATTAACAAACGTATTTGCCGGTTTTGATACTAAAGTTATTGCTTTGAGAGCCGTTTTATATAATTCAATGAGAGATCCTTTCAGATTAAAGAAAGCCCAAAAGGAAGTTGATGATGCTTATAATGGTAAATTAATGAATCAGAACATTCAACATAGGGTGTATAAATCTTATCTACCATATATCAATGCTTGCATTCAAGAAGGTATGGAAATTCATCCATCTGTTGGCTTAATTCCTGAAAGACATGTCCAAAAAGTGGGGTTACTATTGGTAACACCATTTTTAAAGAGGGTACAGTTATTGCAATTAATGCTTGGGTGCTCCATCATGATGAAAGAATCTTTGAAAGTCCAGATAATTTTATTCCTGAAAGATGGCCAATTGGTGATAAGGAAAAGTTTAAAAAAATGGAAAAATCCACATTCACTTTTGGATTTGGTACAAGATTTTGTGTTGGTAAAAATTTATCTTTAATTAAAATGAGTAAAGTTATTCCTCAATTATTATTGAACTACAATATACAACTTGCACCAGGAACCGACTGGACAATCCTTAATGAATGTTTTGTTGAGCCAGATAATATGACTTGTGTGATTAATCGAAGCGAATCAGGTAGCTATATGTAGTTTTCTAACTAATTTGATTCAATTTGATTAATTGAAGCTTGTTATAGCCCTTACTCTTTTTTTTTATCTGCACCTTTAATTTAATATAAATGTTTATTTTTAGTCTTATATTTCTTATCTTTTTTGGTTTTAATGCTTTATATTTAAGATTAATTAAGTAAATTATAATGATAGTATGGAAAGTGTAATTTTTCATTAAAGCTTCATGTACAAATGGAATACAAATAAAAGAAAGTTGCTTATTCAGGAACCTCCAGACCAACTCTTCTAGCAGTCTTTCTAACTTTATCCGTTTGCTTCAATGAAATACCTGGATTATATCTTTCTAGTAATTCAACATAAGTAGTTTGAGAACTTAAAAAAGTAATGATGTTACCTACATGATCTTTTTCAGCTTTATTTAATTCATCCTTATTTAAGTGATCTAATAGTTTTAAATCTATTTCAGGTCTTTTCAAATCAAGCTTAATTGATTCGACCAATTTTTTATCTTCTTCTGGCGTCAATTGTTTTCCTGCTGTGATGTATTGCAATCTTCTATATTGGACCAAAGCTTCTTGTTTTTTTAAAGCTTCTTTCGAGTGCTTCGCAAACGACTTTGATGCGGTAGTTTCTAATTCTGATATTAAATTCTTGAAAATGGCTTTACCTGACATTTTGATGCTTTTGAAAAGGAAAATAAGTGCTGATTTAGTGTCTGTTTGTCTGATCAACGTAACGTTAAATAGATCCATTACAAAATAGCAGATATCTTGATTCTAAAGAGTAAATCTGTACACCAGAAGACGCGCCCATTGACCACTAAAAGCCGCATATTAACCAGCCAATAAGATGCCAGGGGAATAATCTGGGTGAGACTGACACAAAAAATTCAAGCTGGCTAAAACAGCTTGATTCTCTACTGCATTCTTCTTGCTTTGAGTTTCAATATACACATAAGTTAAATCTAATAACATATCAGAATGGCAGGTCATCCAGGTGCTTATATGGGATGGTGGGGTCACATGGGCTCCCCAAAGCAAAAATACATTAACCATTATACTGTTTCTCCATATGCTCAATCTCCATTAAAAGGTTCTTTGGAAAAAGCAGTTTTCAACTCATTTAGAAGATTCAAGTCTCAGGTTTTATACATTGCCATTCCAGGTTTAGTGGTTTGGGAAATTTGGACTAGAGCTAGAGACTATAACGAATACTTGTACACTAAGGCTGGCAGAGAAGAATTAGAAAGAGTTAATGTTTAAATGTTTATTCATTTTCTTATTTATTAAATTTCAGAATGCTATTCATTACATTATCATTACTCATTTTGTAGAAGTTTTTACTGACTTGGTATATTCTTTAGAGTTTAGTTATGTCTTATATATAAACGAATTAACTTATTTTTCTTATGTTCTCATTTAATTGCGATTTAGTTATTACTTGATTATTCAATGGTTTTGCTGTAGATTTTCGAGTCATCGAAATACCAACATCATTAATTGCTGTTTTATAATAGACATGGGGAGTAAGGAGTTCTAAATATGATACACAAGATCAACAAACGAAATAAAACGTTTAGTATAATTTCTTAGAAAACATTAAACATAAATACACAAAAACAAAACTTGATACAGTCTTATATTACATCTAATCATTCTTTCTTCTTTTCAGTCATAATTAAATCTTCATTAAATGCAACGTAGATATAACCAATCAACACAATGTTTGCAACTAACGCCGCCAGCCCACCAGATATAACAGCATTATCGAACAGATAGTCAACAATGAAAAAAGTAGCAACAGGAGCAATGATCATCATTGCTGTACATATTATGAGTTTCTTTAAAACTTGTCTATTTCAGAAATGTTACTGGTTAGTAAGAGATTCAAAGATAGATGTGGACACAACAAACACAAATAGTGGTTAGAATCACATACGAAGGTATATCAGCCATTGTTACAGTGTATATTTAAATGTATAATAAAGGGGATCGAGCGAAAAGAGTCTAACAGAAAGTTGGTGATCACTAAACTAGTACAAGTTACAACTTGTCAGAATTTATCAGTACTGTTGAAGAAGTTGCTTGACCTTCTGTAGCCTGACTTTCGACGCGTCATGCGTCGAATTTTATGAATAACCAAGTTCAAAAACTCTAGTACCAGTACAATTCAAACTTACCTATTTTTATTTTTATCTATAAAAAGTTACAAATTCAGTCATCATCGTCCGTTAAAACATATTTATCCAAAATTTCTTGTTTAGTAGGTCTTTTAGTAGGCCAAACAAACCCACCAGATGAACCATTGAGGTTAACAATGCAGCCGTAACACAATGGAACTTTCCCACCTAATTTTTCCGAGTTATCCAGTTTTTCTTCTTTTTTTAATGAATTCAGATACATTGAAAGAAGTTGGTTATCTTCGTTTGATTCTATAATTGCACCCCCATGAACTGTGATTTGCTCTAACCAATGTTTTGGGTCGTTGTAAATAAAGTTATTACATAAAATACATTTGGAAATTTGGAAATCATCTTGAACGGGCGGGTGTGTTAATTTAGAACCAATTTTAACAACAGTAGAAATAACCTCAGGGTAGTCAACTTCAACTCCCCTGAAATAATCTCTAACTAATTCATTAATAGTTTTGTTTCTAGCTGATTTCTTTTCAGTTTCTTCATCCTTCTTACTTATAGCAAATCGTTCAATTTTTGAGAATTCTGCGTATGCTTTTATTTCACTGAACAAAACATCTCTTAATGGATGTATTATACGAAGTTTTGTACCTTCAAATTCAACTTCACCATCGGTTAACTTATCAGCGATTTCTGATCCTTTTCCTCTTACAGATAGTGCTAATGTTTGATCGGCTAATTTGGTCATTGAATGCCCAAACAGTATAACAGAACAATTTTCAGCAACCGCTACTCTTAAAATTGTTTCTTCTATCACAAGGGAAAAGAAATCTTCCATAGTGGACTTATCCCTACATTGTGCAAGCATCGATTTTAAAGTAAAATGTTCTTGATTATTCGGAATTTGTTTCGAAAAAGATTGAAACTCATGAGTTAAAAATATGTTTTGGAGTAAATCTTTGTTGATATATGTGTCTGGCTTAATCAGTCTTAATTTAATACTCAATTTTTCTAACAATTCAACACCAAAAAATTGTTTAATCTCTTCAACTTTCGATCTAAAGTCATAAATATTTTCAGTCAATCCTTCTTCATCTATAATTAAAACAACCAACTTGAACCCAAGGTGAGCTCTAGTCATATTTGATTGTTCTTCAAGTAATGAAACCAATATGTCTAACAACACTAACGAGGACTCACCCAGTGATAATGCCATTAAAACAGTTGGTGTCTTAAGTTGAATTTGTCTAATATCTTTTCCATACTTAACCTTAAACATATCATCCTGCATCTGCTTTCTTTGTTTTCCTCTAATGAATCTTATGAAACAAAATTTACAAAAATTGTCATTTCTTGAATGTATTGTAGTAGGCTCTTGTTTGCATCTCTTACATATAGTTTCTGCGAAAGTTGTACTTGACATTTTGTATTTTTCTTGTTTAGATTATGAATCCTTAGAATAAGGTATATATTGGTGAATACTTTGTTGAAGGAGGTTAATAGAAAAAACAAGGTAGTAATTATGTAAAGAATAAATATACTAATATACTTTTTGAAAAAAAATCACTGCCGGCTGTGCAAATTTTACCGGTGAATGGATCATTATTTTTTTGTGCTAACAGTTGAGCTTATCAGTTTTAACTAATTCATGAAATCTCAACAAAACAAAACTTCATTATAAACTTAATGCCAAAAGCCATGTCAGAGGATGACACCAAGAAAGAATTTAATCTCTCCCCGGACATCAAGAAAGAGGACTTACAGTATTTAGACAACAAAACAATCCGTAAATTAGAAGATTCTACTGACGTCAAGTTCGTTGAAAAGATTGAAGGTGGCCAAACAAAGATACAGTTTTACCCAGACAAACCAACCAGAAGAGTACACAAAGACAGATTCATTGTGAAAGAGCCTTCCAGATATTATGATCCATGTGCTGAATCCAGTAAAATGGCTGTTAGATGCATGGAAACTCACGACGAAGATTACAAAGATGTTTGCGTGGAATACTTTAAGGCTTACCGTGAATGCAAAAAAGAATGGATGAACCAAAGAAAGAAAGATTCTCAGTTTGGTGGCATTTGGTAACCACTCAAATCATTTAAAAAAATAGACAATCCTTTTCAGTTGTTGCTTACTGAAACTACATCCTTGGTCCGGATGGGTGGGGAATACTGCTTGTACATTAACCATACATACTTTTATAAGGTTTCATACATTTCTGAAGAATGTGTACGAATAAATCTCTCTCTCCTTCAAAAAACAATCATAATCTTTTCTAAGAGTGAACCCAAATCCCAAACATGAATTAAATCAAATAAATAAATAAAAAACATAATGCAAAAGTACAGACCTTGTAAGAAAAACTATTTCATCTAAACGTAAGCAATCCATCCGTAAAATAAAAATAAAAATAAAAATAAAAATAAAAATAAAAATAAAAATAAAAATAAAAATAAAAAGTCTGTGTGGCAGTAAATAAAACAAAAACAAAAACAAAATAAAATAAACAAAGTGGGTTTTGTGGAAAAGGAAATGAAAAGGGGCGATAGGCTAATACTTTCACAAAAATCCAAATTATTAATCAATCAATAAATATATATATGCATGCAAAGAAAAGTCATTATCTAACAATAACTGAAGGAATAAAATGAATCAAAACAATTTAAAGTTCCTTTATTAACCATTCTTGAATTTGACATATTGTTTGAAGAACAAGGCTTGAATCTCAACACTTTTTTGAAATCAAAATTAAAGTTAATATTTTCATTAAAATAATCAATTAAAGCCTCATTGAATCTTTCTTCTTTCAATTTACTTTCTTCCTCATTAACATTATCATCCTCATGTTTTAAATTCTTTCTGCTGGATTTAGATAAACGCATACCAGCGGAGCTAAAAGTTTCAGAAATTTTAGGTTCTGTTAAGTCGACAGGAGAATAAGCTTTTCCCGATTTAACATTCTTATCTTTACTTAAATTGTTCATATATGGGGAAGTAAGTAAAAGTAATAGTAAAAGCTTTTGAACACGCTCTTTTTGAAGAAGTTTGTGAGTATTAATATAATCTTTAAACTGGTCTATTTGTTTCTGTAACAGTCCCTCATCATCTTGAACTTCGGTAGTATATAAGGAAACTTCTTTATCCATAAAAATTTCATACAGTTTTAAAAGAGTTTCATAATCTTCGAATAAATCACCATTATTCTCTTCAGCGCTCCAATTATTCTTATCTAAATTTCCAGGAACCATGCAAAACTCACCAGTTAATCTATTAATTGAGACAAACATTTGTAATTTCAGCTTAGTACTTGAAGAATTCTTATACAATTTCTTAGCAAGAACACCCCCTCTTCTATGATGTTGTTGTTCACGAGTTAGATTTCTTTCAAATAATAAGTTTTCAATTCTTCTTGATCTACCACTAGACAATTCAATTTCATACAACTGATCAACATTATCGGCATCATTTTCTTCTTCCTCTTCCTCTTCCTCTTCCTCTTCTTCCTCTTCTTCATTATTAGTATAAGGTTGAGTAAAATCCTCATAATTATAAAGATAATCTGGTCTAAACTCTTCATCAGAAGTATCAGAATCACTTGATAGGGATCTAGAGCCTGAATGACCGTTACCACTTTGAAAATTTTGCTGAGACAGAACTAGCATACGTTGAGCAAAATCTGGATCAAAAGTTGCTTGTTGACTTGAAATCAGATAATCTAATAACCTTATTCTTCCAGGAGGTCGATCCTGGGAGCTTCTAAAATCTTCTAAACGTGTGTCAAATAAAAATCCTCTAGTTCTATTAATATAGTTATTATTAGCATTTGAATTGTTATCCAATTCACCAGAAGAAGAAGTCACTGGATTCATTCTTCTGCGATGCTTGTAACTCATGTCATTTCTAATTTGAAGGTCTTTATATCTATCTCCAGGATCTTTTAATAAATCCTCTAAATCTATTTCAAGTTTTAATAGAATAAAATTGTTCATAACTAGATTTTGACATTCAGTACAAATTAATAAGTCTTCAGGATTATTCAAATGTTTTCTTCTTCCATTTGGAGGGGTAGGAGGAGATGGTGTGTTAATGAATTCATTAAAAGGAGGTAAGTCGAACCATTTTGATAGTGTCTTATAAGCACCACATTTATTACCACAAGTACTTTCAACTTTATGAAATAGTGAGGAATTTGGAAATTTTGTTTCTTTAGAGGGTTGAACTTTATTAATTTTATAACCATTTAATTTTAAATAGCCAGATTTATTCAAAAAGAACGGTTTCCAGCTACGTTGGTCGTACCTTGTTCTTTTATGTCTTCCAATAAATTTTCTTAAATCTTTATCAAAGCATAAATTGTTTCTTAATAGATTGTTAAAGATGGAGCCTTCTATTATTCCTTTGTTTCCATTACGACTTCTTAAATCATTATTAACGAAATCAACTATTTCACCACTAAAATCTAAGGTTGCAGTACCCGATTCAATGAAACCACGCACGGTTGAATTATTTTTCACTTCAGTAAACTTTAGATTTGTAACTAATTCATCTGTTATGTGAGATGTGTAAGTTAGGCCTGGCTGAACAAAACTTGATTTCAGATTAGTTGGGTTGGTAGCATCGTTAGTGAATAAGAGATCAGTAAAATTAGGAAAAGAAGAATTCATCTGTTCAAAATTTCGTTTGATACCAGAATTTGGGTTTTCATTTGGTAATTCTGTATTTTGGGTCACTAGTCTTCTAGTAACCATGTTATTATTCATTATAGCCATCAAACCAAATTGTTGTATTAAATCGGATAAATTGTTCTTCATCACATGCGCTGGATGATTTTTGAAAAACGAAGTTGAACAAACAATTGCATTTTTATTATCGTTCAATAAAACTCTGGGAATGATGTTAAAGTTATCATCATTAGACCATCGAATATGATCATGATCATGATCATGATCATGACCAACTGAATTTCTTCTCGGGCGAATTGAATGGATTAATTCATCATCTGAACTTGGATTACTATTAGAATGACCAAATAATCTCCGTTGTCTTGTATATAGAGAATATTGAGAATCATTTGGATTGTGAGGATTTGTAAAGGAGATTCGTCTGGCCCTTATTTCTTCAGGATTGGAAACTAATGGGATTCTAACTCTGAAGGTGGTGTCAGTATTGTGGTCGGGACTGAGAGCATTCGGGAAGGAAGCAGAATGGGGGCTTCCACTATCTCTTCTAGGCATTATGGGATTAATTTCTGAGTTTGAATTTGATTGTAAATCTAGAAGTAGTTGATGGTATATGAAGGCTCTTGTAGTTGTTACTTGTCTTAGTTGTATTCTCAATCCCTTAATGGGCCGATCGTCTTAACAAGCGTCGCATAATATCACCCGTGCACCAAAAGCTGGCCAATCACCACGCAGTTCGTGCGAAATCAGATTGTGTTGAAGATGTTGTTGAGTTGTTGTTAATCTTTTGCACTTTTCTTCATCAACTCTTTTCTCTGCGAAAACGAACTTAACGGCGATATGCAACGATATCAAGCAGTGTTATCATAGGTTTTGTCTAATATTTTCATTCCTGTTCTGAATAATATTCCTTCTTTCAATTTTCTTCAATACGTCTTTGCAATACCAACTTCTCATTTTTATCTAGTGGGTGTTGCATTTCTGTTTCGTTGCCAAAAATGATTTAAGTGTTTTTCAGTTTTAGCCAATTTCTCTAATCAATTGAGAATTTATTCTCTTAAGTCCCACTGTCTTAAATATCCCATATTAATAGGTATGTATAATCTTTCTTTCAAAGCATGGAAATCTACACTCCCATCACTCTTCCTTGCCATAGTTGTTTTCTTTACACATAAAGTTACCGTTCAAATCCACGGATCCATCTTTGGGTGTTTTTGACATCTATTGCTTTCTTGCTTTGTGATTCATCGAACTGAAATTTAGCTATTACATAGAGATAAGAATTTTCTTGAGGTTCGATTTAAGCTCTGTTTGCAACTAACTTTTTCTTTTCTCATCTATGCTGGAAGTATTCTATCTATTTTTCAGTTTTAGTAATTTTTTTACTGCAATTGAAGGTTTGAAAGCTAATTACTGAAGTCAAGTTGTTCATCTTTAAGGCTAAAGTTCTAACTTGACTAGGTTACTTTCACTCATTCTTGTGCTATTGCTTTCTGTTTAATTTCTACTTTTTCCCCAAATTTTGATATTTGATAACCACAAGTTTCTGTAATTCTTACTATGCTCCCCAACAAATAACTGTCCAGTAAACGATCGTAATTTACCCTCCCAACAGTGAGTTTCGCCTGAAAAGAAAAAAACCGGGTGCTGTCACTTTTTAACTCGTCGCAATTCGATTTCGAAACTTCTCTGTTTCCTTTCCTTCCACTACCCCCCCACTACCCTAACCTATACACCTAGTTCACATATCAACTGTATAAGGCTGATTCTAGGATATTACTCCACATAGTGTTTCCGAATCTTTCCAAGCTTTACGCTGTTCATCCTGTTTTGTGTACTGCATTTTGACTTGTCTCACACTATCATCCAGTTGTTTTTTTTTCTAATTTAGAAATTCCAAAATTAATTTTCAAGTTATATACTCTTAGATCAACATTTAACATAGATAAGTGTAGATCAAGAATCTATCACTTTTATTTTATTATTTGCTAATTTTTTTTCCGATTCTGAATTAAAAGCAGTCTATCAAAATAAGGAATAACCAACCATATCGGACAATCAATAATAAAATTTACAATAATTTCTCACTAAGCAAGTCTTAAGCCATAAATTTTTTTAATTCTATTTCAGTTATATTCTTCTCAATCAACTATTTAATTGAATCAAACAAATATGTCAACTGGCTTTAAAGACGAAGTGGAAAACAACCCTGAATTATATGGTCTTCGTCGTTCAAACAGAGCGAGATCTAAACCACACAATTTCATAGATACAGATTCAGAAGAAGATATTGATAATGATACAGTGCAGTCTAAAAAGAGAAAGGTTAGACAAGATCTGGATTTTGATGAAGATGAAGGCGTTGTTGTTTATGATGAAGAAGATGGTGATGTTGAAGATGAGTTAGATTCTGATGGTGATTTCGAAATGGAAACATCCAAAAAGAAAAAGAAAAAGAATACCTCCAATGGATATCACAAAACTTCATCTAAAAGAAGAAAAACGAAAACAAATCAAAATTCTGCTAAATCTTCAAAAAATGATGGCTTTTCGGAAACAGTGAGATTCTCAACTAGAAACAACAATAAAAACATTAATTATGTTGTTGACGAGGATGACGAAGGTGAATTTTTAGTGAGTGAAGCAGAATATGATGATGCTGAAGATGATCAAGGCGAATATTATTATGGTGACGAACCTGAAGTTGAAGAACGAGGTATTGATTTAGTTCTTGATCATAGAGTTATTGGTGATGAAAATGTGGCTTCTGATGAAGAAGATGGTAGGTCTGAAGATGAAATTAAAAGAATACACTCTATTACAGTTAATGGTGATCCAAAAACAGAATTTGAATATTTAATAAAATGGACCAATACTTCTCATTTACATAATACTTGGGAAATTTATGAAGGTGTTAAATCTCGAATTACTAAAGGTGCTAAAAAATTGGATAACTACATCAATCAATATATTATTTTAGACAGACAAATCAGAAACGATCCTTTTGTTACTAGGGAAGACATTGAGCAGATGGAATTAGAAAATGAATCAAGAAGAGAAAATTTAGAAGAGTATAAAAAGGTTGAACGAATTATTGATAGTGAAAGAATTATTTCTGATGAAGGTGAATCTGAATTAAGATACTTTGTGAAATGGAAAAGATTAAATTATGATGAATGTACTTGGGAATCTGCAACAGAAGTTGCCCCATTAGCTCCAAAAGAAGTTAAGAACTTTCAAAGTAGACAAAATTCCAAAATTTTACCCAGCTTATCTGCATCTTATGGTTCAAATAGACCAAGATTTGAGAAATTAACAAGTCAACCCTTATTTATCAAAAATGGTGAATTAAGAGATTTCCAACTTAGAGGTTTAAATTGGATGGCTTTCTTATGGTCAAGAAACGAAAATGGTATTTTGGCAGATGAAATGGGTTTAGGTAAAACTATTCAAACTATTTCATTTTTATCTTGGTTGATTTATGCAAGAAGACAAAATGGTCCTCATTTAGTAGTTGTTCCTTTATCTACTGTCCCAGCTTGGCAAGAGACATTTGAAAAATGGTCCCCTGATGTTAATGTTATTTATTATATGGGTAATACTAAGGCAAGAAAGACAATTAGAGATTATGAATTTTATAATGGTTCTAAAAAGAAGCCAAAATTTAATATTTTGTTAACAACTTATGAATACATTTTAAAAGATAGGTCAGAATTAGGAAGTTTTAAATGGCAATATTTAGCAGTTGATGAAGCCCATAGATTAAAAAATGCTGAAAGTTCGTTATATGAATCTTTGAGTGAATTTAAAATTTCAAATAGACTATTAATTACTGGTACACCATTACAAAACAACTTAAAAGAATTAGCTGCTTTATGTAATTTCTTAATGCCTGGTAAATTTAACATTGATCAAGAAATTGATTTTGATACACCAAATGAGGAGGCCGAGTCTTATATTAAAGACTTGCAAGAAAAAATTAAGCCTTATATTTTAAGAAGATTAAAGAAGGACGTTGAAACTTCATTACCTGGTAAAACTGAAAGAATTTTAAGAGTTGAATTATCTGATATTCAAACTGAATATTATAAAAATATTTTAACTAAAAATTATACTGCTTTAAATCAAGGTCCTAAAGGCTCTCAGGTTTCATTATTAAACATTATGGCTGAATTGAAAAAAGCTTCTAATCATCCTTATTTATTTGATGGTGTTGAAGAAAATGTTTTAGCCAAAGTGGGATCTAGTTCAAGAGAGAATATTCTAAGAGGTCTGATCATGTCTTCTGGTAAGATGGTGTTGTTAGATCAATTGTTGAATAAATTACGTAGGGATGGCCACAGGGTTTTGATTTTTTCTCAAATGGTTAGACTATTAGATATTGTTGGTGACTATTTACAATTAAAAGGTCATGCTTTCCAACGATTGGATGGTACTATTTCATCTCACAAAAGACGAGTTGCTATAGATCATTTCAATGCACCAAATTCAAAAGATTTTGTTTTCCTATTATCAACTAGAGCTGGTGGTTTAGGTATTAATTTAATGACTGCTGATACTGTTATAATTTTCGATTCTGATTGGAATCCACAAGCTGATTTACAAGCGATGGCTAGAGCTCATAGAATAGGTCAAAAGAATCATGTTATGGTTTATAGATTTGTTTCAAAAGATACAGTTGAAGAACAGGTTTTAGAAAAAGCTAGAAGAAAAATGATTCTAGAATATGCAATTATTTCACTAGGTATTACAGATAATCAAAGAACTAAAACAAGTAAAAGTGAACCAACTTCTGGTGAATTGAGTGAAATTTTGAAATTTGGTGCAAGTAATATGTTTAATCAACAAGGTGATAACCAAAAGAAATTAGAAAACTTTGATTTAGATGATGTTTTAAACCATGCTGAAGATCACATTACTACTCCGGATTTAGGTGAATCAAATCTTGGTGGTGAAGAATTCTTAAAACAGTTTGAAGTTACTGATTACAAAGCTGATGTTGATTGGGATGATATTATACCCGAAGAAGAACTAAAGAAGATCAAAGATGATGAAGCCAAGAGAAGAGAAGAAGCTTATCTTCAAGAACAAATTGCTATGTCTTCAAGAAAGAGAATGGCTGCCATTAATAGACCTGATTATCAAGATAGTGATGCTGATTATGATTCTGAGCAGACTGTAAAGAGAAGGAGTAAATTAGATATGAATAAGCTTACTGATTCACAGATTAGAAGTATATATAAAGCTATCTTAAGGTATGGTGATTTAAATGATAGGTTTGAAGAACTTGTTGCAGATGGTACTTTACCTAATAAGAATATTTCGACATTATCTAAATGCTATACTGAACTAATTGAGAAGAGCAGAGAGTTGGTTAATGAATATGAAACAACTAGAAATGGAATTCTAAAGGAATTAGAAGCTAAAGCGTTAGAAGAGAAAGAAGCTAATTCTAAATTACCTCCTGCACCAGAAGGTTCATCACATCCTACTCCAGCAATGCAAGCCTTTAATTTAAAAAAGAGAGAAAAGAAGGCTGTTTTATTCGATTACAAAGGTGTTAAGAATTTGAATGCGGAAACAATAATAAATAGACCCGATGAAATGAGATTACTTAAATCATTTATGCCTCAATATGATCCAATGAAATTTAAGTTTAAAAAAGAACCCAAATCTGTTCATGGTTGGTCTTGTGAATGGACAGCTAAAGAGGATGCTAATTTGTTAATTGGTATTTACACATTCGGTTATGGTGCGTGGACTCAAATTAGGGATGACCCACTTTTAAATTTGCAAAACAAGATGTTTCTAGAAACTCCTCCAGCTGGTGCGCCAAAGGAAGTTAAAGATAAATTCAACAAGAAATCACCGGGTGCTGTTCATTTAGTCAGAAGGTCAGATTACTTGCTAACTTTTTTGAGAGATCAACCTAATGAATACGGCTCCACTCCAGTTTCAATAGATTCACCTGTTACTAGTAAAGAGCCAAAGAAAACAAGAGTTAAGAAAACAATTAAGAAATCGACTACCCCTGATCATGAAACCAGAGCTTCCACTCCAAAGAGTTCTAAAAGTTCAAGTTCCTCATCCAATGGCCATAATTCAACATCTAATACATCTCATTTGTCTCAACCTACGCTACAACAAGTTATGAAGCAAAGATTACCTAATAAACCTGCTGCTCAGTCTAAATCTTCTCATTCTTCTCCACACCCACCTACTGCTCCAAAGAAGATGTTACACCAACATAATCCTCCAAGGCATGCAATGCTAAAGCCTGTTGAGAAATATTTAAAAATTTGGGAAAGTAAGGGTAGAGGTCTAGAGAAATCCGACTGGACTTCTAAGTTAAAAATTGCTTTAATTCATATTGGTGACCAAATCGAGAAGGTGTCCAGTAAAAGTAATCATTTGAATAGAGAATTGTGGGAAGTTGCTCAAAAATCATGGCCAAATCATGGCGTTAAAGCAGAATTGATTAAGAAAATGTATATTAAGAAATCCAGTCAGAAGTAAGATGTATCATATTTTTTTTCATACATAAATATTTAAAACTGTTTTTGTATTTGCTTTTTTTAAAATTTAATTTTGTGTCTTTTAATAATACTTTTGTTTTATGTTTAACTAATATCAAGGCTTTCCATTTATTTTAGTGCGAGAATCCCTTCCGCTCACTAATCTCCTTGAATTTTTCTTTTATAAATTTAATTACATCAGATTATTAAACTAATTAAGTACACCGCAAGTAGCGTCTTAGACTTGAGCAAAGTTAGGAGACGGTTGCTATAATATTAGTAGTACCTCGGGTATTAATCGACGCGCCGGTGACGCGGAAGTTTTTTCCACCTTTTTATCTGCTTCAACAAAAGTGAACAACCCGGATGAAAATTTTTAACCAACCCATCGTAAGCAACGTATCCCCCTCCCTTCCTTCTCCTGCCCAAAGCCTTCAAAAAGCCTTTAACAAGATATCAACAACAATTCTCTTATTATACTCTCCTGTTATTTAACCCCATAAATCTCAAGGAGTATATTTCATTTTATATTAAAAAATCAAAAAAAAATTAAAAAAAAAAATTTCATAAGGAATCTTTTTTTTTGATTTAGTATATTTTAATTCATTTTATACCTTTAACTAATAAGCATTAGATATATTTTTACTCAAGGAAGATAGAAAAGCTGAAAAACTCAAAAAAAATTATAAAAATGTCATCTGCTGAAATTAATCAATTAACTGATGCTACTGAAAAGTTGTCTGTCTCTGAACAAACCCCTGCCACTTCATCCACTGCTGAATCATCTACTACTCAAAGTGACCCTTTAGCTTCCTTATACATTGGTGAATTAGATACTTCTGTTACTGAATCTGACCTATACGAAATCTTTTCCCCAATCGGTCAAGTTTCCTCCATCAGAGTCTGTAGAGATGCTGTTTCTAAACATTCTTTAGGTTACGGTTACGTTAACTTTCAAAAGAAAGTTGATGGTGAAAAAGCTTTAGAAGAACTAAACTACTCCGAAATCAAGGGTAAACCATGCAGAATTATGTGGTCCCAAAGAGATCCTTCTTTAAGAAGAAACGGTGCTGGTAATATTTACATTAAGAACTTACATCCTGCTATTGATAATAAGACTTTGCATGATACCTTCTCTGCTTTTGGTAAAATCTTATCTTGTAAGATTGCCACAGATGAAAATGGAGTTTCCAAGGGTTTTGGTTTTGTTCATTATGACGAAGCTGAATCTGCTCAAGCTGCTATCGAAAACGTTAATGGTATGTTATTAAATGATTTAGAAGTTTTTGTTGGTCCTCACTTAGGTAAGAAAGAAAGACAATCAAAGATGAAACAATTGATTGAAAACTTCACCAATGTTTACGTTAAGAATTTAAACCCAGAATGGAACGAAGAAGATTTAAAGAAATTCTTTGAATCTCACGGTAACCTAACTTCTGTCTTCATCAGTAAAGACGATTCTGGTAAATCTAGAGGTTTTGGTTTTGTTAATTTTGAAAACCATGAAGATGCTGCTAAGGCTGTTGAAGAATTAAACGACACTGAAATTGACGGCCAAAAGATCTTTGTTGGTAGAGCTCAAAAAAAGAGGGAAAGATTAGAAGAATTAAAGAACCAATACGAGACTTTAAGACAAGAAAAGATTAACAAGTACCAAGGTGTTAATTTATTTATTAAGAACTTAGATGACTCAATTGATGATGAAAAATTAATTGAAGAATTCAGCCCATACGGTACTATTGCGTCCTCTAAGGTTATGTTAGACGAACAAGGAAAGTCCAAGGGTTTTGGTTTTGTTTGTTACTCTAGTCCAGATGAAGCTACCAAAGCTATCAACGAAATGCATCAAAGAATGGTCGCTGGTAAGCCATTATATGTTGCTTTGGCTCAAAGAAAGGATGTTAGAAGAAACCAATTATCTCAACAAATCCAAGCTAGAAACCAATTAAGAATGCAACAAGCTGCTGCTCAAGGTGGTATGGGCCAATTTGTTACTCCAATGTTTTATGGTCAAAACCCAGGTTTCTTACCTCCTGGTGCTAGAGGTGCTCCGTTCGGTGGTGCTCCAAACCCACAAATGATGATGCAACAAGGTATGCCAAGACCAGGTCAAGGTGTTCCAGTTGGTCCTCAATTCAGAGTTGGTCCAAATGGTCAACCAGTTCCAATGTACATGCAACCAGTTTTCAATGAGTACCCTCAAAATGGTGGTAGAATTCCTCAACAAAGATATTACCAACAAAGACCAAACCAACAACAAGGTGGTCCAAGAAAACAATCTGGTAAGCCAGAAGGTGCTGAAGCACCAGCCCAACAACAATCCTCAGAAGATCAAAAGAGATCTTTGGGTGAAGCATTATACATGAAAATTTCTGCTACTGGTAAGGCTACAGATCCAGAAGCTGCTGGTAAGATTACTGGTATGATGTTGAACATGGATAACGAACAAATCGTTGCTTTGTTAAATGATGAAGGTTTATTCCAATCTCAATTCGAAGAAGCTTTAGCTGCTTATGAAGAATACAAGCAACAATCTCAAGAAGCTTAAGGGTGTTCATTGAGACGACAACAAAAATGTGGTGGTCAAAGATTTACTATATTTTTTAGTTTAACTTTTAGTTGATGTTAATATTTTTATATTTTTATTATGTGCTTTTTCTCTTCTTTTATCTTCCGTTTTATTCTTGACTTGATTTTTTGTTTCGATGATTTTCCTTTTTTGGAGTTTTATCGTATTACTATTGCTTACCGGTATAATTAATTATGCTAATTCAAAACAGTTGTAAAAATTGTATTATGTAGTATTGCAAAACATTTAAAAGCTCTTGATAACAATGTGCAAAAAGTTATATTTTTAAAACTTACACAAATAAAAATCAAATTAAAACCAAACCGAACGAGGCCTTAACTAAAATACAAGTATATAGAAAAGTACAATCAAAGAAAAAAAATAAAGAAATAACTAATAACGATTAGACTTCATTCAAACGTCAAAAACTTCAACAGTAACAGCAGAAGAGTCTGTGGCTGTAAGAATACACCAGGCAGCACCATCACTGACATTGTCACCACTGCTGACTTTATTTAAACCGATTTTAGAGGGATTGATTTCACACGGATCACCATTACATTTAGATTTGTCATTACAAGATAACTTGATACCATATGAGGGTTTTGTATTCTTATAAGGAGATGAGTCTTCAAAATAGACTGGATTCCAACCAATCTTAGCAAATGTGCTTCCAGAGTCATCCATATTAAAACCAGCAACATATGGTGACCAATTACCATATGGATTGGCCGTTGAACCCCAAACACAACCTTCTTCAGCAGAAACACCAGGAGGGTTGATGTAGAAATGGGAAGCAGTAGATGCCCAGTAATCTGTTCCAGGAACAGCCAACTCAGCTGAAGAACCACCTCCAACTTCAGTTGGAATGAGCATAGCTTCGTTACCTGGTAGAACTGTTTGACAGAAAGCGATACTACCAGCAGCAGAGTTGTTCGCTTTGGCAGTACCCTTACCATCGTAACAGTAATCATGTTCAGAAACTTGTTTCTCTAGTTCACCATTATTACAGTATACACCACCGTCTTGAGAACCAGGATAAGAGTAAGATGTAACTTTAGGGTTCCATTGACCCATCAACTTACCTGAAGGACAGGCGTATTGACAGTAGTGACCTGATTTACATTCCCCATCTTGGGCCCAACCATCTTTGTTGGAGGAAAGCTTAACCAAGCCAGCATTTGAAGGGAATGAGCAAGTACCACTAGATGTTGAATTACCATCATCTCTTCTTTCAATTTGATGGGCATGATGCTTATGGGAAATTTGGATTGGAGCAGCATTAATAGTGGATAAAGCAGTAACGATAGTTAATAATGATTGAAAGAAAGTCATATTTTGTCCCAATGTAGTAAAAGGAATGAATTTAGTTGGATGAGTAAAAATTAAGTAATTTGAAAAAATCAAAGAAAGTAGTAAAAATTGAATAATATAATTGGTTCTTATGGCAGATATAAGTTAAAAGAGTGTAGTGGTTTGTATAGAAGCATAGAGTCTACAACATGGAGGAATTATTAGTTCAAGGAATATAACGAGTGGTTCTTATATCCTGGACATTTTCGTTTCTTTTAAAAATAAAAAATAAAACATCAAAAGAAAAATATCATGCTGTTATAGGTAAAGAAAAGTGGCTGAAAAGAAACAAGCATGGGAAACATTGATTTATCTTGAAATTTTGAAGGATCGTGTTTCTTTTGATACCGTTTCTGACGGTTACGCCGCAAATCCGTTCGAAGTTTTCGATGCCTTTTCTGAAATTCTTTAAAAGGATTTACGTAACAGGAAGCTAACGTTTGAGATTATGATGTCAAAGCTAGAGCATATTGCATACCCTTCTCCTCATACAGGGGACCCATGTAACTGTGACTGGTTTCAAAAGAAAAACCAATTAGTCAGTGCGAATATCAGCTTGTGTAACTTACAACACACAAAAAATGTAAAGAAAAGCAATCATACTAATTCTTTCTTTTTCTCCCACTAGCCTAAATAGTTTTCAAAGTAATTTTTATAACAATAAAAAATATATGAAGAATATCATATACAAACGAAACAAGTAACAGTATAAAATGTCTAAAGAATTGAAAGTGCAAAGATACAGCATGAGAGCAGTATAGTGCAAATGTCTAAAAAAACTGGAAATATAATGAAAAAGAGCATATCTCGTTATAAAAAGCGCAATTACACTAGAAAATCAAGAAATGATTTGGAAACGGAAAAAAAACAAGTCATTGTAAAACAAATTAATTATTCTTCGGAACTAGATGACTAAAATCCTCATTATCACCATTTGCTAACCAAGCAGCCTGATCAGTAATATCTTTCCATAGTTCCATATCATGTGAATTGTTTTGGGACATTACAAAAGTTTCCAAGTTTGGAACATCCTCAAGTTGAGTTAGTTGAGGTAATAAATTTGGTGAAAAGCTCGCATTATTGCTACTTTGTAAATTTGGGTTGAATTGTGAAATAAGGGACGGCGAAAACGGATAATGTGAAGTCGGATGATTGTTATTCACATTGTGTTCAGAAAAATTAGCAGTGGAATTATTGTGAATACTGCTTTCTGTAGGACTTGTTGTTGATCTGAATGCAGATAGATGTGGTTGACTTTGAAAAGCAGCTAGATGTGAAGAACTACCGCTGGAATACGTGTGGTCATTCAACAAGGAAAAAATTTGAGAATTACTAGAATGAATTGGTTGTTGCTTTTGCGCAGTATTTGATGAAGAGAATCCATTGAACAAAGGAGGAGTAACTCCTTCGTTAATTTTAATTGGAGTTAAGAATGATGAACTTTCCTGTTTATGCTGATATTGTTGTTGATTCACTGATTCTTGTCTGAGATCAGAATACTTGATACCAGAAAGTTGTTCACTGTCATTTAAATCTGGAGTCGGAACAACTAAATTATCTGTATGCCTTTTTATTAAAGCAGCCATAGATCCATTGAAATCAGAAATAGACATTAATTTTAAAATTTGTTCCCTTCTTAAAGTGGCTGGATGATTACCTAAATTTCTCATTTTTGTGAACATAGTCAAGGCATGATCCAAATGTTCTAACGTTTCTTCATGAACACCAAAAGTGGAATTAAATAAAACCAAGGTAGCTGTAGCTGTGAATAAATACTCACGATCCATATAACCAAATAAAGCAACCATATTTTCTGGTATTAGAGCCCATAATGACCTAACTGTATTAATTGAAGCCTGGAAAGAAGCATTTAATAAAGTTAAAATAACAGAGGAATATTTAGATAAATCTAAAAATGTGCCATGTTTTGGATTCTCAGATTTTAAATTCAATAAAACAAAATGAAACAGCAATGGACGAACCGCAAGGTTAACACCCTGGAAATATTCTGTCATCATATTAACAACCAATCTGGTGATACTAATGTCCTTTTGTTGATAGTCACAATTAATATAGTCAGGCAAAGACTTTTTCCATTTCAGTAAACTGAAAACCAATTCATGAACAATGGGTAAAATATTTGATGAAGGCTGTTTAGTGTATAATCTTCTTAATATATTCGCATTAATTTGAGTAATCTTAACACAGTTTCTAATGAACTCAGCTTCAGGGAAAATATAGTTTTCACACCCTGAAGGAGGTTCTGACATATCAAAATCTTGAGGCAACTCAATGGAAACATCATCATCGGTTAAGGATAATGGTAAACCGGCTTTTGAGGCCAGCATTCTTTCATACATATAAACCGTCCACCAAAGCCTTCTTCTATGTTCTAATTCATACCTATTTAATGTATCTTTACCTATATCGACATGGAATCCAAGTATCAAACTTGCGCGTAAAGCCAAACCAAAATAAAAGTAAGAAGCAACAGTACAATCTGCAACTTGTAAATAGAAAGCATACAATAGCAGTACTTCAATACCACCTTCCCTGGAACAATTATCAATCGCACCACTTGCAAATAAACCCGTGAATAGCTCACTAGCCTGATTAAAAAATCCTGATCCAGGGAGCTTAGCAGTTGATTTATAATCACTACCAGACTTATGTTTCTTCTTTTTTGGTCTTTCATTAATTTTATACCCATTTAAATTGTTAGCGGTACCAAGATACATTTCACCAATTGCAAAAATTAACAATAGTTTACAAAACCATATAGTCTCCAAAATTGAATCATTCTCTCTAGCATTATTAATAGACTCGATACCATAATCTAATTTAAACCCTTGCTTCATATCATCATTATAGATTTTTCTTAAATTTTCTTTAACTAAGCCTTCATTAAAAAAATAAAAACATCCATCATTATAAGAAACAAAAGTATCAACTAATAGCATAGCGTAACTATAACTAGGTAAAGTGAAATTTACATTAATACCAGGTCTAGAACGAGTTTTTCCAAGCATGATTCTGTAAGCATTACCTTCTCTTTCCAAAACAGTTTCTTTTTCAGTGATAGGTCTAGTTGAGACTGAAATTGAGTCTGGAGAATCTGCAACAGGTAGTTGCAAAGTAGATTGATTTAGCATCATAGGAGCTACAAGTCTGTTAATTTCAAGGCCAAATAGTGTCATTGATGAAGAACCAACATAAACACGCTCTCCTGTTCTTGAGGAGATCATACGACCATATTTATCTAAGAATGGAGATATGATTTCTTGACCAGCTGTTGATGACTTTTTATCTTTTTCTTTGATGTTAGACGACTGAGATTTAGATGATGGAATAGAACTTGAAGATTCATTCACTGGACGTTGTGCTTCAGCAGATGGAGAGCTGATATTTAAATGTTCGACATTGTCAGCTTTATCTTTATTACCACCGCTCACGACTGAAGTTGAACGTTTAGACGTATGATCCTGATCAATGAGAGCAACAGATTCACCACCATGCTTCATAACGTTTCTTAGGTTTGCATTTTCTATTTTCAATCTAGCTATTTCATTATGTAATTTATTCAGGTACTTCATAGAAATGACTATCTTCTTCTCACCTTCAACGTACTCACATTCTGACTTTGCAGACACACACTTTGAGCACGGAGGTCCAGTTCCATCACATTTGATATGTCTTTTTCGACACCTTATACAAGCTATAACGGATCTTTTTTTACTGTTTTCATCTCTTGATTCAGTAGTAGTTGTTCCTTGATCCATTTGATACACAGAAGAAGGGAAAAGAGAGGGGAAAGTAATAGGTAGTCGATTAGGTAGATTCTTTGTAATAGGTAATATTTTTTTTTGGTGGTTAGGGAATTTTTGTGTGCTTTTTTTGATTATTGTACTGAAGACCTTTTGGTCAGACTTAAAGATCGAGATTCTCCGCTGTGCGGCGCATCTCGATCGTTGCGGTGCTTATCTCAGTACATCCGTGCACAGAATTATTGGGATAAGACAAAAGATATAAGATAGATAAATTCAAGAAAGAACATAAAACTAAAATCGTTCTAAATAAATATGAATTTGAAATTATAAAGATACAATGATGATAAGAGCATTAACCAAAAATTGAATAAATTAAGACAAAGGGAACTGAGGGGATCTATAAGAGCAGGTGGTGGAATGTTTCATGCAATAAAGCTTATCAAAAAATAGCAAATTGGAAGAGGAAGATAGAAACGTTTAACGTAGTGAAAAGACAAGTGGTAATCATATAAAGTAACATTAACCGGTATTCAAAGCCTTACAGATTTTCGTAACTTGTGACAAAATGAAACTTAAACTGGTCAAATCTCTTAAAGGAAATATTTCACAAGAGAGTTTCATGGTGGAAAATGCAATCAATGAATACAATTCAACCTTTTTAAATTCAATTTTTTGCAATAAAATTGTAAAAGATTATTTTCAAGAAAAATATAGGGTTAACATTAGATAATAATTTATTTTCAAATAGGAAAGGAGAAACATTATTGTAACCACTATATTTCTTCTTTTTATCCAACTGGAACGATTGAATTTCTAGGTCGTTCTATATATTGGATTTTAGTTTGTTAGACAACTCTTCATATATAGTTTTGTTTACATTGCTCTTTTAATAGATTTTTCCTTCATTTTATAGTAACTAATAGATTCACCTACATTCAAAACATTAATATCAACATCATTGTGTACAATTAGATGTAGCTATGTGAAACATAAGAAAAAGAAGAGGGGATAAAGATTGGGGTGAAGGGTCAAAATGTTAAGACTATCTCCAATTCTTGGCTTGAAGTTGAGTGATATTCATGGTTGCATATACCTAATGCTGTAAGAGTAGGGTTAAGGTTTATGTATGATTTGGTGATTTTAACTTGTTTCTATATTGACCATAGTGATGAAAGATTTGGCGATTAACTTAGTTATGTTGTCTCTTGAAAATTTCCATCAGGAGATTGCTTCTAAAGTGATTAACTGGATACTTAGATCAATTTGGAAATTGATATATTGTAAATACTACAAAAAACATGAACATTATCAGCAATTTTGAAGACCTTGGTATTCAATTTCCCAACCTCATAGATTGAAATAATTTTCAATAACATCATACGTTTTGCATCTGAGGTCATAAAAATAGAATAGTAAGTGGAGTCCCAATAGTTGTTTTCAACATGAAATCTGCTCAAAATGGTATCTTGATAATTTAGTAGGTAGTTTCCTGAATTTGTAATTGAGTCAAACGGCTCTGATCAACGGTAGAAGGGTCAATAGCACCACGGAGTTTTTATGAGGCTGAGCCAATAAAGGGGAAAGCTGAGTTGAAAGAAGGTTTTCTTGAAGAATAGACATGGTTAGATTGAGTAGCTAGATCTAAGTTAACGATGACTTCGGTGATGTCTCTACTCAAGTGCTTATGCGATTACTAAGATGGTAGAATATCATTAGTTTTAATCATTTTGCAGTTCTAAGAATTGTTGGTTAATTGTGATTATGGTGGTAGTACAATAATCGTATTCCTGATAAGATGGAGTAACTTGTGAAAACACACACGTTCTAACTATCAGTGTACGTACTGATTTAACACCAAAAATTTGATGGTTCAACATCAACACGTTGATGGTTCAGTCCATTAATTTGTCCATACTCTTATTATTCTGATTTTCTGGTAACAAATTGCGATGTATCAACTCCTCTCTGATTTGAGCAAATGAATTTATTTCCAGAGCTCAAGTGAACAAGATACAGAAAAAAAATAAAAGTTGATAGTGAATAATGAATAAAGAGATCTGATTTCGGTTAGATGACTCATTAACTGTAATAATTCCCAACCTAGTTATCTCTACAGTTACTACAAAAGAGATTATTTATGAATTATGCTAAGAATTTAAGAATGTATTGGGTTTATCTAGGTATAAATTTATAAGTATATGAATATCAAAAAGAATGAAAAACAGCCCACATTCAATTAACTTAGTCTTTGTCCAATAGTTTTTCAAAATTAGCAGTTCCACTAGGATTTTCAGGAGGCATCTGTAACCAGTTTAATTCATCATATTCTGCTTCTCCCTCTACAACATGGAAAGTGTATGCGTTTCTGCTCTTCAACGAAGTGTTTCTCTCAGACTTATGGAGAACAGTTCCATGTATCAAAACCAAACTACCTGCTGGAATCTCTACAGAAACAAAGTTACTAATGTCATTCTTATCCTTTCTAGATTCATCTTTTTCAGGTTCGTAGTCTGTACCATCTTCCAAATTAATGAATTTTGTCCCGGTGCCACTCTTTAAATCCTTAACGAATCTTTTATTCAATGGATATTTCTTATGGGACCCAGGATAATAGCTTAAACACCCATTAGTTAAAGTACAATCTTGCAACGCAAACCAGAACCCTTTACAAGAGACAGGATTGGTATATAAAAACTCAGCATCAGTATGAGATGGAACTACCCCACCAATTTCAGGCTGTTTAATGATAAGCATACTTTGCACAGCTCTAGGGTCCTTGAAACCCAGTTGTTTGCTTATAGCCCTTATTTCATAATTAACGGTAACGTCGTAAAATTTCTTATTTAAGAAATGTAATCCGTGACCGATTTTATTGATGGCTTTATCTAAAGGCTTGACCAATTTCCCATTTTTAAACGCATCAACTTCAAAAAAATAACTGATTTTATCAGAAGAGTTTAAAAAGTACTCATCACCAATATGTTCACCATCGTTTTCAGTGGTGAATTTGGTGAGTGGGTGTTGGTCCAGGTCTATTTTGGTGTATAAATTTTCAATTTCCTTATTCAACTCAGCAACTGTTTCTCTAGATAAGAAACCTTCGACGGCTAAACATCCTTCTTGTTCAAACTGATCTAGTTGTTCTTGAGTAAGAGGCATGCTGATTTTTTAATAGTAATAATGATGGTGAATAGTATTAGAAAAACTTAATTGGTGTTGCTGTTCAAATTGCTAACGATTACTCCACCCTCTTGATTAAATATCATTTGATTTAGTTGGATTGAGATACCGATACCGATAAGCAATTAATAAGACGCCGACGCGTCGCTAATATTTACTTTGTTTTTTCAATTTAACATTTAGGGCACCCCTTCTCCCCAAATTTACTTATGTAGGTTACGTATATAGAAAAATGCTATTCAAGAGCAGATCAAGATAGCCAATATAAATTAGCTAGAGTTTAATGATATATTATCACTCACATACTGTTGGTGAAAGTTCATTGGCCTTTTAAACCTGGATCAATTTTTTCTGATAAATACCAGGTTTTACAAAAGGGAATGTTTTTCAATCAAGTATTTTCCAGACTGTATAAGGCTGTGCAAAAATATTTCTTCTTACTCAGACTATGTAGAGAATAAATAAATCACAACTCACCAGAACAAACTAACCTGATATATGTCTAAAAATCTCTTTATTAGGAAATATTTTGAGCTTACTAACAAAAATTTAAATTTATTGAATCAGTGATCTTTTTATTTTTAGAATTACAGTAATACTCATCCTCTATGATGAATTCAGAGCATTTAATAGTCTGGATCATCCTGAATAAGAATGGATAAACTGGAGGTTTAGCAATCAACTTGCTCAAATGAACAAAAACATATTTTGGTAAAATTATTAAAAAACTTTATATTAAGCTATATAATAAATCAAAAAGGTAATAGAAGTAATCACCTAATATACGCAAGGATAAGTTCAAGGAATAGATAAAAGTGATTAAATAAACTAATAATACTGCGCCGCATGACATTTATCAGCCTCATTTACTGTTTTTTTTTTGGATTTTAAATAGCACTCTAATGTTATTGAAACGAATTAAAAATTTCGATTTTTTCAATTTTTTCAATTTTATTTTTGCAGTATTTATTATAGAAAATCAACTTCTGTTCATGATTCATTCTATCAGAATAATAAGGACCCCAAAGTCTCAAAATCTGATATTAGCAGACTTCAAGTCTGTCGTACAAAGTCGACAAAACCACAACCACAATAAAAAACTTTACAACTCACTAGTAAATATCATTTCTTCAAACTCAAAATCTTCTAAAAATCAAAAGTTATTATATTCAGGATTCAGAGATAAATATAGCTCAGGGGGTTATACTCCACTAGAGAAGTATTGTGATCCAGTAGAGGGATTACCTAAACTTCAGTATAATTTAAATAGAGTTGTCTTTTCTCCAGGTATTCACCACTCACAAGACCCAAGAACAAGACATGTTAATTTCAGCGAGGAACTATTAGATCTACCTCCTGTCAATGAATTCAAGTTTGACAAAATAGCTAAGTTTGTTCCTTCTAGTAGGGATACTAAAATGGTTAAGATTTGTGAGGAAGTTAGTAAAAGCTCTGATACAGAAGGAAAATTAGAGTATTTTTCATCTACCAGTTCGTTGACCGGTATTTTGACACATTTTCATAAGCTGTTAAGTTATAACCGACCTATTTTTACAAAGGGTCTTTCCAATTATTATTCACCAAGATCTCATCTATCTTATGGCTCCTCTGTTGCTACTACAGTGGTGTTATCTCAAAAGGCTGAAAATGTTTTTTCACTTGATAAAGAAAAGTCATCAGATTCAGAACTTGTCTTACAGTATATGGGCCACTTATTAGAATGTTTTCTATCTACACCACCTGAAGAATTCAAAAAATATTTAAAGTCAAATCCAGAAGATCCAATAATGTCTCGTCCAAATATGTACCATTACGCTAAAGTCGGTAAGTTCTTGTTGAGGTCACAATTAGATGCATATCATCCTGAATTACCTGGTACAGGTGTCTTTGATTTGAAAACAAGAGCTGTTGTTGCAATCAGACGTGATATCCAGCATACCGATTTATATCCAACTAATTATGAGATTCATAGAACTACTGGAACACTAGAAAGTTTTGAACTGGAATTAAACGATTTGATTAGAATCGTGATGTTTAAATACTCATTACAAGCACGACTAGGTAATATGGATGGTATATTTGTTGCATACCATAATATCAAGAAATGTTTAGGCTTTCAATATTTACCTTTAACTACGATTGATCATTTATTCTTCGGCCCAGTTGATGATTATAAAGAAACTGCGGTAGAGGACATTATTGATGATATTGGATCACACTGGCAGGATAAAAGAGAAGAACTTTCAACGTTTATGGCAAATTTTGAATTTGAAACCAGTCTTACAATGTGGGAAAAACTACTAGATATAGTAAGGGTTAAAACGCAAGGCAAGCCATGCAGACTGATATTAGTTTATCAAGAACCAACAGATTATTGCGATGAACCCCATATTGTATGTTTTGCTAATGTAGTTTCTAAAAAAACTTTAGAAAAATTAGAAGCAGTGGGAGCAGAAAAATTTGAAAATGAGAAAGAGCAAATGATTTTACAACAAGAACAAGAAAGAAGGGATTATGATAATCGCAAAAATGAGGATGAACTAATAACTGATAGAGTTCTACGAATCAGAAAGAAATCAAGTGAATTAAAACGTTCTGTTAAGGAATTAAATTCTACGGTGTATAAAGAATCAGAAAATAGAGGTGCATTTATGTTTGTGATGAAAGCTGATCATTTCCTAAATAAAAATAAAATAGAGCTTGGAAAGAATAAATACCCAACCCCACCAATTGAAATTCTCAACCCAAAATCAAACATTAATTGGAGAGTTAAATATACAATTTCACAGATAACAGATCCAATGGTAGCAAGAGATGAATATTTTTATCATTGTTATGAGCTTTTAAGATTAAATTTTGGTTCAGATAATGAAAGCGATAAAGATGACTTTACTAACTTTCAAAAGATACTAAGAGCTTATAGCAAGAAAAGTATTAAGCGTAATGAAATTTTTGAAAGTATAAAACATAATTTGTCATCAAAGGGTGAATCCACCCAAAAGTAAATTAAACTAGGGTTTATAAAGTTTTCTGAACACTAGGAATCACGCATGGGACTTGTAAATATACTTTTATTAAGAAAATTAGATCTTGTATATGTGATATAATTTTATTTGATACTTTATATATATTCATTTTATATATTAAATATGTACTCTTCCGAAGGGGGAATCGTTGTATATAAATAATAGTTCAAAATATCATAATACATCGGAAAATACACTATCTAAGCAAAGAGGGTGAAGGAAAGGAGTGAGAGAAAGAATAAGAAAAGCAAAAAAAGGAATAAGAAAAGAAAAAACGTAAATATATATCTAAATAAACATGAGATTCATTGACACAAAATTCTGAGCAAACAAATAATAGAACAGTACTATATTTTCTGGAAAGGTATTTTTGTATTGTAAATAACACAGAGGTGCAAAATTGTAACTTTAGAATACTGACAAGAGAGAGGAACAAAATGTGCACTTTTAAGCAACCAAAACTAAAAATTTACCTTTATCCTTAAAATTTTTGCTTTTCCAAAGATCTGAATCAGATCCGAGGATATCTTCTTCAATATATTCATATTGATCAACATTATTTACATCTTTTGGAATAATTTTTAGGGTATCCAAAATATCTGGATCTTCACATTCATCTACTCTTGGTACTATTAATTTCTTTAATTCTATCAAAGCTATATTCTCCGCAACGACTATTGCAAATATATCATCTTTGTAATAAAATTTCAGTTTTAGTTTAGTTTCTGATTCTTCACTGTTTGCAGCTGTTCTTTGAGCAGATGAAGAACCTGAAGAAGCGACAGATACTCTGTAAAATTGTTGCTGTGGTTGTGATTGTTGTTGTTGTTGTTGTTGTTGTTGTTGTTGTTGTTGTTGTTGCTGCTGCTGCTGCTGGAGGGTAAAACTACTCATCCGACTTGATAGCATATTTGCCATACTTTTTGAGTCATACTGTGATAATCTATCTTGTTGATATTGAGAATTTCTTGTGTTATAACGCTGTAGATTAGGTTGAGGTTGATCATTTAGTTTCATTATTGGAGGGTCTCTTAAAGGATATATCACAGAACTTTGAATTGTGTATTGATCTGGGAATTCTTGATCACCATCTAATAAGTCAAAAAAAGAGTTGACAATTTTAGATTTTGAAATATAATCAGGTAATTGTAATAGATTTGTTAAATATTTATCAAGATCATTCAATCTCATATGACATAACTTCTCTGTAACTTCAACCAAAGGACCTGGAATGTAAGGTATGATTCTTTCTTTTCTTTTTTCAACATCATATTGGCCACCTTCTCTGGGCCAAAGAGCTAATATTAATTTATGGAAATTGAAGAAATCTTCATAATATCTACATAAACTTCTAGCTGTACCATTTGAAAGGAAAACTCTGACTAAATACCAGTATTTACCATTGGTACTTGAGAAAGATTCCATAGTGGCTTCAACAGCAAACGGATTTGCTAGCTCAGGAGGTGCAGATTTAAGGAGAGAGGACGATCTTGATCTTGATCTTGAAGAATCTGTACTGTTGTTATTTTGATGTTGTGATTGTTGTTTCAAAGCAGCTTGTCCGACTGCTCTTGCGCTTGCTTTATGTTTATTCTTCATTGTTTTCCATTGCTCAACAGTCGGTAGTCTTTCTTTTTCTATAATCACATTGGCAGGTTCTTTATAAGGGACTTTAGTTGAGATATCATACAGTTGAACATAACTAACTGGAATCAGACCAGGTTCACCAATTTTATCCAAGAATTTTCCGATAAACCATTCATGATCATGGTGAGCACAGATAATTACGCTGTCACCTGCAGCAACATTCAGTTCATCTGGCCTTTCAGCCTTAAAGTCATATAATAGTCGACCATAGAGGGAAGGTAAAGGGGTGACTTTAATTTTTGAAACAGCGCTACCACCAACAGTTGTCTGGGAAGATGTTGAAGGAAATCTCTGAGGGACTTTAGGAGAAGAGGAGTTACTTGAACCAGTTGAAGAACCTTCAGAGGCAGGCTTATGAGTTTTATCAAAAAATTTAAATGAATTACTTGGTGCTTTTCCTTTGATATCTTTAACTGGATCATGAATTTCGATTATTTCATCTAACTCTGACCCACTTGAAATATGAAAAAAGTCACCTTGTTGAAAACTTAGTTCGCCAGATCTTTGAGCTATATATGGACGGATAGCTTGAACAACCCTGGATGGAGCATTAAGTGGTCCAGATATTCCATTTGTAAAGCTAGTGTGAGTAGATGATATGGCAGAACCGATTGATGATTTTTTCTTTTCTTTGTCTCTCGAGGATCTTTTGAATAAAGACATTGCTGAATAATGATGTTGGAGAAGAGGATGGGATGAGATGGGGGCAGTAGATAGTTTGTATAGTTCTAAAGTTGAGTGTGTAGAAGCGGTTCAATGTTTTCTGATTTTGATTTAGTTTTGCGTTGAGTGAAAGTTGAGAATCTTAGTGACTCGTTGATTGAGATGAGATTTGCGCTTTACGTTTTGCGTTTTGTATTTTCCGATTTTAATTCAAACTACAATCAAAATAATCATTACTGCTAGGGTTTAGTATAGTACACTGCTACAACTTGAGACTTTATGGCCATTTTTAACAAAATTGTCTCGTGGTTCCCGTTTTTTTACTAATGCATTCGGTGCTGAAACACTGCCTGCACAATTGAGTAAAACTAATCTCATTCCTGAAACAAAAAGAGAAAAGAAAAAAAGAGAATAATTACCTAATCAGGAAACCTCAAAGGGAAATATCGTCGCGTCAATCGATGTGTATATTTTTTTAAAGTGCACGGGTGTTTGTATTTGGGAGCAAGGGCTATCTTCCTTTTGTGTGGAGGTGAATAAAGATCCCTTGTTCAATCAAATTACTTCTAGTTTTCTTCTTTTATTTTCCACTTGCATTACAACAAAACTTTTACCTGATAATAAAGAAAATGGTGAAATTATCAACTCTCGCATTATCAGTTCTTTCAATCCCTTTAACTTCTGTTCTGGCTGGTAATAATTGGAGACCAGAGGTGGACCTCGACTGGAAAACTTTATCTCCAACTGCATCACCTATAGGTAATATTAATCCAACTGGTAGTTTTGCTTTAGTTGCTCAGACATTAAATCCGGACAATTTCCATAAGCCAAATGATAAATGTGAGGCTCTGGATGTTAATCATCAAAAACACTGTACCACTGAAACTTTGACTGATTATTCAACTGATTGTGGTCCCTATTTTACTGAATATTATAATTCTGTATACGATGCTAAAAAGAGTTCTGTGATTAAGGGTCCAAAAACCACCAATTCATGGTATTCATGTTCTACTGTTCCTTATTATATAACCAAAACAAAATGTGATATGATTTACGAGACACCAGCTCCAAAATCAAGTTTAAGCTCAATTACTACAATTGTAACTTCAGTTCCAGCCTCATCCCTAAAACCAAGTGCTACTTCTGTTATTAAGACCGATCCTATATTTTTAGAAGAAGATGATAATGAAATTATTGATGAATTGAAACCGATTGATGAAGGTAAAGAGGAAACAAAAGAAGATGGATCGGTTTACGAAGGTTTAATTGCATATGCTTACGAAGATGGACAAATTGAGGTTCAGAATGAAGAATGTGTGGATGACGACGATGGACAATTACATTATACATGTTATGATCCTTACTCGTTAATGATCACAATTGTTGATGGTGTTATCTATGATGAACAAGGAAGAGTTGGTTCTATTGTTTCTAATTCCCAATTTCAATTTGATGGTCCTCCTCCTCAAGCTGGTACTAGATTTGCTGCAGGTTGGTCATTAACTGATAACTTCTATTTAGCTTTAGGTGATCAGACCATATTTTACGAATGTCCTCAAGATGATGCGTTCAAGTTGTATGGGTACAAGTTGTACGACGTTTGTAAAGAGATTATGGTTAAGGCTGTTGGAGTCATTCATGATTGCTCTCCAAATTATGAATAAATTGAATACTTCTCTTTATTTTTGAAATCCTTTTTTTGTTGATGTTTATATTCTTTGCTAGTTGATATTTTTTTTCAATTCATTCGATAATATCTTATATAATAATTCCTTCATAATAAAGTTACTTCAGTAAATCAGTATTTAAGCATTGTATAGTGTACGGCAGTTACAGTTTTAATTTTCATTTGTTGAACAAAAACCTTATATAGTAATATAAAAATGAAACAAGAGATAATTTAAGGGAAATTTATTTTACAAAAAGGATTAAGCCCCCAACTAATCTTGTCAACAAATAAAAAGAAACTCTATATTTTATAAGCTGCAATTCTTTTTTTTTCAAATACAACCATCATGTAAGTAATTGACATACACACATACGTACTTGGTAAAATCGTGCATCAGGGATATCTAGATATAACAGATTATCTATCCAGCCAGTTGGAGAATTGAGAACGTGATGATTAAGTTAATCAAGAATCACTACTCATAATACACACACACACACATATGTATATATGAATACTGGTAGATAAGTATGTGTCTGTGCATTAAGTTTCTGTTTTTTATGTGTTTAAAATATGACTAGGGATACGGAAGAAGTAGCAAATAGGAGTTTGTGTATGAAAGTATGGTTATATCACATTAGTTTGAATCAATAAAAGCAAAAGACCGGCGGCATAAGTAACTAACAAAAAAACGCAACGACAACAGCATATATACATACATACATATATATATATACATATAAATGTAAAAGATTAGGTACATGAATAAAAAAAGAACAAAAACTAAAAACAGGAACGAAAAACAATTTGGAAAAAAGGGAAACAGTAGGAACAGTATGACATATATAGTAATATCAATATCAAAAGTCCATATAATAAATTTTTAGGAAAGTGGGTAAAATGATCATGAATGGAATGTGAATAATACGATTCGATTTGACCTGACCAAAAGCAAAACAAAACAAAATAAAACTAAGATAACACGCACACACGCACATTCAGACCATTAGTTTAGTTAAACAATCTGCGATTTTCCATTTAATGTCATCCCAAGTATCTTGTTGCAGTTTACATTTTCTATAAACATCTTGAGCAACTTTAGATTCTAAAACTTGAGTAACCTCTGAATTTGCAACTAACAAGTAATCATACATCGTGATTAGTTGGATTAATTTGAATTCGTCATTTGGTAGATCCTCCAGACTGATTTTGGATTCAGACAGCTTAACTTGTTGTAACAACTGTAAGTTAGCCAAATCCAAAACACCATCTTCATCTTCATTAAACTCAGAAGATTCCTTATTACCCTCTGAATTATTTTCATTAGTCGTGGCTGCACTAGAAGAATCAGACATTGATTTACTTGAGTATGTCAAGTCGCCACTTGAACTACCATCAACTACCATATTACTTCCTTTACTTGAGAAGCCTTGCAAGTAATCAATACCGATTGCACCACCAGGGTGTCTTTCACCGAATCTCTTCTGTCTGGATTTCAGATCATTAATATGCAATTCACTTAAAGCAATTGAAACAGCATCCAATAGAGTTAAACACAGGGTTGTTGAAATAGTTGGCGCTGACAAACCATACAAATTTTTTTCTGATAATTTCGAAGGTAGTTCTGCATATAATAACGACTTAACCTTCGGATGCTTCGATAAGTTTGAAATTTTGGTACAAGTAACCAACACAACCGGGATCGATTCAGGGACATATTGCAACAGAGTAGACAATTCTGGAGAATTACCTGAAGCAGAGATCAAAATCAGAGAGTCACTATGTTCTTCTCTAATTATACCTAAATCACCATGTAAAGCTTCTGTGGGATGCAATGCTGCTGAGTGAATAGACAAAGAATTTAAAGTTGCAACAGTTTTATTGGCGATTTTAAAAGATTTTCCCATACCAGAAACAACAACTTTACCACCTTGATTTAAAGAATTATTTAAAATCCTCAAAGATTTCTTCATTTGATGTTGAGACCACTGGGAATTTCTATATTGCTTGACTAAATAACCTATAGCCTTATCTTGTGTAGACAAAACATGGTCAACAGATTTCAAAGCATTATTTAAATATGGAGATGATTCATCATCTATATGGAAAGAACTTTCGGATGATCGACGAGACAAACGACTAATACTAGCGGAAAGAGATGTCATGATAATTGAAACTGGATATAACCAGATTGTTGAAAGACAAATTATTAATAATCAATATGAAGTAGTTCGAGGAAAGAAGGAGGTTAAGATTGAGGATACAGTTTTTGGATTTGGATTTGGATTTGATTTTAATTTTTCAGAATCCACAAATTAAGAACTGTGAAAGGCAAAGAAAAGAAGCTGAATGAACGGGTATAATCAACTGTGGCAAACAATTTGATTGTCTAAATGGCGGCGATAAAAATTGGACTTGTTAAAAGCTTAAGAGAAGCGATTCAAGCGAATTTCAATTTCAAAACTACCTTACTTATAAATTTTGACGAGGTATTTAACCTTTTTGGTTTTACAGGTGAAGGGATAAAGGAAGAAAGGCAAAAAAAAGAGAAGTATATGAAAAACAGAGAATAGAGAACAGCAAATTAAAAGATTATGAAGGACTTTTAGTGGGAAAGAATAGGAGTAAATTGCTCATCAAAGTACATTTCGGTAAGATAGTTAAATTAATACGCGACAATACAATTCTCTCTGCCTAGCCTTTAATGTTTGTGGCTTCCAAATGCCCTTTATCGACCTTTTTGAAAACTTTATTTGTTTTAAAGATATATTAGGCTGTGCAATACTAATTAAACCGAGATTTTAAGTCCTTAAAATAGTCACGTGAAAATAGTCGATCGACTACTAGTTATATTAACGCCTTGAAGCCACAAATACTTATTTTTATAGAGTGAGTTTTTTAATTCTCATGTTTACTCTCATCTAAATCGAGTTAAATAGAAGGCCCAATTTTTTTTGATAGTGAGTGATCTTAATTTATTATAATGTGAACTTGTAACTGAAATTTACTTAACATTATACTTCATACAATTATTATATCATATACAAATGATAGAGTTAGAAATAAAACTTGAAACTTATCTCTCAGATGCACTATATCGAATATCAAATTCAGATATCACACAAGCTCAAATTGGTTTAAAAAGCCTAGATTCATTATTTGCTAGATTATGTATATTAGCCAATCCAAACAAATCCTATAATAAAGCATTGTTAAGACCTGATTCAGCAGTGTCCCAACATTCGCAAGTTTCAGTTTCAACTATTTCAACAGCTACAACTACTACATCAAATAACTCATCATCATCTAGTGAGGTTCAATCGAATTCGATAAGTTCATCTTCATCAAATGGGTATAAAAGAAGATGGAAAATACCTACTAAAACAGACACCATTTTTGGTGAATTTGTTAGTTTACAGGATTCATTTCAATTTAATATTACTAGCAATTTAATTGATCTATTATCAAGAATCCATTATCAGCACATAACAGATGACGAACTAGTGGAATTGACATTGAAAGTGTTACAAGGATGTCTTCTATTACACCCAAATTCTAGAAAATTATTCCAAAGAGAACAAAACATGAAACTATTGATAGATTATCTAAGCACATCAACTAATTCGAGTGTGCTGGTAAATCTAATACCAACGTTTGTTAGCTTACTAGTGAGAAACGTTGGATGTTTGAGAATTTTTGAAAAACTAGAAGGTCCTAAAAAAATGTGTAATTTATTGACCTATAAACCCAATGCTAAGTCAAGTAATTGGAAGGAAGTTCAAGTTAAATTGCTCGAGTTTCTATTTTTCTATTTGATTCCAGAGAGCAAGTCTCAAGGTACACAGAAAGATGGGTATATTAGAAAAACTATGGAAGATAAACAGAAAATCTTGAATGAGTATTTGAATAATGATATAACAGAAGGGTTGGTAAGCGAGTTACTAGAGAGTAAGCCATTTGGTAATATGAATACTGAATGGTAGTATGTTTGATTTGATATTTGTGTATTTGTGTATTTATGTATTTTTTTTTATTTTTTTATTTTTTATTTTAAATGAGTATTATGAATAGAATAGAAACAAAATTTTAACTTATTGATAGTGAGAGAGTGATTTAACAAGTTATTAGTCAATTAGTCAATTCTCCGGGGTAGTCGCATTAAAGATGGTCACTAATTCACTGATCTGGAATATCTGCATCTGTCCCATGATTACCTTTTAATAACTTATCATATTAATACATTTTAATATCTATAATATATTAAAAACTTATGATCATTAACCTATTATAAATATATTATCCAAAAAGTGTTGAAGCTCAAATTTAAATGGTTCAAATAACAGCCCTTGTAACTGGTTCACTCAACCACCAAACCCGAACACGGACAAACTGCGCGGTGACCTCCTTTAAGAATCTCTGCCGGAATCGACTTCGGCCATTGTGTCTTATTGCAACCAAAAAAAAAACACTTGCACAGTGAGCTCAATTTGAAAATCATCATCATATTACACCAATTAATTCTACCAATTTGATCCCGGAGCATAACCAATTTATACTCTTACTCTTACCACATTACTATCTCTCCAAAGCCTAGGTCCAATCTTTATTATATTTACTACTCATCTATTCATCACACTTTCTCTTCATACTTTTAACATGTTCAATCAATTAACAAAGAAATCCATACTATCTTCATCTTTCAGAAGAACCATGGCTACTGCTTTGAATGAGTCCGTTTTACCAAAGAAATATGGTGGTAAATATGTCATTACTTTGATTCCAGGTGATGGTATCGGTAAAGAAATTACTGATTCCGTCAAGACTATCTTTGCTGCTGACAATGTTCCAATTGACTGGGAAACTATCGAATTGTCAGGTTTAGACACCCATGAAAATGATATCAACAAGGCTTTGTTATCCTTGAAGAGAAACAAGATTGGTTTAAAGGGTATCACTTATACTCCAACCTCTCCATTTGCTAAGTCTTTGAATGTTGCTTTAAGAAAAGAATTGGATATCTATGCTTCTTTAGTTTTGATTAAAAGTATCCCTGGGGTTCCAGCAAAGTTACAAGATATTGATTTCGTCTTGGTTAGAGAAAACACTGAAGGTGAATATTCAGGTTTAGAACATCAATCCGTTCCAGGTGTTGTCGAATCCTTAAAGATTATGACCACTTACAAAACTGAAAGAATTGCTAGATTTGCATTTGATTTTGCTGTTAAAAACGATAGAAAATTGGTTACTGCTATCCACAAGGCTAACATTATGAAATTAGGTGATGGTTTATTCAGAAAAACTATTAAGCAAGTTGGTGAAGCTGAATACCCACACATTGAAGTTAAAGATATGATTGTTGATAACGCTTCTATGCAAGCCGTTTCAAGACCTCAACAATTCGACGTTATGGTTACTCCTAACTTGTATGGCTCTATTCTATCTAACATTGGTGCTGCCTTGATTGGTGGTCCAGGTTTGGTTCCAGGTGCCAACTTTGGCAGAGAGTATGCTGTTTTTGAACCAGGTTGTAGACATGTTGGTTTAGACATCAAGGGTAAGAACCAAGCTAACCCAACTGCTATGATCTTATCTGCTACCATGATGTTGAGACATTTAGGTTTAGATTCCCATGCTGATAGAATTTCCCAGGCTACTTATGCTGTTCTGTCTGAAGGTAAAGTTACAACTCAAGATATCGGCGGTAATGCCTCAACCACTGAATTTACTGAAGCTATCCTAAAGAAGTTGACTGTTTAATTTAATCTAATAAAAAATTAAATCCAGCTGAAAATATTTCCATTCAATAACTATGATAAAAAGTTTAGTTATATTTTAATTTTGATTTCTTTTAGAAAATTTAAAGCATATGTGGTTTGTTTGTTTAGTGTAGGTAAAACTTTATTTTAGTTGATCCACTCATTTATCTCACAATACAAATCTCTCTTCTTTCATGTTTCTCTATTTATATTTATATTATTATTATCATATACAGTATGACAAATATCTTTCCTGGCTTGTTGTAGCCATAATTATTGATAGTAAGTAGTGTGTCGACGAATTGGTCCTCGCACGATAAAGAAACACTTGTAGGATAAGAGCCCCACACACGAGTAAGATCAACTCTTAACTGCTAACATTTGGTTATCGGATAAGCTCCTATCTCTACCAGAACAAACAATTATTACTAGATCATTCAATTGTTATTTTTTTCTCAGATAGTAGCTTTTAGTTTTCTATTTAAACAACTTCTATTTCCCACATTACTGTTTCTTTCTATAGCTTATTCGCAACATCACTACATACCTTTACTTCTCAAGGGTGGCGAACTGACTCAATTTACTCTTGCTTTAATCCCTTCAGTTGCATTTTTTTCTTCTTTTTTTTTTAAACTACTTTCAAATTTTTAAAAAATGTCTTCCAAACCAGTTACTTCAGTTGAACTTCAAATCCAACTTAAACGATCCCAATTCAAAACACCAATTGAAATTATTAAAAAGAACTTTAAAAATCTACAAAAAATAATCGAGAAACATAATTCACAGTTGACTAAATCAATTAAATCTTTAGAGACTAAGAAAACTAAGAATGATCAATTAGACACATTGAAAAAAATTATACAGCAGCAAGAATCATTCAATAAGAAATTATCATTTAGAGTCAAGCAACATAATGAGTTTATTAATCGGTTGCAATTAAGGTTATCAAGACTGAAATACTTGAAGGATTTGAATGACTCATTGAATAAATTATCTTCAAAAAATGAGATCCCAAAGGACTTGGCTGGTCAGATCAATAAGTTTTATAAAGATGAAATCAATTTAATCGTCATTGATTTCTTACTAAAAACATCAGAGAAAAGCAGTAATATTTCCAAGGCAGACCAAAACCCGGGTGTTAAATTAGCAAAGGATCTAAAAATGGATAAACTAATTGATTTTGATGTTATTTTGCAAGGTTTAACCATTTATAATGAAATCAAGTTGAATAAGAATTTAAAGATTTTAATCGATTGGTCTTCCGAAAACAGAAAGAATTTGAAATTAATTAAACAAAATTCAAAGTTTAAAATCAATCTAGAGTTTGAGACTCATTTCCAAGAATTCATCGAGAAAATTAAATTAAATGAATTGTTTGAAGCTTTGGAAATAGCTAATAAGTATTTAATTGGATATATGAACGAATCAAGCTTAAAAGGAGAAGATGATGAAAAAATGAATGATGATGATGACGATGGATACAGTTTCAATAAAATCACTAGTGGTGCAGCGTTATTATGGTGGAATGCATTCAAGAAAAATGAGTTATTTGAGAAAGCAACTTCTTTATCCCCGCTAGGATTCTACGATTCAAACACAAGACAGCTAGAAATAGTGAAAGCAAACGTTAAACCATACGAAGACTTGTTAAATGATTTAAAATGGACTAAACTAGCTGATTTTTTTCTTTACAATTTTAACTGCCTGTACGGTATAGATCAAGATTTACCTATACTAACACTACTAAGTATTGGTGGCTCAGCTTTAAAGACTAAATCATGCATTCACAATGATCATCCACTGATCAAAAAGAACGATGATGATACCGCTAAATTTGATGAATTTTTGGAACTGTCAAAGAATAAAAACTCAATTTTTACGAACGAATGTCCTATTTGCTCAATCGATCTACTTGAGTTGACTTTGAATTTACCGTATTCTCATCAGGTTAAGTCGAATATTTATGATAAACCCGTGTTGTTACCTAATGGAAATATTTATGAGTATGATAAGCTACTAAAATTGAGTGAGACATATAGTAAACATGCGAATCTTGAGAAACAACAACAACATGATCCCACAGAGCTGAAGGACTTCACTGAGGGTAATAATTATGATAGTGATAATGATGATGATGATGACTATAATAATTCTGACAATTTTGGTAGGACCGAGAAAGAGGAGGCCATTGTTCTTGATATGGAATCTATCAATACATTGGAAGATTTCAAGATCAGAGATCCTTTTACAGGAGATGAATTCGAAAATAAAGATTTGACTCTAGTGTTCCCTCCATGAGAGTATATCACGATTTATTGACTAATTTTCGACAGTTTATTGCTCCATAAGGAATTGTGATTAGTTTATATACTGCAAGTTACATGCACTCCTTTGTATATTTATATTTTCATGTAGTGTGATTATGATCTGATGATCTGATGATCTACATTTGATATTAATCAATTGTAGTTGTATAGGTGTTTAACTATAAATTATGAACTAGTTTCTAACTTTCTATTTTTTCTTCTACATGTTTCTACGTGTATGCATACATACACCTATAAGATTTACAGAACTATTCAAACTTCTCTCTCTCTCTCTCTCTCCCCTCCCCAACCCAACCCAGAAAAATTGTGTTATGTATATAGGAATCTAACAATAAACTTTTACAGGACTATAGATTCGCTTTTATCTGCATCTCGTCTTAATTTTAACTGAATTTGGAAGCGATGAGTTTGACTATCTTAAATGCATCGACATATAGGATATTTTTGATCCCATAGTTGAATACACATATTATATTATAGTGTATGAGTTAAATAGGTAAAAATAATTCAAATTGGAGTTAAAAAGTCAGTCGCATATTATGTACATGTCTGTTCCATTGAACATATTTTTGTGTGTGTATGTGTGTGTACAGCCTGATGTCAGATGATGTTGAATTGATAAATGATTTAAAAGTACTGAAGCAGGAGAAGGATCCGGAGCAAGAGAAGGAACAAAAGAAGGAGAATATAGTTACCAAGTATATAAAGAAAAGCTTTATAAGAATTCAATTGTGAAAATTGTTGCGATGGTGCTAGTTCTATACGCATTACATATAGTTAACTTACATAGAATATCGTCGGAATCATAAAGTTTATCTATAATTGGTTGCAAACTGTAATTTCGCCCAACAAACTTGAATTGAATTCGCTGCATGCTGTCTTTTAATTAATTAAGTGTAGTAGTATATATAATGTAGTTACGCAAAGAGCACAAACATAAAACTGTGGGTAGCATTATATATTTGCGATTACTTCCAAAGTTCTAAGTTTATAATTTCTCTATGTTTTTAGCTTTTTCAAGTATATAAATAAGAGTTAAGGGCGGCTAGACTTATATTATTAATTGATCGGTCTAGACGGTCTTTCTTAGAAATAGTAATGCCCGCTGAGATTTACCTTAAGGATCAATGCATCGGACGCAGGGATCAGGTCATAGAAACAATATATATTTCAATAAAATCTAATCTTATATGTATCTTCGATGGTAGATCCTCTATAAATATATTTAATCTCTTTCAAGTATTTTTGACAAATAGATAAACAACCAATTCTGACTCAGAATTAATAATCAATACATCAAAAATTAAGAATTTAAAGATTTCTAATAATAATAAAAATTTTCAAACATTTCTATGAAATTATTGTTAGATTTCAATATTTCATGGTCATCTTCAGTTGTTTCCAATTTAATATTCACTCTTTTTTTTATTTATTTATTTATTTTGTTTCATATTTAGGCGTAATAGATATTTAAAACTAAACTAAGAATACTATAATTTTCTTGTATCTATCAAATTAATATTCAACAAGTAGATCATTCTGACGTAACAACTCAGCCATGTATATACATATACCTACACCTACATATTTTCAATTGTTAATATAATATGACATTTATGCACTATACTATTCACTAGCTAGCAGTTAGTTGGTATAATAGTATATAGTGCAGGAGAAACTCGCTCTCGGAAAAGACTCTTTAGGGCTTAACAAGTTTACCGTCGGCCATTAAATTGTTTGGCTTTATGCTTTTTTAGAATATTTTGTTTACGTGCATGCATTGATGCCTGGCATTAAAGAAATTTTGACTCTACAGCGCCCATATAATTTTATACTATATAAAATACAATTAAAAGTTTAAATATATAGTGATAGAAGCAGTTTATATAATGTTGGATTGACATATCAAAAATCAATATTTATATTGGTATTCTCTCTAAATTTATACTATTGATAAAATAACTTACTTATCACTGAGTGATAGGGAAAGCAGTAATATTTTCGTTCAATACATCTCGATTAATTTATTGGTGAAAAACAGTCTTTTTTTTAGGATGAATGATTCTATTATCATGAGTCCTCAGTAGAAAACAACAGAATTCAATTGAAATTCTTAATTGTAATAATTGATCTGCATACTTATTGAAGTTTATTTCATCTGATTATTTAAGACTCTGAAAACGTTGGTTAGTACCATAAATCAAGACATCAATTCTTGCATTTTCTTGCATCCACCGTCGGCGAACCGTCAATTAGAAAAACCAATTGAAAATATGGAGAATATGAATAAAAACTCTAACAGAACGTAAAGCTGTGTTTTCACGGCACCACCGGCGAGAGATTTGATTCAAAAAATGCAACAATGTAAATCCGGTTTTTAAATGTTTGGAAAAATGATTGTCTTTAATAAGAAGTATAAAATGTGTTGACTTTGTTTACATATACAATCGAAATTAAAACAACAAAGTTTTTTGGTGCACGGAAGCGCAGACTCCTTTGGAGAGTGGGGGGGGGGGGTTGATTCCCTTTAAAAATGAAGAATGAGGGTATTCTTAAACAAACAAAGTTTAAAAAAAAATTTGAAAAGACGAAACAAGGGTATGAAAACACTTATTATATTTATATAAAGAATTAATTAGGTTTTTTTGGCTGCTTAATGTACTAAAGGTAAATCTAGTATTAAGTGCCAATGTGTTAAATTGAGTAGATGATATTACACATAATTAAAATCGCGTGACTTCTCTGAGGATTGTTATAAATGAGATCAAATCAGACCATCTTACATTTACGCGTAACCTAATCTTGCAGTTTTACTATTTTGGTAACATCCACAATAAGGCACTAAGCGATAGGTACATGATTATTTTGACATTTGATCCGTTTTCTCTGGTTTCTCATATGCAATTGGATAAATAAATTAAATCTATTTCTGGTACCATTTTTGGTGGTTCGATATATTTATAACCTTGAATTGTAAATTATACAAAGTAAATTATATATATGGTTTTGGTTTTAATGCCCCCTCCCCTAATATAATTCGGCTATTTATGCTCTGCAAGCTCCAAGGTCGGGTCAATATTCTATCGACTTGAATAATGCGTGTAAGACGGCTTTTCTGAGTTATAGTGCGCAGCAGACGGAACTATAATTATTTTTTATTAAAAATAAAAAAAAAAAAAAACACTTGAAAAATTATAAAATTATAAAAAAAAAAATTCAAAAAATAATCGTATTGTTTCTCAGATCATACATTACATATTCTTATAGTGCGTTGGACATCTATCAGTAAATGACATAGAATTTTCTTTTACTACTAACTGTCATCGATTTTATTCTGGCATCATCAATATTTATTGATCTCATCAACAAAATAAGGTTTTTATACAAGTGATCTTTTAAAATTTTCCTTAATGGCTAAAAGAAAAATTAGCAAACAGGCGGCTGGTGGTAAAGGAAAACTAGCCCAGGCATTGTCTCGACAAAGGTTACTAGAACAACACCAAAAGAAAATTGCGGAAAGGGAGAAAAAAATAGAAGAGCAAGAAAAACAGAAAAAAATTAACAAGAATAAGCAAAAACATTTTAAGAAAACTGATGAAAATGAAATAACCAATGAGCATGTTATGGCGACACAACGACCGTTCATACCTTTTAAGTTTGATGACAATGTTCTATTAGTTGGTGAAGGTGATTTTTCATATGCTTTAAGTATTGTTAATTCAGGTTATATTAATCCTAAGAGCTTAATTGCAACTTCTTTTGACTCATTAGAAGATTTGAATGAAAAATATCAAAATGTTGAAGAAAACTTAAAGATTTTACTTGAGAAAGGGGTCAAAATATTCCATGAAATAGATGCCACAAATTTAATCAAATCTTTTAAACTGGTTACAAAGTTTAAGAAAAATAAACAAAAGAACAAGGCAATATTAGGAACAGATTCAATTAATCTCATAATGTTTAATTTTCCTCATTCTGGTAAAGGTATTAAAGATCAAGATAGAAATATCAAAGCTCATCAATTGTTAATGGCAGAATTCTTTGGTTCATGCCTATCTATGTTTAAATTACTTCAAACAAACAAGAATTATTTGATTAGAAACTCTAATGCTCCTACTGTTTTATCTTCATCAATTTCTGGATATTCATTTGGCCTTCCTTCTGATACACCAAGCTCAAACGGTAATGCTAAGAAGTCATGTTTAAATAATATAGCAGTTACATTATTCAATGGTGAGCCTTATGAATCATGGCAAATTAAAAGGATAGCAAGAGAATCAATTAGTTATAAAGTTAAGGAGAGTGGTGCTTTTAGATGGGATGCATTCGAAGGATATCATCATAGAAGAACTAATAGTATGAAGCAAACAACAAAAGAAGCTAGTGAAAGAGATGCCAAATGTTATGTTTTTGAAAAATTCATTGTTAGTGAGCATGGCAATAAAAAGCATAAATCAAAAAATTCCGAAGATGAGAGTGATAGTGATTAGTAAACTTTCATTTTGAGATCGTAGTAGATATTAATTAATATTCCAATCATCGCTTGATCTGTTAGATCTAATATTAATAGGGTTATTTTATATTTAGAATAACTTTTGATTGAACAAAAGCGATACTTTTTGTATTATATATACTCTGTATTAACGCTACAAAATTTTACTAAAGAACCAAAATATAAAGAAAAGAGATAAATTTGCACCCATTCTATAATGAGGGAAGGGAAAAACAAAGAAACCAAAAAAGAATGTAGAACTAAAGGGGGGGACTAAAAACAGGAAAAATAATGATTGGGATCAAAAGAATATCCTCGGAAGATAAAGTTTATAAGTTTTCCTTTCCGAACGACTAGTAAGAAAGAACGAAAGAAAGAAGGAAGGAGAGAAAGCAAGCAAGAAAGAAAAGAGGGTCATGAAGTAATGCAAACATTATAATTATATGAAATCAGGAACAGAGAGAAGGAAGGACGACAGGGAGTATAATTAAAATGAGATTGAAATTAAGGGGAATGTAAGTTACCTTATTGGCTTCAAATAAAACCAGAGCTGCCAATATCGGCTACTTAAAAGCAAGGTTAATAGTAAAGTTGTTTCCATTTTAAATTTAAAATCTAGTAGATTTATTTATATTCATCGTTGATAAGTTCTGTTGTTATTACGACTCAGACTAGGTTGGCTAGACAAACTATTCTCTTTACTTGGATCTGATTGAATATTTTTTTGAGAGTGACTAGTGGAAGACGTCGTCTGATACGAAGAAGGGTAAACTGATTGTTGGTACTGCTGCTGTTGATTATTATATTGAGGAGATATTCCATACTGTTGTTTACCTACATTTGATTTATTTAAATGAGCCATATTATTAGTATAGCCAGTTTGAGGTTGAGTTGTCAATAATGATTGCTGTTGTTGTTGTTGAGAAGGTTGGTATCCTCCTCCAGTGGGAGCGTAACCTGTCGAAGATGTAGCATAAGGTCTTGTGTAATTCAAAGGATACGGCTGGCCATATTCTTCAGAAGTTGTAGTTGGATAGATTGCTTGGGGAATTGATGATCTAATTGGATCACCAGCAGGAATTTGTTGATAGACATTCAGAGGTCTAGGATATGTTGGTGAAACTTGCTGCTGCTGCTGCTGCGGTTGCTGCTGTAACAACTGTTGCTCATAAGAAGAAGTAGAACCTATTTGAACAGGATAATTAGTTGGAGCAATTGAAGGATACTGTTGATAAGTTTGATTAGCTATAGTTATTGGATAGTTTTGAGGAGGAATTGGTTGTTGTTGATGATATTGTGGGTAGGCAGAACTTGATATGACACTAGAAGTAGCCGAAGAAACACCAGCAAAATTTGGTACACCAGCAGGTAAAGAGTGATAGTACATTTTACTCAGCAGTCTTTCTTGACGTTTTCTGTACCTCTCTTCCTTAATCCTTAATTGCTCAGGAGTAGGAGGATGAGGAGGGTCTTTCAAACACTTTTCGGTTCTCCCATAACGAACACAACTGCCGCAGGGCAATTTCATGTCACATTTGATCTTGTGCTTCTTACATGGACCGCAATTGTGAGATCTTCTAAACTTCTTCTTTTTAACTAGGTGAACATCTTCAACAGCTTCTTTATTAATCAACTGATCTATACTTACCTGACTCTTTGTAACTTTAACTTCAGCTTTTTTTTGTTCATCGGTGTATTTTTCAGACATGACCACTCTACTTGCTGATGCTATTCGTAGTAGATAGTATTGTAATGGCTATCGACTATCGACTATTGGATTATATCAGCCAGTTTCCTCAAATATGATTGCTTCCAAGAAGAAAACAATTCAGAGCAATTTACTGATTTATTTATAGATAGGAATAGATTGAAATTAACAGAAATAATGATGGATAAAACCGAACTAGTTAAAACGAAAATGTTTTTGGAGAAGAAAGATGAGTCAATTAATACACAATTAAGGGCTGGAACCGTGGAAAATGGTAGTGTAGTAAATAGTCTCAGAAATTTTTTTCTTTAGTTGGTAGGCAAGACTATTAGTGGCAATTGAGTAAGAGATACTTGGTAAATTTGATAGAATGATTCTAGGAGAAGAGTGGGGAGATTTCAAAACGAGAAGAAAAATGGGAAACCACCAGCTTAAAAACGACAGGGACGCTGGAAAAAAGAGAGTATAGATGGATATGAAATCGATCTTCAATGATACCATATACCTTTAAATATTTAATTTTGATAAATAGATCGTTTCTGTGCGTACACGTATTTATCGATCCAGTTCACTTTTATATTGATCCAAGCAATTTTTCTGATTTTTATAAATTAATGAAAACGGGCAAATCTGCAAATTGTGCATGTAGTGTAAGAAGTTTAAATAAAAAAGCGCGCGCGCCCGGCACTATAAACAGACTTGCCCCAGGACCGCATCAAGATGTGCGTACATGCGGTAAATTCTTTATCCAATATAAAATATATATGTACAAGCATGTTCAAGTTTGTGATTAGAGCTAATTATAAATACGGATTTGGGTAAACAATTTATTTAAGCTTGCATACAAAGCATATACACTGCCAAATTACAGAGAAACGACAACTTTTGTCATTCACTACTACAAACATATAAAAATATATATATAGTTTGCGTATCGCGAAATCATGTTCTCATTTGACCTTTGCTTGTATTCCGCGAGTTTTTAAATATGTGTAATTACATCTCTTGGAATTAAATATTAGTTCTGACAATTATACAACTTTTATATTTTTTTTCTACTTCAGATTCTGTATTTATAAAAGTTGATACGATTGTTGATATATATGTATCTTTACGTATATAGTTCTGCATACTCCTTGTCAACAGTATATATATATATATATATATATATGTAAGCTCAAACTAAGCAGTCAGCCGGGAAATGCACAAATTTTTTGCCTATGGTCGGCCCTGATGCGCAACGCACACGTACACCATCTCCCTTAAAGAGACATCCACTACGCCGCATAAATACTCCCCAGTTTATTTCGCGAAATAACTCATGTAGTTGGTTTTAGAATTTGGATTTTTAAATAAACGACGCGTTGTCATGATGGATTTACTCTACTGTTTTATTTGAAAACAAGATTCGTAATTGGTTGTTTTCAATTAGCTACCCGCTACATTCCTTTTCCCCAAAATATAACGTACATTACTTTTCACTTGAGTTTCTATTCATTCCATAAGCTGTTACAACTCATAGTTTGCCGCCAGCCACTCTCATACATTCAGCAAAAAGTTATCTGGCCACATTTTTAAAGGTACATACATACGTACATACATACATACATACATACACAGACAGATACCATAGATTCATCACTACAGTATCAATTCTCGCTGTTAATCTACTATACATAAATACAATGGTTATACCTACTACATCAGCTCAACCGCATTTACCACCACGCCCTAATCAACAAATTCACTCTGCTTTTACCCAAAATGAATGGAATAATATCAATGAATCTGTCAAAACACAGAGTTTTTGGAAATATCATGTCTTGAGAGTAAGCCCACTCAAATTCTATCTAACTACGAATCCTGATTATAGACATCGATATGCTAGACCTGGTCCTGGATATTATGTTCATTTACAGTTTCCAAATGATTCTCCAACCCAATCGATCGAAAATGGATTTCGGTTAATGTTTAGACAACAAGATTTTGGTAATGGTGGTATTGATGATACTTTCACAATCGAAAAACTTAGTGAAAAGCAAGGTGGCCATCTCACTATAAGCTTCCGAGAAAATGAATATCTTGACCCGGTGTCAGGCTTAATTAAAAACAATGAGTCATCTTCGTCTAAAACTTTAACAACGACTTTTGAGAAACAATCTTCTCCGAATCAATTAACTAAGAGTGGTATTATGCTTTCTGGTTACAAGATTGAAAGTTTATATTCTGGTCAATTGTCCCTATTAGAAAAATCAGTGTTTGGTGCAACAGGTTCAAAGATTGATGGGGTTAAATTAGCTAAAGCAAAGTCTATATATTTCATTGATACAGGTATATCAGGACTAAGAGGATGGCATGATCCGGTTGTTGCTTTATTCAGACATTGTGAACGTAACATCAAAAGTAAAATTACTAAAATGATGGTTACTAAAACTAGAGGTTCTTCATTCCATTTATTTTCATCATCATCAACCAACAATTCATCAATTATTGATGATAGTTCGTCTGAACTTTCTAGTGATTTTAATAATGATGATGATGAAGGAGATGATGATATCATTGATGAGTCAAGATACTATATTCCAAAAGATGGTTTGTATGATAGACATCCACAAGATGATTCACCTAATGATTATAAATTTGGCTGGATTACTATTTATGATAAATCTAATTATTTTGCTCTTAAGAGTAAATCATCAAACTTTCCCGCTAGACATAATTGGGAAGTTTCATTGGGGATTACGTTAGTTTCTGCAATTGAAACTCATTTAGATTCGTTATTGAAAGACAGTAACGATTAAGAATAACTTCAAAATTCCATCTAGTGATTTTTTTTTTTGAAGTATCATTAATTATATTAAATTGATGCTGTTATACACTAAGATATTAATCTATAATAATGTTTGGACACTTGTAGCAAACTTACCAATGATTTATTTTGATACCGTCATCTATTCAAGCAAAATAGAGAGGGGATTAAAGAAATTAGGTGATATTGAACTCTGATTAGTAATTTTTAAAGAAAAAAAGAACGATTTTAATGATCTTCTACCAGTAAGTTCTCCGATCTAGGAGTTCGTCCATACCATAAAATATCCAATAGAATACATTAGATGACTTTAGGATTTAACGGAATGCATCAAGAAAGAACCTTGATGAATCATGATCACATGAATAGCAAAACCTAAATTTTTAAAACATTTATAAAAACATTTAAAGTTCTGTAAATAATCTGGAAAATATTTTTAACCAATATTTTATATGTATCAGGTCCCATGACCATGCAAATCTTTGATCGATAAGGAATCTGCCGAACCGTGGGATCATATTCCTGATTAGGCTTAAATTATGCATTAGACAGGGGATTCTTAGTTTAACTTTTGACATTAACTTTGAATTAACCAATTTCTATTTCAGTTTAACATAACATGTATAACAAAATTAATATTATTTCACTCAGCCTATACTAATATTAATACTAATTATACAATTTATATCAATGACAAGCTTTAACTACATAACAAAATGTCGGTCCACGTGTGGGATAGTTTCCCGACTGATTCCGTAAATTAATGTGACAGTTGCATCACTTGCCTCAAATCAGCTGCAATTAAACAACCTGGATACAATCATCATGTATCTGTCCTGCTTTCGTTAGACGTATTGCTGGTTGCGGTTAATCGAGACATAATCGGGTTTTAACAATTCCGTGTATAAACTTGTCCGGTCACATGCAATGACTCCTATTAATATATAAAGATTTTTAAACTAATGAATGATCCTAAATTTGGTGTCTTATTTTTTTTTTTTAAATTTCCAATAAGGTGATATATATCTTGCTATATGCTTTTAGCTAAGCTTTATCAGTTTTGAAATGATAATGTAAATATAGCATAATTTTTGGTAAAATCTTGTTCCTTAAATCTGAAATTTTTTAAATTTCAACTATATATATAATATTTTAAACTTTATAAAATTATATATCTCAGTTACATTACTGCTTGAATAACGACCAACTTCATCAAATTTTTATTAGGTTTGCCATAATATCCTAAAAGGGTTTAAACTCGGTTAAGACATAGTTACTTTTTTTTGTAAGCGTGCTTCTTAATAGATAGGCAAACAGATAATGCTCGCGTAGTTGTATCTTGACGCTAATCGAATAAACGTATACGTGATTTGGTATCTAGATACATTCGTTAACGTAAAACCAACTATAGGTAAAAAGCCTAAAATATTGAAGTCACCTTCGTCATACTATTTATTTAGTGGGATAAGCTAACATCACTTTAGGCTGATTTTATTTCTACAGCAATTCAAAGGTTAAGGTTGACGAAAATCACGATCATCACAATCACGTTCACGTTCACATATCAAATTATAACATTATCGTTTTATCAGTATTGTTTCATTCACTTTGATTACACACATACATACATATACAGCCTTGCACTAGATGCCCGAAGAAGAAATAGAAGATCAAACGTTTCTAGAATTAGTCAATCATAAAAGCTATAGAATGGTTATCTTCTATGGCACTCAGTCAGGCACATCTGAAAAATTTGCACGAAGATTCAGTAGAGAGCTAGAGTCAATTTACTCAATTAAATCTTCAGTCATCAATTTGGAAAATTTTTCAGTAGAAGCTCACTGCACAGTAACTGGTAACGCTATATCAAGATTTTCGGATGACAAAATTTATATATTTTTCATAAGTTCATATGGTGATGGAGAGCAATGTGACTCCACAATTAAATTTTATGAATCATTAAAAAAATCGAAAGCTACTACTGAAACTCGAGGTATTAGATACTGTATGTTTGGTGTCGGTAGTTCATTATATGAATTTTATCAAGGTGCAGCAAAAAATATCGACAATGAATTAATTAGATTAAATTGTAAAATTTTAGGTAATTTTGGTGAGGCAGACGATGGTAAAGGTACCTCAGAGGAAGATTTTGAAGATTGGAAAATTGATATTTTACCATTGATTGCATTACAATTTGGTATAAGCGAAGCTAGAATTGATAGATATTTACCGTCTTTTAAAATTAGTGAGGTTGAAAGTAAAAAATTTGGGAAGGGTGAAATTACAGATAGCTTGAGAGATTTGATGTTTATTAATAAACCTCCTTTTCATATTTCAAAGCCTTTCGTTGCAAAGTTCAAAAATTTCAAAGAGTTGTATTCACCAGGTGCGGATGTTAGAAGATGCTTACATGTTGAGATTGACTTGAATGGTTCAAATTTATCTTATCAAACTGGAGATCATTTAGGTATTTATACAAGTAATAGCTTAAACTCTGTGGAAAGGTGCTTAGAAGTGTTTGGATTGAAAGATAAATACGATCAGATTTTAAATGTTGTTCCTGTTGATAGAATGTCAACCAAACTTTGGTTTCCTAATCCTATTAATTTAAAAGCCTTATTTCAATATCATCTAGAAATAAATGGACCAGTTAACAGAAAAACAGCTCTCGAATTAATAGGATTTGCGCCATCTAATGAATCAAAAGAACGATTAATAACTTTAACTGATGATAAAGAGATTTTCAAACAGCAAGTTACAAATAAACAACTCAGCTTACATGAATTATTAATCAGTATTTCAGGAAAAGATCAGATTTGGAGTGATGTACCACTCTCGTTTTTAGTAGAGTCGTTTGGTAAATTATATCCTCGTTATTATTCAATATCGTCATCTAATATATCGGAACCTAAGTGTGCTCATATAACAGTATCAATTGAGTTTAATACAATTTTAAATTTTAAAGGCGTTTGCTCGAATTATTTACTTGATATTAAAGAAAAAACGAACAAGTATGATGTTAATGGACCGAATGACAAATACAAAGATGGAAAGGTCCCTATTTTCATTGAAAAATCTAGGTTCAGATTACCGTTAAACATTGGCAAACCAATCATCATGATTGGAGCTGGTACTGGAGTTGCACCATTCAGAGGTTTTCTAAGACATCGAATTTCACAATTCAAAAAAAGGGACTTAGATTCAGATAGATTTGGTAAAATGATTTTATTTTACGGATGTCGTAACGAATCTGAGTTTTTATATAAATCAGAATGGGAAGAATATAATCAACTTTTGGGTGATAGATTTCAAATGGAAGTTTCATATTCTAGAGAAGACGAAATTGCTAAAGAATATGTCTCTGATAGAGTTACTAAGAGTGGTAATTTGGTTTATAATTTGATTGTGAACGAGGGAGCCTATATTTACGTTTGTGGTAACGCAGGCCGTATGGCCAAAGGAATCTCCAAAGCGTTAATTGACTTGTTTGCAGAAGAAGAAGGAAGCATAAAAAAAGGAGATAGACTGTTGAAAAGTTTGCGAACTAGTGGTAGATACCAGGAAGATGTATGGTAAGGAATATATCTATATAGTATCTTCATATTCTGTATCTAACTAAAACAGTAACACTATAATACATTGATACCTGGCACTGCCCGGTATCAGAAAAACGTTCATGCAATGGTACCCGATCGACGCGCTCAACAAATCTTACTGATTTAGTTTACTTAACAGCTTACGCCGGTCTGAGATATCTTTACCTATATTTCCTGCAAAAGCTTTTTAGCAGTCCTGTTTCTTGTGTTTGTCAGTTCCACCTCTTTTTTCTCATCCATAGATCTCAGTAATTAAATATCTTTGCGGACTCATCTTTTGGCTCTTCATCATCCTGTTGTTTTGACTCCATTTGTTCACTTCTTGCCTTTCCTATTTAAACGTGAACTTGTCAAATTCCTTTTCTACTCTTACTTAGATTATTCCCATTTCACAGCTCATTATTAAGTTTGATACTCTAATTTTCTTCAGCTTGCTTCTATAGAAGTCAATTATTAGGGCGAAATACCTAGATATAGCGAATTACCCTGTGTTCAAACACCTTAAGATAAGGACCCCATATCTAAATTCTACTATAGCAAATAGTCAATAACACGTACAACAACAACAACAACAATAAAAATAACATTATAATCATCATCATCATCATCATCATCATCATCATTAATAATAAAAATTATATATAGTTTTGTCTTATACTTACAAATACTATAGCATAATCAGTGATGACACATAATGATAAAATAATAATTGGTTGTGTTGCTGCAATCATATCTTCGGCAATGCAATCAATTGGTTTGATTCTTCAAAGGAAATCTCATTTGATCTCAGAAAACGCTGCAAGAAATGGCCATCCAAATACTTTATCACCTTATAAGAGATCATTATGGCACATTGGCTTTACTCTGTTTATAGTATCTAACATTTTTGGTTCATCGATTCAAATTACTGCCTTACCTTTAATTGTTTTATCCCCCCTACAATCAATAGGCCTAGTTTTTAACACGGTCTTCCATGCATTGATCTTACATGAGCCTTTTACTGTTCATTCCTTAATCGGTACTGTATTAGTTTCAACTGGTGCTTTTTTCATTGCTTATTTTGGTGGCGTTATCCAAGAACCTGAATATGATCTAGTTCAGTTTGTTAAATTATTAACACAGCCATTATTTATTAAATGGATTATTTTAGATGTTATTCTTGTTCTTTCTATCTTTTCTTGGATTGGACTGACCAACTTAGAAATGAAACAGAGAAAATTAAATAGAAAATCAACCTCATCCTCTTCAAGATTATTTCAATTAAAAGTAAACCTTGAAGAAGTACTTCAATATGATGATGACACAGAATCAATTACTTCAAATGATATACATGGTCACTCCATTTTCCATTGTTTGATAACTTCACCAATTCTTAGATGCAAACGAGTCGTGGGTTATTTCGTTTTATTCATTATAGATTGTGCTTGTTCAACAATATTATTTTTATTTGAATATTCAAATGAAACTATAAGAAAAATGCAAGGTATCTTTTATGGTGTGACGTCTGGTATATTATCTGCACATTCGTTATTATTGGCTAAGTCTAGTATCGAAATTCTGATATTAACCTTTGTCAATCATGAATGGAAAAAGCTAAATAATATGACTACCTACTGTATTGTCATTGCATTTTTGTCATTATGTTTATCCCAACTGTTCTTATTAAATCAAGGGCTAAAAGTCATTTCAACTTCAATTCTATATCCTTTAGTTTTTTGTGTTTATAATATTACAAACATTTCAAATGGTTTGATTTTTTATCAACAATGGAATGCAATAACTGGCTGTTCTGGTCCAATGATCATACTAGGCACATTGCTTGTTATTGGTGGAGTTTTTGTTTTAAGTTATAAATCTGAGGGTGAGGAACAACCCCCACAACAAACTCGCCGTTCTTCCCTGTCTATTTCCTTCAATGAAATTCCTTTATTAGATGATCATAATTCAGTTTATTACAATTCAACTGGTACACCAATAAGAATATCAACAGAATCATCTGGAAAATTTGATGATGATGCAGCAATCACTTCAATGGACATTTTAACTGATCCCCAACAACCTCAAAGCCCGTACTATGAAGGTAAATTCCCAGACATAAGTCTACCCTTAGTTGTGTCACCCCAGTCTACAACAAATGGTGTTTTTACTCCAATAGTTAGAAAAACAACTGAGAATTTGAATAGTGTTGGTAGGAAAGTTTCTGGATTTTTTAAAAAATCAATAGATACATTACATACTAATGATTCGAATTCAAGTCCGAATAAGTCAAGAAATATGAATTCAAATATGTCTCCTATTCAAAGTACCGATAATGAATTTAATAGTGAAGGAGACGAAGTTGTGGAATATGTCTCTTTTGGATCTTTGAAGGATACTTCAAATAATAATTATGAATCATTTAAGCAGTTTCACAATAATCCAAGTACAACAAATGAATTAAGTCCAACTTTATCGAACACTACAATTGCCTCTGCTTCTGGGTTAGGTATATTGACTCCGCTTATGGGCGGTTCTTCGAAAAGTCGGGTTCCAAGTTTTAATAACATTAAACAGCCACAACAACTACTGCAACAGCAACCGACACAACAACAGCAAAGACTACCAAATAATGAACCATCCTGCACATTAACATTAACAACTGCACCATTAACCCAACAACAACAGCAACAACAGCAAAAGACCTTATCTTTTAAACCTCTAAAGAATTACTCAACCGCAAGTTTGGCAAATGTTAGTGCAGCCAACAGTTGTGTTCTGAGCGTTTCACCTAAAAATAAAGGTACCAGTAGATCAGGATTAAGCTTGATCACAAATTTCCACTCATATTCGGATCATTCTGTCCCAATGAAATCAAGTAATAGTAATCCAGATGAAGAATATAATACAAATAATTCGTATAATTACTCTCTGAGTAATACAATCGAAGAAATCCAGAATCAAATGAATTCATATTCACAGAAACAACAGCTGCAGCTCCAACAACAACAACAATTTCAGCAGGTGCCGTCAAACATCAGAATACCATCGAATGTTACATTTAGTCCAAACGTTGATATTATTAATACGAACAATAGTAATTACGCTAATAGCAGCGCATCACAACTCTCTAAGAGTAGCCCTACTAGAACAACAATGACAAGATATTCTCCAATTGATGCAGCATATACGCTAGTATCACAAACACAAAATCACGCAAGAAGATCCATTGGTACACCAACTCCCCAAATCCATGTCAACAAAAGTAGCAATTCCATCCATAAAAGAAGAAACTTCACAACTACTACTTTACTGAACATAAACTCCAGAAGAACTTTATCGTATGAACAGCATGAGTTGCTTAATGAACTCAATAAAAAGAATTAGTTATTTGCCCCCACCCCCCTTCATAAATCGTATAGTGTTTTTCCTTTTTTGTTTTACTTATATTGGTCCTTTTCTTATAAAAATTGCTTTTTTGAATCTTTACTCTTTTTATTTAATTTTAATTTTCTATTCTCACTTTGTTTTTGTTCATTTTACTTCCCCATCATTTCTATAAAATTGTCTACTATTTTTTCTCAACTTCACACACTCATGCCTGCATACTTTTCGTCTTTCTTTTATTAGGTTGTTTTGCCTTTTTTCATAGTACTCATTTTTTAGTTACGATTTCTTTTTTTAATGCATTCTTATACTTCTCTTTATAATAAATGTAGATATTGAATAATATGTGAACTAAAGGCATTAAATAATTTAAACTCTTGGGTCTTGTTCCTCTTCAGGGACCAAGAAAGCTCCAGATAAAAATAAAGCAGGCTCGTTAATATTATGATGTTGGTAACTTAAAACACCGACACCACCTGCATCCAACATATACTTTGGGTTACAATTGATAGGATAGCCGACCCATCTAGCAGCAAAGCATCTCAAAATGTGACCATGGGCAATTACGACAACATCACAAGGCACATTATTATCCAATGCTTCTTTATGAATTTTTCTAATCTTACTAATTAATCTATCAATTCTTACAGTGACTTGTTCTGAAACCTCACCATTTTCACATCCATGTTCCCAAATAGTCCAATCTTCTGAATTCAACCCATGCTGTTTTCTGGTTTCTTTAATTTGAGAAGTCAATAACCCTTCATAGTCACCATACTCCCACTCTCTGATATCCTCCTCAATTTTGAATTCAATGTTGTTCTTCTCCTCTGGACTAATTGACTCAAGTAATAAGTCTTTGGTTTGTAAAGCTCTTTTTCTAGGTGATGAGATGATCAATTTCAAGTTAGAAGACTTCAGTAAATTGGTGGAACTATTGCCGATCAATGCCTTACCTGTGGCTCTCATTTGAGTTTCACCAAATTCAGTCAATGGTAAATCTGTAACTGACGTGTATTGGCCTGATTTGGACCATTCCGTTTGACTGTGATTCAATGAGAATAAATATGTTAGTAATGAATCAAGAAATAAAATTTGAAATTTTATGGTAGTGATATTTATTCGAAAAGACATACCCATGGCGAACAAAAATGCAACGAGGGGTATATCTGCTAACAGCCATTATGTATATATGTAAATATATATAATTTGAAATAATAATAAGGTCAAATTCAAGAAGAAATTGCTAGTTCAAGTAGGAAAAAATACAGATTAAGTTATATAAACAAAACGAAATAAGCTATAACCATGTAGATTGCGGCCAATTCTTCGGGAATCTGTGAATATTTAGTAAAGTTGTCGGCACCTCAACTTCACTGAGCTCACCAATTGCCGACTAATTAACCAGAATCTCCAATTCAAACAAAAACCACATCAGAAGAGGTATGTAATATATCAACAGAATTATATCTTTAAGATAAATAATTAAGCTAAAAAATCCATATTCATATACTGCTAATCATTGTGATTAAAAATTAAAAGAAGTGGGGTCAACTGGGAATTGAACCCAGGGCCTCCTGCACCCAAAGCAGGAATCATACCACTAGACCATTAACCCGACTTTCGGTGTATATTTATTAGAATCCACTATAGCTGATGACTTATCTTTTGACCTTAAGTTTTGCTCAGTGCTAGTAACTTCGGTAACTTTAACTTTATATGTCTATTTAAAAGACCTTGTGACAAGTGTAAATTTCTTATCCATTTCAAAATAGATTCCAAAGGTTGACTAAGCATCAACAGACTTCCCTAATCTGTCCAATACCAGAAACTTTCATCTCTCATTTCTCTGACTTCAGAATGAATTTTTTGTCATTTTATACTAATTTCAACAGGTTTTGATTTATTTGATTCTTAAGTTTGTTTTCCCACTTCAATTTGTGAATTCCATCGTCTGCTCTCTTACCAAACTTTCCTTTTTTTCGATAATCCTTTGTTCACAAATAAATTCCAAATTGTACAAGATATCTTAAGGACTAATAGCAACAAAAAACTGCTTTACACTTAAAAGTAATAGTATAACCACACTTGATGACGATGATCTATCTCTATACCTATAGTCTGTTCTCAACAAGATAAATCACTTGAAGATATCTGAGTTCAACCTTTCTAATTTTCTCGGTAAGTATTCTAAAAAAAAGATTCTTTTGCTGCAAGAAATATCGGAATCTCTCCTATATCATTCAATCCAATCCGATTTATCTTAGGAATTTCTATTCTTGAGTTTGGCTGGTCTGTAAACTTAACTTTCTTCACTATTCACCCAACTTCAAAGTATTTTGAAATTTATTTCTCATTATTCGGTCCTCACTAAGAATTGTTGAATACTGAAAATTCCAGTTAATAAGGGCAGGTTTAGACTAGTGCTCCCTTATTAACAAGTTCATGAAAAGTGGATTCTTATTTTATCTTTGAATTTATTGATAAAAATGTTCACAAATGAAATTAAGTATGAGGTATATTAATGAATCAACAAAGAATTTTCAAGTTCTATAAACAATACAAAATGCGTAAAAAAACCAAAATATTTTGTGATTGCTATTCAGTGGACTTTTCAAACAGCAAAACTAGAGTCTTTGATGGATTTAAAGAACATTTGATACCTAGAAGGGTATATATATATATATATGTATGTGTTTATTTTGATTAAAATCCTTTATCCGAAGAGAAAGGGAGGGTGAAGGAGTTATAGTAACTTTTGAGTTAAAAAAGAGAATAAATATTGAGTATATAGTGTTTGTCTGTAATTATTATTTGAATTAAGGAAGAGGCAATTAGGTAGGTCCTTTACAATAAAGGATACACAAACCAGGAAGTTGCGGCGAAAATAGGTAGAAAATGATTGACACACATCTTTGCACAAAACTGATTTCCATAAAAAAGAATGAGGAAACCAAAATTTCTATGAGTAATTTTTAATTAATGATATGTTTTAAAACTTTACTTTTTCTTACTAGAAAAAAAAAACACTAGGAGTAATAAATACATTAACAACAATACTTTTGCTCTTTTGTATGGGAGCCACTTTTTTGCGTCATAGTGAGGCTGTTATCCTCTCAAAAATGGTTTACCTTGACAGATAATCAATCATCTAGACCAATATTTGATTTTGAGAAGATCTAAAGTATGCATATTAAAAAAAATTGACCGCTTTGAAATTTTCTTTTTGATTCTCTTTTTAATAGATAATTTTCTGGGAATTATCAAAAGTTATAATTTGACCTTCACAATCATATTTTTTTATTGAGACAGTTTTACTTACCGTTTGTTTCACTAACATAAAATTAAATTAAAGATTATTATGAACTATATAAAATAAAGTTTTAATTTTTGAATTCTTTATTTTTCTAATAGAATAAAATGAAAAATATAGTAAACTTTGAAACTGTGAAAATGAAAGATAACAAGTTATTCCAATATTAGATAGATCCTGAATCTTCGTTATCAGATTTGAAAATTGTTGGTAAGTTACTAATACATACCTTCTGATTAATTGGATTATTACCAATAATATAGAAAATATTTACAACTTTTTTTTCTTTTTAAAAGTTTTTCTTTCTACAAAGCAACTACTGCTTTGTAGTTATTCAGATGTTCTTCTTCCGATCAGCATGTTCGCTCATTTATCGTATGACCACCGCGAGATTTTCTATTATAATGAATAATATATAATGAATAATATATGAAAGTATGTGTGTACCATTAAATTAACATTACGCATAATTCTAGAAATATCAATATTGGAACTTTAAATCTTTTTTTTTTGGAAATTACGCTATATAATAAATCAAAGAATTGTTTGAATTGAATGTCAAAAATACTGTACATAAGTAACAAGAAGTAAAAAGAAGTAAAAATTATATAAAATATTATGAAGACAGATTGATTTTATTAATTAATTAGAGAAACAAAAATGCACAAAAAAGAAGAAAAAAAGAGAAAAAAAAGATGGAAATAAATATAAAGGTTAAAGTAAAAGTAAAAGTAAAAGTAAAAGTAAAAGTAAAAGTAAAAGTAAAAGTAAAAGTAAAAGTTAAAGTTAAAGTTAAAAAATACTAACTTTGTTTGGATAGACCAAAAGTTTGTTAATATGTACCCCCCCATATCGATCTGAAAGATCCGAATCAACATTTGAAATTATAAAGCAAAGACTACCTAATCAAGAACTGACTAACAAAGTAGCATGATGTAACATTAAAATCATAAGGTATTCATTCTGATGCCAATAAAGAAAAAACATAAACAAAGGAAAAACTGAATTCTCATAGCGCTTGGCTGGAATGATCCGTTTACATACTCTACTTATATTATTTGTCTAGCATAGTTTTAACTCCAACTCATCTGCTTTGCATGAATAAGTTGTTTCCTATATTAAAGAAATACCACTTCAAATATTTTTATTTGGATTTAATATAAAGACTAAAGAAAGCAGGTAGAATTAAGAGAAATATAGAATTACATTAGGGAAGGATAAAGCTGATCAATTCACTAGAATACAATAATAGCATTAAATGGTAGCGATTACAATATAATGATTTATCTCTAACTTGTATTATCAGATTAAGGTTTTAGACCGTTACAATGCCTTTTTTAATTCCAGATGAAGAAAGTTAAGAGCTCATGGGAAATATGGCTGGTTGACAAATCATAGATGGTGAAATGCCTGCATGTCTAATTATTACACTAATATCCCCAATACCAGTGGAATTATAAATATGCAATTATTATATTTTTATAAATAAATAAAGTTCTATATAATAGGGATAAGTGTTAACAAATGACAAATGACAAAAAAACGAGTCAACACAAATATAGGAATGTGACATCAATTGAAATTCAATCCCATCTACCGTTACATTCGTTACTCCAAAATCCAACATGATCAGTTTCCATTTCAGCCAACTGTAACTTCCACCTTAACAAATCAGGTTTATAGACTGCTTCACAATTTGGGGTATTGATGACTTTTTTTAACCCCCAACCTAAAGTGACTAAGGAACCTCCATTAATCTTAACAGATTCAGCCAATATTTCGTCAACCAATGCAATTCTGACTTGCTTATTCTTTACATATTTTTTCATCTTTGAAGGTAAAGTATACATTGTGACTATACTAATTAAATCTAGTAACTTGAAATAATTTATTTTTTCCACAAAACGTAAACTATGCGAGTTTAGAATACCTAACATTATTGAATGAATTAGAATCACTGGAATCTTCTTGTTATAATCATTATAGTATTTATTAAGCAAATTATCAATGAATTCTTTGGGTTGATAGGGAATAAGAGATTCAATCATGTCTGATTTTGTTCGTAATGCAACCACCGACCTTATTGCCTCAATCTTCTCATCGTAAGAGATGAAGTGCTTTCCATCGACTGGAAATGACAATCGTTCCTTGCTACAATCGGAAATACCTTGTTCAGGGAGTTCTGATGAGTTGTTTAGTCCTGCTAAATGAGATCTTAATTCATATGTAACTTCATACGAGGTGTTGTAAGTTTGTTCTTCATATTCATCTAACTCATCTTTTTGTTTTTGCTTATTATCAAATAATGAATCAAGCAGGGCATTCAATTCTTTGTCTGATATGTCCGTGCTTGGTAAAATATCCATTTTACTGATCGTGTTAGCAAGTTTTGTATCAGCAAAGATATCAGCAATTTCTGCAGTAGGTGTTGATTTATTGCTATTAGGATGCTGTTGTTGATATGCGTTTGTTTTGAATAATGTGGTATCATCTAAAATATTTTGTACATAATCAAAGGTTTCTAAATCAATAGCAAAACGATTAGACTTTTTAGAGGAATCTTTCAATTTAAATACTGTATACGATCTAATTAAATAATTTATTAAAATAGACTCTTGATCTACTTTGGTAAAAAATTCTAACTTATCATCATTGTTATTATCGCATAATGCTAAAATTCTAGATTCTAGAATGTGCTTAAGGAAATCATTGTCACCTGTATTTGAAAATAAATGATACCCTAGTGGACGTAAAAGTGATTTATAAGTCATCGATATTCCAGAATTGTATTTAGGATCTTTGGGTGACATGTGAGTGGATGCATCTAGGGTGGAGTTGAAAACATGCATTAAAGAAGAAAATTCCGAAGATTTATAGTTATTGACATACTTTTTAAACCACTTGAAAAGAACAGGTAAAAATATTTGAGCTCTCATCGAATCATGTTTCAGTATGAAATCAATAAACATTTCAAATGCTAGTTTGGGATTAGTGTTTCTGAAAAAATATGGTCTGTTCAAACCTATTGTGGAGTAATAGACTGCTAGTTTTGTCTGAAAGCCTCTACGGATGCTGAATTTTCGATCTTTAGCTAAATATGAAGTAAATGAGTGAATCTCAGTGAAGTTTAAATGTTTCTTCGTTTTTCGATGTAAAAGTTTGTCAATCAACTTATTAGCTATATGGATTAGTCTTACTTCATCATCTATTTCATTTAATAATTTCTTTACATGAAGAAAATTCGCAGAACTATTCTTACTATAACCACTTATATCAAACAATAATTCAAGAATAGCAGATGTTTGATCAGCTATAGTCAATTGTTTAAAGACATCATCAACAAAGATATGTCTATACCTGATACTATTAGCAAAATATTGAAGGATGACAGGATCATAATCACCTGTAGTAATTTTGCAATAAATTTCAAGTAGTTTTAATCGTTGAGGTTCTCCAAACATAGACAAATACGGAAGAAGTTGGATAATATCAGAAGGACCTAATGAGAACATCATATGATTTTGAGCCACATTCAAATCATCACCAAATATTATATGCAGTAATTTCCGGGCTCTTTTAACACTCAAAGACTTATAAGTTTTTCTTGCAACATCAACTTCGGAAATTTTCAATATCTCACCAATTAAAACACCAATAAATCCAGAATGGGATGATAATTTACCATTTGAAGATTTATTGACCAATTTGATAATACTAGTAACTTGCTTAACTGGATCAGTTTCTAATCTTTTAACTTGATCAATTATGGAAATTATACTTAAACCTAGTAGATTCAGATCTTCATCTCCAATATTAGTTTTCAACACTTTTTCAATATCATTAATTGAAGTAAAATTAATTGATTTTAAATAATTCAATTTATTAAGTAAAAATTTAGTTTGATTAACATCAAATCTAACACCATCTATCGGGTCAATTTGATTAATAATTAAAGCATTGGGTAAGTTCTCATACAGATGCAAAGTAAATAAAGTTCTTAAAAAGCTTGAGTTTTTGAGAGAAGGATGAAACTGAAATAAATTATTCAATAACGGAAGTAATAACTCAAGTGATTGACATTCTTTTGGTATTAAAATCGAGGCGTTATGAAACCATTGAAACGAGATTAAGTGGAAAAAGAACATATAATGTCGTTGATAAACAGATTGTGAATTTTTCAAGTAACACTGTAATAAAGTCACTGGGTTTAATAAAACACTTTCCCTATCGACTTTAATGTAATAATGTTCTAGATCATTAATTGAATCTATTAAGTTTCGGTCTGTGGTTTGAAGATATTGGAGATCCGATTGATTAAATAAACTAACTGATTCAATAGGGGCTGGATTAGACAATTTTATTTTTGTACTAACTTTCGAATTGAATAAGAGTTTAGATGATAAGTGAAGTTTCCTGTTTTCTTGATTTTGTTCTTGATTCAGGAATGATGAATTATTTGTGAGAGGATTTGAAGATTGAGATACAAGAAACGTTTCCATTTTCGATAGTTTTTGATCCATAAAATTTATGACTAGATCTGACAATAATTTTTCCTCTGTATTTTCTTTTGGTGCATTTTCCGTTGTTCGTATGAATGAATTGATATTTTTTTGATCTGTAGAATAATGGCAATTATAAATGTGATTGTGGAGAAGACAACAATTATAACAAAACGCCAGGGGTTTTCGTATGGGCCGCGTTAACCTCAACATCTGTATATTTAACAAAAAACTATTAACTATTTAAGAGGTGTCATGTGACTAGATGATACAGTTTTAAAAGGAGTTGTGCTTTATTTTTTTGACCTAGCTACTTTTTAATCTTTTGATTATGGCCAAAATCAAAGATGGTCCGATGTGATTCTTAAATTGAGGGGAAACAGAGGGGCGAGCCCATCGACGAATTACAAAAACCGACGCGGGTTCTCGAATCTTACAATATTACAATTACACCACGATTTTTCATCATTCATATGTTATATTTATTCTTAAGTAAATGTAGACAAACTATTTAAATTACGTTATCTATTTCTTTTGACCTTGAGCGGCAACCTTTGCTGCACCAGCAGCAGCAGCTTCTGGATCTAAATAGTAAGCCTTCTTGACTGGCTTTAGGTTGTCATCCAATTCGTAAACTAATGGAATACCAGTTGGGATGTTTAAGCCAGCAATGTCAGCATCAGAAATACCATCTAAGTGCTTGACCAAAGCTCTTAAGGAGTTACCATGAGCAGCAATCAAAACAGTCTTACCACCTAATAATTCAGAGGCAATTGAGTCTTGCCAGAATGGTAACAGTCTGTCAATGACTAAAGCTAAAGATTCAGTCTTTGGTAAAACGGTTGGGTCAATACTCTTGTATCTTTCATCACCAAATTGAGAAAATTTGGAATCATTTTCAATTGGTGGAGGTGGAACATCAAAGGATCTTCTCCAGGTTTGGAATTGTTCTGGACCATATTGAGCTAAAGTGGCAGCTTTGTCCTTACCTTGTAAAGCACCGTAATGTCTTTCGTTTAATCTCCATGATCTAACAACTGGAATGAACAATCTATCAGACTTATCTAAAGCAATGTTAGCAGTTTGAATAGCTCTAGTCAAAGTGGAGGTGAATAAAATGTCTGGATGTAAACCTGATTCCTTTAATAATTCACCAGCTCTGGCAGCTTCTTTTTCACCAGTTGGAGATAACTTAACATCAACCCAACCTGTGAATAAGTTCTTTTCATTCCATTCGGATTGACCGTGTCTGACTAAGATTAACTTGTGGACCATTATGTAGTATTTATTGTATTACGTAGTATAATTAGGAAACGCAATGGAATGAAAGAAGAGGTACACGCTAGCTAACTGGGGATTCAGCAGTATTTAAATGATGCATTTGGTGATGGACCACTGGAATTGAGAACTCCGGCGCGCTGACTACCCGGGTCTGGCTCAGTCTCCTTGTTGCTCTCCATGAGGTGATCCATCCACTAAAGTACTACTACCAACTCATCATAATCTTGAAGACTGTAAGAGGTAATACTGTGTTCCATCTATGTTATGTCAAACTATATTAAATGAGTCTTAATTCTTGAATATTTGTCTTACAAGGAAGAGAACAGTGAATAGTAAATCATTTTAGGAATCTGGTGAATCGCCGAGATTACTGTGGCTGTGGTGGCACACCAAAACCGGGTCTTTTACCGGTTTACTGCTTTGACAACTTCTTTAATTAACAATTTGAGTTATCAGGATATGTTCAGAGAAAACTTAAAATATCAATCAATCAATCAATCAATCAATCAATCAATCAATCAATCAATCAATCAATTAATAAATAAATAACTTAATAGTTAGATGAATTTTTTTAATACTAACAACAACAATTCTTCAAATTAGAAAGAGCAGTTAGAAAGAATACTTATTTCAAAATGATAACGACGATTTTAGGAAAATCTGCGTCGGTATGTAGTACCGACGACGCATTTATAAAAAAAGGATGTGTGAGAGAGAGACAGACAGAGATATTATTAATTGATTGACCTGACTGACCACTGAACTGACTAGCAAGACACGAAATATTAGAAAAATGAAATCTGGAAATTTGTAAGAGGATTGAGATCTATGTAATGACATCGTAACTACTACTATTATAAAATAAAATTCCCATACAAAATCTTGCACATCTCAATTTTAATATGGGAAATGATCACTTAGTAGCAATTCAGATTGGCTCTGGATTTTTCAAAAAATGAATGATGAAATCCAACCCATCATGCATATTTGGGACATTGTCTTTAGATGCCGGCTGTACGTAGTACATATTTTGAGATTAAAGAAATTTCTTGCACAAGAATATATATATATATCTCATCTATCACTAATAAAGAATTTGGCTTACATATTCGAGATTTATTGCCTTTTTGTATAATAATTACATTTTTATTCATATCGGCTAGCGATCGTCATCGATAGACAAATTTTCTCTTTTTTCTTTGTTAAATCTATATGTTTTGACTACTAATATCCAATATATAAACCACACTATATGCACATACTTAGTTTGAATATTTAACTCTAATAGTTTATGAATCATTTTTGCTGGATCATAAAATTTTTGTATTTGGTATAGGATTGACTACTACTACTACTACTACTACTACTATATTTGAAAGTTCAGTTTATGATTAGATAACCTTAAATAAAGCTTTAGTCTATTCAGTCCAAGATCAGTCAATTAGAATTGGATATATTACAATCCATTAGTATGGATACTTGCTTTATAATTAATTATGTATATTTTTGGTTTATCACATAGACGGATAAAAAGACAGACAAACAGACAAACAGACAGACAGACAGACAGACAGACAGACAGACATACGGTTTGGAAATAAGGATTTGCCGGTGTTTTCGGAGATCGTGATATCTGAACGCGAAGGTTCTGTTTCCTTAACAGATCGACCGATTAGACAGATATTAAAAACCCTTAAACGCTGGATAATTTGAACTTACTTGATCCTACTCAACAAAAAAAAGTATTTACGCTTACTCTCATTTTTTCTATCTCAGAATTCATTACACTGATAATAATCAATAATGAAACTATCAACGACTGTAGTACTTCATCTGGTGGTTTCTTTGACTGCTTCCGTTGCTTCTACTTTCTCCCCAACTGTTTCCGAAAACTCATTTGATGACTATCCTAAAGACTTGCTTCATTTTGAAGATACTTCAGTATGTTATTTTTGCACTACTGAAATTTGTTTCAATTTTTTGACTTTCAATACTAGTACTAACATAACTAATATTTCACATTCTTTTTAGAATGTCATTTACCACGATTCGCAAACCGATAAGGTTTATCTTTCTTCAAATGATGGAGAGACCTGGAACCCAATATATCAAATAAAAAACACTGAAAAGATTCAAAAAATAATACAGCATCCATTCGATAAAACTAGAGCATACATTTTAACGGATAACAAAGTTCATTATTTTACCATTGATTCAGGTCTCACGTGGAAACAATTTTCTACTCCTGAAGACCCAGCAGAACATGTTTTAGCTACAAATTGGGAGGTCAACGATTCTCCATTGATTTTCAACTCTAAAGATCCGGATTATGTTATCTTTGCTGGTAACTGCGTTGATTCTGAAACCAATTCAAATGATATTGATGAAGTTTGTAACAGACAATTTTATTTCTCTGATGATGCATTATTATCTTATTCCAAATTGATCCAAGCTCATTCTTGTTTATTTATAAATTCGGCATCTAATTTAAAAGAACAAGTTCATAAAGACAGTATTGTATGTGCAATGACCACTGAACGTGGCTTATCTTTAGTCAAATCTTTCGATTTCTTTAACAATGGTCCAGATTTTATTGTTTCGAAAGGGGGTATAGTAACGGGAGCGGAGATGCTAGGCTTTACTGATGGCTCATTATTTGCAATTGGTGGTAACTTCATTAGACCAGATGACAAATTTGTTTATATGTCTGAGGATGGCTCGAATTGGGAACAATACAAGTTGCCTGATTCAGTTTCTGTTGATAGTAATGGTAAATTTTCTATTTTAGAATCTGTTGCAGGTACTATTAATTTGCATTTACAAGGTGGTAAGATCTATGGATCTAATGATAAGCATGAATTTGAACTAAGATTAGAAGAACTAAATGAAGATGATCAAGGTAATTACTATGATTATGAAGTTTTGGAGGGTTTACCCGGTGTTATATTAGCCAATGTAAGATCCCAAAAGATGACACATTCTTATATTTCACACGATAATGCACATTCTTGGTCAGATATTGAAATTTCTGAGTGTTCTAGTTCTTCTTCTGATTGTACTTTGAATTTACATTCGATGGTTCATAGAAAGTTCGTTGCTGGTGAATCCAGTGATACTGGAAAATACTATTCTTCTAAAGTTCCAGGTGTTTTGATTGGTGTTGGAAATACCGGCAAATTCTTAAAATCTTATGAAGAAGGTGATACCTATATTTCTCTAACTGGTGGTTCTACCTGGTTTAAAGCTTTAACTGGACCTCATGTTTTTGAAATAGGTGATTCAGGCTCTATTATTATTGCTATGGAAGCAGGAAAAGCCTCTAAGACTTTGAAATATTCTTTGAACTTCGGTACTACTTGGACTTCCTTTGAATTAAGTCAATCCATTGAACCTTCTTTTATTTCCACCACTACCGATTCCACTTCATATAAATTCATTTTATTCGGTAAATCAGGTGATATATACAAGTCATTAGCTATTGATTTCAAAGGAGTTTATGATTCTTTTTGCTTAGACACAGATTTTGAAAACTGGTCAATTAGCGATGTTTCAGGTTCTTCAATTTGTACTATGGGTTTGAAACAAGTTTATAAAAGAAGAAAAATTGATAGCTTATGTTCCGTTGGAAATCTGTATAATGAAGCATTATCTTCTGAAGTTGATTGTTCTTGTTCTAATGATTTTACATGTTCTGAAGGTTATAAAATGAAACAAGGGAAATGTGTTATTAGTAATCTTTTTGAGGAAGAAATTATTGAGGCTCAATGTGTTAACGGTAGAAAGCATTACGTTGTTCCTAATGGTATGATCTTAAAAGAAGGTAACACCTGCTCGAAAGATTTAGAAGCTGATTACTTGCGTGATATCAAAAAAGATTGTCCTTCTGTTAACAAGGGTTTAGTTGAACAGCGTGAAAATGATGATGAAGATTCAGATGATTCACAAAATCCAGACGAAGAAGAAGGAGATCCCGAAAATTCTGATCAAGGTAAAGATGATGGTAAGGTGAAAACATCAATTTATACTTTCAGAGGAAAAGTTAAAGACTATATTTATCTAGAAAAGCCAATGGATTCTGATTCAGATGATGAAACATTACTGGCCTTAACATCGCAGAATGAAGTCTTTGTTACCCATAACCAAGGTACTTCTTGGGAAGAGGTTTCACCAGATAAAGAATTACTGGGTATTTATTTAAATCCATATTTCCCAGATGAAGTTTACTTAATGGCTACACACGAAAGGGTTATTTATTCGAAAGATAGAGGTGACAACTGGAAATCTTTTAGAACTCCAGCACCACCAATTCCTGGTGTTAAACCATTATATTTCCATCCTGAAAGACCACATTTTTTAATTTTCATTGGTCAAATTGGTTGTGAAGATCCGTATTCCAAAGCTTGTAGACCCGCTGCTTATGTCACTAGATCGACTGGTAAAAGATGGAGGAAACTTCAAGAAAATGTGAAGACTTGTCAGTTCTTACCTGAATTACAAAGAAAAGCACACATTAACATGATTATTTGTGAAAAGTTGGCCAATGAAGCAACTAATTTTAAGTCTGATTTAATTATTTCAGATGATGATTTTATTAATGATGTTCGTCTCAAATTAGAAAATGTTATTGGGTTAGCTAAAGTTGATGAGTTCTTAGTGGCTGCAGCTACAGTTGGCCAAGATGAACTAAGAATTAATGTTTCGCTTGATGGTACTACTTGGAATGACGCATTGTTCCCAACAAATTTCCATGTTGATAAACAACAAGCATTCACCACATTATCTGGTGCAACTCATGCCATTTTCTTACATGTTACCACTAACCCATTTCATAGAAGTGAATTTGGTTCATTGTTAAAATCTAATAGTGCAGGCCAATCATATGTTTTATCATTGGATAATGTTAACAGAGATCAAAGAGGTTATGTTGATTTTGAGCAAATGTCCGGCTTAGAAGGTGTTCTCGTTGTTAACATAGTCGATAATCCTTCTGATGCTAGAAGAGGTTCAAAAAAAGTTATAAAATCAATGATTACACACAACGATGGTGCCCAATGGTCTTTAGTTCAACCACCATTTTTGGATTCTGAAAATAATAAGTATCCATGTTCTGGTCAATCTTTAGATAAATGTTCATTACACTTACATGGTTACACCGAAAGAGAGGATTATAGAGATACATTCTCCTCGCAAAGTGCGATTGGTATGATGATTGGTGTTGGTAATGTCGGTGATAAATTAGGCAATTATTATGATAGTAACACTTATTTGACTAGAGATGGTGGTATTACATGGAAAGAAATTAAGAAAGGTGTTTACATGTGGGAATATGGTGACCAAGGTTCTATTATTGTTATAGTTAATGGTGTAGACAACACCAACACTTTATCTTATTCTTTGAATGAAGGTGAAACCTGGAATGATTATAAATTCACCGATGAATCAGTCACAGTTGAAGATATCTCCACTGTTCCAAGTGATAATTCACTGAAGTTTTTATTGTTTACAAGAGTCCCATTAGCAAGAGGCGATAAAACTAGAGTCTTTCAGATTGATTTCTCCCAATTGTTAAAAGATAAATGTAGCCTAGATTTACAGCATCCAGACGTTGACGACTTTGAACTATGGACTCCAGAGCATCCATTCTTAGCTAATAAGTGCTTGTTTGGTCATGAAGTTCAATACTATAGAAAGGTTCCAGGTAAATTATGCCGTATTGGCAAGAAACTGACCCAACCATACAAAGTTGTTAGAAACTGTACTTGTACCAGACAAGATTATGAATGCGATTTCAACTACTATAGAGATCCTTCAGGTACATGTAGATTGGTCCCAGGTTATAACCAACCAGATCACTCCGAAATTTGTTTAGGCGATGATGCTCCAGTTGAATATTACCCACCAACAGGATATAGAAAAATTGCACTATCAACATGTGAAAATGGTCAACAATTTGATAAATCCAATGAGCCTCAACCATGTAAAGGTAGAGAAAACGAATTTTACAAATTTCACCCGGGCAGAAGGTGGTTCAGCACACTAGTTATCTGGTTAGCCTGTTTGGGTGTTTTTGCATTCTTTGCCAAATTCGGTTATACCTTATATCAAAACAAATACGGAGAAATCAGACTTGATGACGGTGAATTTTCAATCATTGAAAATGATGGAAATTATATGAAACAGTTGAAAGATTACAGTAGAGAAGTTTTGGTCACCTCAATTGCCTTATCTTCACAAGCGATTAAATCTGTTATTTCAAATGTTAAGGCGTTAGGCTCAAGATTAAAAATGAGATTTACTGGAAGATACAAACCTGCTTCAACTAGTGCATACATCGTTACTGATGAAGATGCTAATGAGTTTTATAGAGAGCAACAAGAACCATTAAACGACTCAAATAATGATGATTTTCATGATGATCCAATAATAAGTGATGATGAACAAGATTTAGGAGAGTCAGAACAGTAAAAGAAAATTTTTTAATTGTAATATTTTTATAAGTGCTTTTTTATTCAATGTCTGTTTTCTTTCCTTGCATTTACGTTTTGTTTTAATAATAATAATGATAAAGCTATTTATTTTTTTAAACAAAAAAACAAAAAAACTCATTGTAAACATACTACATAAAAACAATATTAATTCTTCTTTATTTTTTTGGTTGGAGGTTGCTGTTCATCATCGCTGTCGTCACCATCGTCATCATCATTACTCAAATCCAACTCTTCACTACTAGACCCAGCTTCATCCTCCTCACCGTCACGCTCGATCCCAGGAATAGCCAAGGTATAAAGATCCAGAGCCAAAGGGAAAATACACTCTGAAATAAGCTCAGCTAAATCTTCTCCATTTCTGAACTCTTTACCGTCTTTCATGCCTGTCCAATCAAAAAAAGCGAAGAATGACTTCATCCCTTGTCTATAATGCTTCTTCTCAATCGGAGTAAGTTTTCTATTCTGTGACTTGGCTGTTTGTTTAATTATAGTTGGGTTTATTTTGTTGAACTCAGATGGCCATTTTATGGTGGCTTTTGTTGCTGTTATTTTATTTTCCCCTGATTCGGGATCAGTTATTGTTTTGAAATACTTCACGATTTCCTGAGTTTCGATTTCTGGTTTGCTGTGTGGTGATGCAGATGGCATTGGTGATTCAAATTTAACTGTTAATTTGAATGTATTAGGATCATCATTAGGTCCATTGGCACTAACCATTTTCTCCACATGGATGTCTTTAATGTATTCCAAATACTTCATATCTTCGGTTCTTATAAATTCTTGGAAATCTTCATGTTGCGCTAAAACAATATACCAAAAATTAGGAATTTTTCTCAATAGTTCTCGTCTGGCATTATAAACTGGTTCTATATGCTTGATTTTGTATCTGTTCACATCAATATCTACTTGTTGAAGTTTCTCTTCTATTGTCGATAATTTTCTGAAAACTGTTTCTAGTTCCGGACTGTCATTATTATAAGTGCTGTTAGTAGTGGTAGAGATAATGAGATAGCTATTAGACAATTGCATTAAATAACATACTCTTTATTTATGACCACTTTATCTTCGGACATTTTATAGGTGTTAATAAAGTGAATAGAGTATGTTGTGGTTGGGACGCTATTTATTAGGCACGATTCACAAACAAGCGATCACTTAAAATGAAAATTAGTATCGGTGGAGTAAGCGAGGTGCTTACATAAGCAAGAATTTATTTTGATAACATTTATTGAAATGTACAGAAGTTGATATACCGTCAAACATATAAGTGATCAAATGATAACTGATAAAATAAAAAGTATATATTAAAAAAAGACAGAATGTGGATAAATCCGAAAATAAACTAAACAAAGTTGTTTCATAGGATAAACTTTCTACTTAATGACGAATTAATTGAGAAAAAGTATAAATAGTCTAAATAAAATATTCTAATCTCGAATATTGAAATACCGACATGCTTTTGAAAATGCATAATAAACAAAATAATACTATTTCTGAACTTAAAAGAGTGAAATCTATGTAAAGAATCCAGCAGCAATTAAACCAAACAAGGTAGTTAAACCAGCCTTAGTTAAACCGGCTTGAGCAGTGGCAGCACCTGCAGATGAAGAAGAAGAAGCAGATGCAGAAGAAGTAGAAGAAGAAGCAGATGTAGATGAATCAGCAGATGAATCAGCAGAGGCGGTTTTTGAAGAAGTAGCCGAGCTAGATAAAGCAGTATTGGAACTAGAAACATTACCAGTAGTTGAAACATAGTATGCATCATCATCACAAGAATCTTGAGTTTCAGCATCAAAACCATTACCTTCACCGGCACCATGAGTGAAAAAAGTTTCTGCATCAGATGGAGTATCTGGAACAGTAATTGAAAAGTTCCAGTGAGCCGGACATTCTGAAAAATCGTAATCTTCAGAAGCTCCACCATCTCCAGATGGATCTTTATTACTAGAGTATTCTGATTTCAAGTTATCATAATCGGTAGTTGTTGTAACAGAGTCACCATTGATTTCAACTAAACCATAGTTGGATTTTTCTTGGGAATATTCATAAACTAAACCACCTGAGAAAACACCAGACATCTGAGTAGAATAGATGGCAGCAATTTCAGTGAAAGGTCTAGAAGATGGAACTTCATTACAACCGAATTCAGATAAAAAGATAGGAACGGAATAACCATCATATGATGCAACCTTTTCTTTATAACCGGAGACAGTGAAAGAAGAATCACCACACCAGGAATAATCATTAACACCTAACATGTCAACTCTAGCATTAGAGTCATTACCACAGTTCATATAATGAGCCAAATCTAATCTAACAGAGGAAACATCAGCAGCTGAATAACCAACAGGGATAGATCTATACTTTCTAGCACTGATATATTTCTTCATATCTCTAACGACAGCTTTAGCGTATGGAGCGGTGAAAAGAGAACCTTCATCGTTAATCAATTCGTTAGCAGCAAAGAAACCTAAAACATTGGTATAGTTGGAGAACATGTCGATAGTAGCAAAAATTTCATTCAAGTAGTAGGAATTATAAGAACAACCAGGGTCGTTTCTGGATATGGAGGCACCCGGAGTGTTGACATCAAGAATCAAGTAGATTCCATTATCATCCAACATCTTCATGCATTCGTCGTGGTCTTTGGTATTATCGACAGAATAGACTCTGATGGTATTCAAACCTAATTCCTTGAAATAAGGAATATCTCTGGAACAGACTTCATAGTCAGCCAAAGGATCAGTCAAGTTAGAAGAACCACCTGGTTGGTAGTCGACACCTCTGATGTAGAATCTGTCACCCGAGCTGGTGTCGTAGAAAGCGTTACCTTTGACCTCAATAGCTGATAAAGAAGCTGAAGCAGAGGCCAGGATAGAAAGTAAAGAAAGAGAGAATCTCATATTTAAACGAAAGTGGTAGTTGGATTGGGTATAAAAGACTCTGAGGATAAAAAACGGGAAAAGAAAAAGAAAGAACAAAAAAAAAAAACAATACGAGCCGAAAACACGATAGATGAATTATAAATATTCAACTTAGCTGTTTCGGTTTTAGCACCTTTTGGAGCTTAGCCGGCAACTGCTTGGCTGAGCTTTCCCTATACCCTGTTGAACCCTTTTTACTAAATGACAATTGTGCTCCAACATTTTCTATCAAGAGTTGGTCACATTACATTCCGTTCACTAACTCTACCTTACCAAAACTTAATTAAATTACAGTGAAATTTCACTTGCCAAGTTTTTAATACCTTCGGTTTTAGATACGAGGCGTATGGATAATGTGGCGTATAATAAACATGTGGCTAAGCTACATGAATAGAACACATCAACATATTTTTAAACCCATTAAATGCAAACAATAGTTAATTAGTTATGGAATTAATACTTAATACATGTTGTATCAAAGAAAAAACTCTTCAAGATGAAAACTTAACACAGACATATATATCTAAATTTCTCTGTTGGTGTGAATACTCTTTAACATAGATACAGTTATTTATCTGAACCCGCTTCATCCAAGCTACTAAAACCTAAAACATCCTTGACACAAGCTTTCTTAGGTGTATTAGACTTAGGTGTAGATCTCATACGGATATGTTCTTCAGCATCTTCGAATTCATCTAAGTCCTCATCTAAGGATAAGAAGTCGTCAGCATCTTCATATCTACTGCTACTCGTACTTTTCTCCATAGAGCTAGTACATTCTGGTTTCAATGATGTAAAGCGAGGTTCTTCCAAATCATTCAACTCTTTAAGGGAGTTGTCTGGTTCAATTGGGCCTTCCCTTTCTCTAATTTCTGGGGGTTCAATTTTAGTAAATGACTCATCTTCGTTATTATCATCTTCTTTTAAAGTACCGGTAGTTGTATGTCTGGATTCCTTGGTTGATGATGATTTAATTTCAGGTTTCGTAACAAGATTAATTTCTTCTTTTTCTTCAGGTTTCGTAACAAGATTAATTTCTTCTTTTCCTTCAGGTTTCGTAACGGTAATAATTTCTTCTGTTCCTTCAGGTTCAAGTTCAATAATTTCGTGACCCTTAACATAAGAATCATCAACTTCTGATTCAATGTCAGAAGCAACTTTAGAAATGTTAACAGACTCTTCTGTGTCGTCAGCATGTAACTTCTCAGCAACAACTTTAATACTCCAAGCATTTTCAACGATAAACATACTTAACTTACCATCTTCTACGATACCTAAACTTTTGTTATCAACAACAACCTTTTCCTTAACTTTACCTGGCAATTTTCTACCTCTTGGTCCTTTAGCTCTACCTTTTCTAACATCACTGACTGTCTTCTCTTCTTTGTTTTCATCATCATCTTTTTCACCAGAAGCACCAGTTGGTTCTTCATGACTGAAAAACTTCGGTTGTACACCACCAAAGGCCATCCCAGGCAATGGCATCCCTCCCATTCCTGTAATACCTTTACCTAACATACCATTTAAATTCTTGGCAAAATCGGCATTTAATCTACCAACCTTTTTAGAACTGAAATCAGCAGCAGCACTTGAATTATCATCATCGCCTGAATCTTTTTTATCGTTGATATTTTTAGTATTGCCAGCATCTGAGGAGCTTGAAGAGTCTTTCTTTATAGGTTTCACTGGAACGGCTTTTGGTTTCAGGAAAGTTAGGTCTTCTTGTTGTTGCTTAGCCAATCTTTGCTGAAATTGGGCTATCTTAGAAGAAGGCTTCTTTGGGACTTTAGGTGGAGCCTTCTTATGGTGGATTGTTTCTTCAGTATTTTCTGATTCTGATTTAGGTTTAGAGATTTCCTTTTTAGGTTCTTGCTTGTCTTCTTCTTTAGTTAATTCCAGACTAACCTTCTCGGAGTTTTCTGAATTCAGTTCAGGATCTTTAACATTACTATATGTTTCAGTGACAGAACTTTCAGAATCATAAGAATCTAATAGATCGGTCATTGTGGATTTACGTTTTGCTTCGGCATGCTGCTCTATCGAACCAACATTCTTCTTGTTTGGTCTACTTAATGGAATTTCAGGAGTTATGGAAGCTGCACATTCAGGAGAAGTAGATACTTGTTCTGGTAGTTCTATGATCTCTGAACTCTCTTGAATGGCAGCTGGTGTAATTTCCCTTTGCGGTCTTTTTGACGGAACAACAGGTGTGATCGATTCTTCAAATTTTTCTTCCTCATCGCCGATTTCCTTGGTTTTTGGAAAATCTTTATCTTCCACATGTTGATTTTTCTCGTCTAAAATCATGTCAGTTGGTGTGACTTTTTCTTTTAAATCTTCAACTTGTAATTCTTTTTTTTCAACTTCTTGAGTGTCAGTTTGCTTAACTATTTCAGTTGGAACATCTGGTTCATCATCTTTATTTTCAGATTTTGACCTCTCAGAGCTGATAACTCGTTTCTTGGGTCTAGTGCTTGGAGGCCGAGGAACAGATGACGCTTCATCTTTAGAAGGCCAATCATCACTATCAATATTTGTTGACTCATCTATTGTCATAGCTGGAACTTCCGGAGTAGCAGCAATAGATTCAGCTTCAACATTTAGCAATTCAATTGGTCTAGAGTATGGAACTTGAGAAGAAATACAACTAGAAGGTTTGTTTTGAGAAGAAGTTTCCAGGTCAGAAGCTGTTTCCTTAACTTCAGATGATTTTTTAACTGGTCTTGTAGTTGGAATTACAGGAGCGCTTGTAGTGATTTCATTGGTTAGAGTTTGATCTACAACATCCAAAACTTTTCTTGGTCTTGTGGTTGAAATAAGAGGAGTAAGGTTGGAAGAAGTGTGTAATTCTTCTGATTCTACTGACTTAGAAGAAGAGACCGGCTGGACTGATCTATTGGCTGGACTAGTCGATGGGACGACAGGAACAGCGGTATCTGGATTTTCAGAAGATGATGATTCAGAAACTGTACTTGAATGTCTAGGTAGAGGTCTTCTTGATGGAATAATTGGTTTTGAAGACGCTTCTGATTCTTGAATTTCAGGTGAATTTGATTGCTGTTGGGGTCTCTCTGTAAGTAAGTCTGGAGTTTCTCCTGAAGGAGAAGACAAAGGTGCATCCAATAATCTTGCAGGTCTATGAGAGGGCATAGAAGGAGCTGTATCTGGAAAAGAGAATTCTTGTGGATAAGCAGGTGGTGATTTAGTCTTTGGTCTAGTTGATGGGACTTTAGGTGGTTCTGAAGAAGTTGGAATAGAGTCTGGTGTGGATTCATCTAAACCATATTGATTTAAAAAATCATTTAACTCTGAACCAATCTGATCCAGTCCTTCCAAAGATCTAGAAATATTGGGTCTCTATATTAGTCGTGGAGTAGCATGTTAGTATGCTGGTAGGTAACTATAAAACTTCTAAAATGTGAAGGTAAGAACAGCACAAAACATACTGATTCGTAATAGCTTATAGGGGTAACTTACATGAGTAGGAACTTTAGGGTGATCCATGACTAAGTTTTTAAATTGTCGTTATTGGGTATTGTCTGATGTTCAAGAAAGGAAGAGTGTCAGCAGGAAGGATCATTTAATGATGACTTGTTTACAGTTCGAAATTCAGATCGCCTGTGTTCTTTTGCGCACACTTCGATTCTGACGATTCTCGAACGATATTCAATTCCAATGTACGACAATTCTACAATTCGAGTTAGTACTGAACGACAATTACAATATGCCTATTAATTAAGTGGTATACATAAATAGAGTTACTCGATATTAGATAGCAGCATCTGGAATAGATCAGAACACAAGCCAGACATTGCGAAAGAAAAATTAACACTAAGTTAGACAAAAACGTAATAAAATCAAATCTGATCCGTCTTTCCAAAAATTGGCTTAATTACACAATTCCAATTTCCAATAAAATATAAGTTATCATCATTGTCATGAGTAGGTAGTAGTAAAACACAAAAAAATAAATTAAAAGAATTAGAGATAAGATAAGATAAGGAAGAAACTAAAACTTAAGCATAGTTTAATCTAAAGATATCGTTCAAAACAAAGTAAGAACCATTTTCTGGAATTAAGTGGAAAACCTGAGAGTATCTTTGAGAATTTTGTTCTTCATCAATCAACAGTTCACCAGTGACCATAACTAAAACATCACCATTTTCAGAAGCTGGTTGAGCATCTAAAGTTGAGATTCTGTGAGCAACCTTAGTGAAGCCTAAACCAGTCAATTTTTCAATAATATTTCTAGCACCTTGAAGTTGAGATGATTCAAAGGTAAGCATAGAGTGATCTCTCTATAGAAAAAAATAAAAGTTAGTATTCATATTTTTAAAGGGAAGACAATTCCTGAAGTAAACACTTGAACGTACGTATAAGTTACCTAATTGAGATCTATCCTTGTCAAATTGATCATAGTAAAAGGTGCAAAATTGAGTGGCTAAAGAGTTGAAATCGACAGACATCTTCCGTAAGTTATATAAGAAGGGATTATACTTATTGTTGAAGAATATATGAGCTGTTACTCAATTACGAACTCTCTAGAAGGTCTATTTTTCTCAATGTATGATCTTGTTAGAGAGAAAAAATTAGGCTCAGTCGGGCGGGTAACCAATGTATACAGGTGGCGCAAAATAGCAGCCACAATGTATTTCTTTGTAGTAGCCAACTGAATAGGATACCCTAAACCCATAAAGAACCTCTCTTTCATCCTACTCTATTTTTCTACTTATTAGTCCTTGAATTTTAGTATTAGTTACTAAAACCAACTACACACCTTTTTCTAAATTTTATTGACTACTCAAATAGTTTCAAGAGGTTGCCTCACTATGATTCTCAGTACAAGGTAAGTGATTCATACGATTCAAGCAACTATATACTACAAGCTCACCAAAATGTATTAAACCTTACTTTGTTACTAAAGGCTAATATAAATCCATATACCTTATTGCTCATATAACTTTTTTAATGTAACTTTTTCTGAAATTAATACAAATAATGATATGATTAAGAACATTATTAATACTAGTTCCTTTAGCTTAACTTATTCGCTTACCTGAAGTTACTGCCATTACTGTTATTTATGTGGGGCCTGATACATTAATCACCGTTATCATACTCTCTAGTTTTTATAACTTCTAATCTACGATAGTTAGATGTTCTTTTCTTCCCTTGTTCTCTTTAATGTGAATGGATTATTGTAAACTAATGTCAAAGTATGTCAGCTTACTGGCAACTTCAGAACTGTTATCTTTTTCGACCAAATTAAATACTTAATCTGTGTAATCTGCCTAGTTTGTTAATAAAGTTGAAATATTAAATCGCTAGTTGTCAACGTGCTATAGAACTTATTCAGTGGAGTTAGACATAATTATAGATCAAACTTCTTATAATGAGTGATGTTCTAGTTCTATCAAGTTCTATATTATTTAATTTTAACTTCTATGTTCTTATTCTTACCTATCTTCATCAATTATATTAAATAATTCTTTTGCGTTCTTCGTTTCCTAAATCTGATGAAATATCATAACTGTTGGCACCATATTATAATATAACTGTTTAGGTTATTTCAGAAGGCCATGTTTTGCACTTAATTTGATCCTCTATTAATATTTTCTTAACTTTTTTTGGTTCTTGTAATTATTGCTGAATTGATGATAGTTACACTATATATAGAAACAACCTTTTCATTAATCTTATCATTGAGCTCTACGAATAGAGTGATAGTAAATTGAACTAGCTCTATATTTGTGTTAATAGTTTAGATAATTTTGTTGTGTGTTGTTGGTATGAATGCTAATGTTGATGTTGGTCGATTGACGGTAACTAATATTTCGAAGTTCTGGAGAAATCAAGTTGTAAAATTTAATAATGAAATTAGATACTCTCTAACTGACTGTTGAGAAAAATTGTTCTGTTACTGGTAGCTTATATATTGTAAGCTCTGAAACTGTTGACAGTCGTGACCGTGAAGCGAATTAGTATTGTTGCATGTAGCTTTATAAAGATTTATTGTAAATTTGTGGCATTTGAGGATTAAAGAAACTAATAATTTTGTAGCATAACAATTGTTTTTATGTAAAATTAGAGTTGGAGGGTTATCCATAATCGTAATTGAATGAATTCGACCAATCCATAATAATCACTGAAGGATTGCATGGCTATTACCACAAAAACATATAGAGCTATATATCATCAACCTAATTAATTCCAAAATCATATCAAACAGAAACAAATTAGGTAAATGTTATTGTAATTGAGTTGACTTTAATAACAACCTAGTCAATATTTTTGATCTAGAGAGATTACTTATGCCACGCCAACACATCTAACCTTCACTGATGATTGGAATGATACTCATCAAATTAACATAGATGTAAAAATTGTTATTGGCATAAATTAAACACCTATGGTATAGAATATATATTTTAAGTAAGTTAATGAATCTAGATCAGTCATTTCAGAATAAATACTTAAAACCACTGCGACTTAATCGTGAAGGTATCTCAAAGGATAACTACTAGCTTAAAATCAAATTTTCAAATCATAAAGTTCTATTCATAATAATGGAGATGAAGAACTATATCACATCAAATTCAATGTTAAGCGTGAACAAAATACTGAAATAGGGGGACTAGCATTATATTATTATTGCAAAAAAACATACACACCAATCGATAAATAAAACCATGTTGAACTTTAGTCTTTTTTGACAACCCATTTTTTTTACTTTAACATTCTATTAATATTATTTTTATTATATCTTTATCCCTATTGTTATGGTTCCTATTATAGAGATTTGTATTGTTGTAGTGGTATCTCTATCAAATCTACTAATTACCTAACTTATTACTCCACTTTCATAGTTGGAAATTCCTCTATTACTAATCTAGTAATAGTAATATTACTCATCTTTGAGTGCTGATTTATCCAGATTATTTAATACAGTTGCTTCCACTATAGTTCTATTGAAATCATTTGTTATTGGGATAGTAAATGTTAAAATACAGTTAAAAGCGCAACAATCTTAAACACCCAACAACAGAGCAGTCTTAGTATACTCTTCATTTATGATTTTAACACTAGGATCAACGGGATTCACAATGATCTTATTGAAATTATCATTATCAGTACCAGATGGTTCCATCCCAACCTTTGAGAATGGAGCAATGATAGAATCTTCAACTAATTCAACGCCATCTTCAATAATACAACAATCTTGAATTATAGTACCTTTCTTAATTTTGCAGTTTTTACCTATCTTGACTCTGTTTCCGATGGTAACACCACCATAGACTTTTGTATTGTGATCAATGAAAGAATACGAACCAATTTTAATACCATTATTTACTATCTGGCCTGATGCTGTACTTGTGTCAAGATTAACATGTTTGTTAAAGTAACAATATTTTCCTATTGATATAGGAGATTGTTTATCTGAAGTTATTAGTTGTGAATGTGATTCTATTGTACAAAAACCTCCTATTATGATTTGCGTCGTTCCCTTAATCTTGCAAGTTTTGTGGATTCTGTTTCCAGAAGAAGTTTCAATCCAATTTGGATCTGCCATTTGGTATGAGCTTTAAAAGAATTTATCTATATACTATATTGAAAGGATTTTATTGGAGCCATTATGGAAACCAATCAACCCTATAATGCTTATACACCTAGTAATATATTTATCATTTACAATTTACAATTCACAATTCACAATTCACACGCCACAAAAAATGTGCCGAATTACATGTGGCATACACTCTACGCAGATACCGGATATAATCTTTTCTTCCGATTTTTTTGATTATGTTGATCTGATCGTTTAGATACAAGATTCGTGAAAACGTTAAGAAATTCACGGATTTTACCATAATTAATTTGGGTATCTGCAATATTACACCATAGAGCCGATTTTGGTCCTATCTTTACTTTTATGATCCCTTAATCACAGAAGGCAAAAAGTTTCTCATTTTATTCTTACTAATTAATGCTCTTTCAACTTTGACAACAACTTCAACTACCAGATATAACAAATATAAGTGACAAACAATAATGATACTATTCCTTGTACCCTTTTTGTTCTTCAGTCGAGTCATAAAAGCCCACGGAGGATGGCATCCTACTACTAAGGATTCTACTTTCCATTCTTGTCTAGCAGCAGCCAACGAATTAAAGTTTGATTTCACCATACCAACTACAGATATAACTAGTGAATATTGGTATCCGTTATGCAATCATGATCCAATAATAGGGACAATTTTAGTTTGTTTTAATGATAATCTAGATATAGCAAAAGATTCTGAGCGAGAGAAATTGTTAAAGTACACTTATAATAAGTATATTGACTCCTGTGAGCATTCGGGTGATGTGAAGTTTAATAATGGCTTACAAGATTTGAAACTGAAATATGAAAATGCTACTCATAATATCATTTTGTTTCCTCCTTCAAAAAGTAACCAAACCTTGTACTATAGTCCAGTTAAAGTATCTTCTAGTTTTGTTAAGAAGTATGAGACTTCATATACTTATTTTATTGGGAACCTGGTTCAATCATTGCAATACCTGAATTTGGTTTGCCTTTATTGGGTTGTAATATTTTTGTGTTGTTCATTATCCAACCAATTCCCAGTGGTAAAGAGAAAAAAAATTATTTCAAAGTTGAGAGGTTTTATTACATTACCTACATTGTTGAAGAGACATAATGAGCCATGGAATCTATTGACCAACCAAACGAATAGACCATATTGGAAAATATTTGATACTCTCCTACCTACCTTTCAAGAAACGGTCATATTAACAACATATTTAGTATTTATAATAGTGATAAGCACATGTGATTATAACCTTGAAAACTCTAGTTTAATTCTAGGTTCCTCAAAACAACAACATACTAGATTCATAGCTGACAGGACTGGTTTATTAGCATTTGCGCAACTTCCGCCGCTATTTTTATTTGGCGGGCGTAACAACATATTAATTAGATTTACAGGACTACCTTTTAGTTCATTCATAGCATTGCATAAATGGATTGGACGCTTGATGGTGGGATTAGCGTATACCCATGCTGTTTATTATGTTGATTTTTTTTATTTCAATGGGAACTTGGAAACATTAGAAGCACTAGATTTATGGAAATTTGGTGTCCAAGCTTATCATTGTGGGGCTATTCTTTTAATCCAAGGAATATTTTATTTAAGAAGAAAATGGTACGAAGCATTTTTAGTTATACATATTGGATTTGCATTTTTATTTCTATACAGTGCATATATGCATTGCAAAGATATTGGGTTTTTAAATTGGGTTATTACTAGTGCTGCTGTGTGGTTAATCGATAGAGTATGGAGAATTTATACAATGTTGAAGTTTTGTGGATTTAAGACTGGTGTTCAAGCTAACTTTAAGTTGGTTAATGATTGCGTGAGAGTAATTATCCCACGGCCTAACAATTTTAACTGTTTTCCTGGGTGTTATATTCATTTGTATGTTTTTAACTTTAGCTTGAATTGGAGAGTTTGGGAGAATCACCCATTTACGATATTTGCTAATGATGATGAGATTAGAATTTATATTAAATCGAAAGAAGGATTCACCGGTAAATTACATAATTTGTTAGAATCAACCCCAGGAAATGAATTAGAAATGAAAGTTTGTTTAGAAGGACCTTATGGCCATCATGTTGATATTAATTCATACGATAAAGTGATTTTGATTTCTGCTGGTAATGGAGTTCCAGGACCTTACTATCATGTGATCAATAGTTTAAATAACAGTGAAGCTGGAACATTGCCTCATGTTGATTTTATTTGGATTAGTCAGACCAAAAAGACACTAGGATGGTTTCAACAGGAATTGAACGAATTAGTCAAGTTTGACCAACACAATCAAGTCAATAAGCTGTTATATTTGACAAGAGAGAAACAACGAAGTGATAGTGAGACGACACCTATGATCAACGGAGACGAGAACTCTTACAATATGGTTTCTTTGAACAGTAGTGCTGTGGAATCTCAGTCCCAATCTTTAAACCACCATCAACATCAAGATTATATTGAGCTAAGTGAAGATTATCAGATCATTAGTAAAAGACCAGATATCGGCAAGTTGGTGTCCAACAAAGTAGCCGACAACGGCAAGACTATAGTGTTAACTTGTGGGTCCGGGGTGTTGGTAGATATTATCCGAGATAGTGTAGCAGTTGAAGTCAGCAAAGGATTGAGTGATGATTATATAGACTATGTAGAGGAGTTACAAGTTTGGTCTTAAGCCCTCGTTTATAAGCAGTGTCTAGTGTTTAGTGTTCAGTGTAGTAATAGCTTTAATGTTTAATGAACAGTTTTCTGTTTAGTAGTGCGAAAGTGCGAAAGTGCTAAAGCAAAGCTTCTTCAACAAGCGCCTGCAAGTGCGTGTTCTTCTAGATTTAAGACAAGCTCTTCTTCCTCATCAACAGCATCTACCACAGTTTCTGGTAACACCAATAGGCTAATATACCAATAGCACATCACTATAGACTCTCAAGATTTCTCATAGTATCCCATATTTTACGCAACTTCCCAGTATTGTCTCTAAACCCTATTTTAATCCGTTTTCCACAAAGTAAATAACACTGGTCACACTATTATAATTATTAGTCAATGCAAACCATGTCTACAACTTCAACTGCCGCCAAAAGACTCTGGAAAGAATATAAGGATCTCACACATCCCAAGACTGGTCTCAAACAGGTTCATGTTGAGATCGATGAAGACAATATTTTTCTATGGAAAGTGGCACTATTGGTGCTAGATCCAGATTCATACTATAAAGGTGCCTACTTGAAAGCTCAACTTAGATTTCCACCGAATTATCCTTTTGCTCCACCACAGTTTAAATTTACTCCAGCTGTATATCACCCAAATGTTTACAATGATGGCAGATTATGTATATCGATTTTGCATGAGGGTAACGATCAAAATAATCCTGATGAACCGCTGAATGAGTGTTGGTCTCCTGTACAATCGGTCGAATCTGTTTTGCTATCAATATTGTCCTTATTGGAAGATCCTAATATATCATCTCCTGCAAATGTTGATGCTGCTATTAGTTGGAAAAAGAATAAAAATGAATATAAAAGAAGAGTTGAAAATGAAGTTAAGAGATCGAGAGCTAGTATTCCGGATGATTTCGAATTCCCCGAGCTAGACGATTTAGTCAGTAGCAAAAAGGAAGAAGAAGAACATCAAGAGGATAAGCAAGAAGAAGAGTGGTGGGAGGATAACTACGATGATGAATTAGATGGTTATGAAGAAGAAGAAGAAGAAGAAGAAGAAGAAGAAGAAGAAGAAGAAGAAGAAGAAGAAGACGATGAAGACATGCTATCAAGTGACAACGAAGAAGAAGAAGTTAAGATTAGTGGTACTAGTAACAAGAAATAGAATTACATTTTCATATAGGTTCAGGCGTTATATTTCTTTTCGTTCTCTTTTTTTTTTGCATTATTATTAAATTAAAACATACATTCATTTCGGCCTTTCACTTTAAATTAATTCTTTTTTTGGGTTTTTCATCTCTTCCATGATTTCTTGTTATTGCTGTTTGAAATGAAGAATTATAAATGACATCTCAGAAGTAATTCAAATATCTGTTGTGTATCCTTTTTTTCTTGCTCTTTACTGGTTTTTTTTCTTTCATTGCTGTTGCTGCCGTTGTTAATCTTTTGGATGTAGGTTGGATAGAAATACCTTGTATGTCAAATTTGATAATCATAATTTATAAGTTCTATGCATAACTTATAAATTTGTTCTTTGAAACGCTTTTTAAACTCTCTCATTCTTACAATTTTATAGTTTGTTGTTTGTATTTTTGTTTTTCTGATTATCATTCACTTTACTGTATTTTTTTTAACTTTATTTGTTTTATATACAACATGCATTGCATTGGTTGATTTTTATTTGTTTATTTTTTTAAATTTTTAACTTTAACTTTTTTTTATTATTTTTGATTCCTTTAGAAGTCATTGCTATTATTGCTTTTTCGTCTTTTTTTAATTTTTTCAAAAAACTTCTGTTTTATATTCCATAACGATAAGTATTCTACCTCTCCTACTACCCTCCCTTTCTTCGTTTTCTGTTTTCATCATTTATTTTCTTTCCTATTTTTTTCTTTCATTTCCTTTTTTGACTTTAAATATTAATTATATAGTATCAATTCAATCTACTCAAAATGATATAGATAACTCGTAATGATCTATGAAAGTGAATGGCTGGGTGAAAGATGAAAATGGTCAGTACCAAACACCACGGTAAAGAAGATAGGTGGCAGTTAGTTTACCTGCACATTCTCATCCCTCTGACTCTTTCCCAAGTGTTAACCTCAGGAAATGTACTCGATTAAAACACGAGGAGAAAAAGAATATTAAAATTATATTATACATTTAACAAAGAAAAAGAAGAAGAAAAATTTGTAGGACGTATCATAACCAAAGACAACAGGGAATGCAATAAATAAGTCAGGATTTTTTAAAAGATACAATGAAGTTTTGGAACCAATATACTATCTAGTGTGATATGACAAAATGTATAAATGAAGTAAAGCCAGAACGACAAACTTATAGGAAATACATAAGATAATAGTCAAAAATAATAAAATTAAGTAGAAAGAGAAAATAAAACAACAACAAAGCAATGAAGAGACAAAGAGAACAAAAAAACAATAAAAACTAAAAGCAAGTAAGACTGAAAAGCAAGCAAAAAAAACACAAAAAGATAAATTAAAGTATATCAGCAATATATAACGTGTGTATCCGTGAGGTTTGACTAGGTTTATGTATGTGTGTGTGTGAAAGAGATTAAGGTTATATATTTTGAAGTTAAACGTGATGAATATGAGCCCAAATAGTAATGATTGATGTAAAACACAAGATCAAAAACAGGGGATGTAAGCATCGTAGAAATAATAAGAACAACAAAAAAACTGGGAATTAAATAGGATAATTAATGAGAGAGTGGAAAAGTAGTTATAATTATTTACTTGCGTCTGAATGCCACATCAACATGCTTTCATATCCATAATTTTAGTAATTGTGAAACAAACAAGTAAGCAAGAAATAAAAAAAACTTAAAGTATTCAAGTGGAGAGGAAATGAATATATATAATATATAATCATGATTTTTGCAGTAATATGTGCGAGATAACAAGAAAAGATAGTTGAAAAGATAAAAGATTGTGGATAATAGGAACGTTGTACTTTTAATGGTTAATTAATAACTATGTGTATCATATAGCGAATGATGAATTATAATCTAGCAGATAAGTATTGGACAGTGTACTCCATTCTTTTAATGGCCAATGCCTTGGGATAAGTTAAGTCGCAAGATAGTAATAACAAATACTCTTGATTCACTTGATACAAGAATAAATAATACTTGTCAAACTGAATAATTGAATACGGTGTACTTGTATGGGTCTCTTTCCATTTCTTAACTATCATAACTGAAATTATTTTTAAATTATCAACTGGATTTAAATTCAATTTAACGTATGAAGCAGCATGGTCGGGTTGCTGTAAGTTTAAAATTTGCTGCTGAATATCCTCCAAGTTTTCACGATGAGGTACATAATTATTTGTAGCCGTGTTTGTTGAAGTTGCGCCTGATAAAAGCAAATGTTCCGGTTCTTCATTATTGGCAGGCATTGCTATTGATGTTGAGCTATAATAGCGTAAACTCGACACTGTTTTGTTTGATAGAGTATTAGGCACGATTGGATTGTTGTCGGATGATACACTTGAAGAAGAATTTGCTGCAGTTGTTGTGGCACTTGCAATTGGAGAATGGGAATGAGAATAGGAACTTGATGATTGATAAGAAGGATCTACTAGTGTCTTGGAGGTACAAGAGATTATAGGTTGACACAAAGATATTGAAAGTAAAGAAGCAGAGAGCGGTTTGGATTCTGTAATTTCGGGGGTTGGAGACAATAGCTGAGATAGGACCTTTGTGATATTTCTTGGTTGTAACATGTTTCTGGTTCCAAAAAGATTATAGACGTGATAAAATACGCTGACTGAATGTAATGAGATATAACAATGTGAGAAAATTTAAGATAAAGTTGAGCTCCAGGAGAGAAAGGGAAAGAGATGGAGTTTTTATAGATTAATTGGAAATAGATATTTGGGTTGGGACAGAGCAAAAAGATCTAGAGATACTCAAGGAATGATGATTTATGCAAGGGAGTCGCTAAAAGTGATGATGTGGAGATATACAGAAGAAGAAGGTATGGAAGGATGAAAGAAAGAAGGAGTATCTTGTACTATTGAAAAGAATACACAAGTAGTTAAAAGTTTGAGAACTGGATGAAAACGAGGGAGAGAAATGTAAAATACTACTGTGAGCACCTGCCTAATCCGGTAATTGCGGTAGTTTTTGCGAGTGCTGGTTAGGAATTAACACTTGATTACGTTAGCTAGACGAAGACAAAGACAAAGACATAATAAAAATACCAACAAAAAGAAAAATATAGAAACTCTCTAAGAATATTGTCCATACACTACATATAAAACAATAATTGCTTAGTAGAAATAATCACTAATGGACCGGCAAAGGAATTTATTACCAGGCGTTGCAATTTATAATACAAATTGCTCCTTTCTGCCCATTTCCAGAACATTTTTCAAGAAATAAAGAATAATTAAATGTAACTGTCACTATATATTACAATGGTCTAGGGTAAATCTTTTAATTAGCCAGTTTGGTCAATTAATTACCTCTATTATACAATTAGTGAACGAACAATAGATCAAATATCAAATTAAAAATGTCACCTTTGAATATCTGGTGCAATAATTGAAAGTGATAAGAATTGTTATAGTAGTGATATCATTAATTTAAATTCAATAGGGCTAATAATTGGGAGGCGAAAGAAATAGTAGGATAAAGTGATAAGTAATCACTATTAATCACTAATCACTAATCACTATTAACCACTGATAAGAACCAGAATTGGATAATAGGGTTTCGGTTTAAGAAAATTTGGTGGCGGTACAAAGTGGCGATTAAGTTAAATTTATTATGTGGCTAATGTGTGACATTTTCCAAACAAACACCTGTGCACTAGAAGTGACGCGTCGACTAGGCTATTTACTGTTTTGCAAGTTTTGTAGGTAGTGTCCTACCAGAGAGGCACGCTTTTACAGAGCGAGTTGCCCTTTCTGACTAGTTAATTCAGTTTCTGATTTCTTCTTTTCAACCTACCCCTACTGCAATCACTCTTTCTATTTTTTCTCCAGTTCTCCTATTGCATTAAAAATTTCAGCTTCCTTAGGCATTAGCATCAGCATCAGCATTAGCATTAGCATAAGAATACCAATCCAAGCGTACCAATACCTGATACCAGACACGCTTTAGTTTGTTTTTCCTCTTTCAAAACTGACTCTACGTCGTTTATATTCTTAATTATTTCTGTTTATTGTATTTATCTCACTTAGTTATAATGCTCCCTAATAATACTTTGCAACCTGCTCAATCACAAGAGGTACCACCGAAAGCTCAGCAATCTCAGAAAAACTTAGTTTCTGGTCAAGCTTTAGCAACTTCCACCCCCAAGAGAACTCCACTAGCTGAGAAACCTAAACTGAATAGTCAACCTTCTGCTTCAGTTGCTTTACGTACTGCTTCTAAGAGACCCCTATTGGATCAAACTGCTGAAGCTGCCACTAAAAGGAGAAAGCAAGCCTCTTATAATAAACAAACTCAAACTCAAACTCAAACTCAAATTCAAACTCAAAATCAGAATCAGAATCAGAATCAGAATCAAAATCAGAATCAGAATCAGAATCAGAATCAAAATCAAAATCAAAATCAAAATCAAAATCTCCAACAACCACAACATGAATTCAATATCGAAAAATGGAGAGAAAATTGGAAATTAATATTGAGAGAATCAACCCATGTTTATATAGAGTCAGATCCTGCTCATGAGAAAAATATCAAAAGAATCAAATCTGCTTTTAAATCCCAATTTGCTAAAATTGAGCCCTTTTTCTCAATTGATAATGTAACCATCATAATTTCAAATAGGCCGTTCGATAGAAAGAACTTAAAAGCTTCTTCCAAATCTGGGTATAAAAATGGTGACATTTTTAATTCACTTCTGAAGAAACCTGAAGTTAAAGTTTGGAATCATGAAAAATGTTTCCGTTTTTTCAAAAATTTGGAGATCCCAATTCCAAGTTTGGATGATAGTATTCAACCAACTAAGGCTAGCAAATTATCAAGTTTATTAAAACAAGAAAAATTATATGGCCCAAAGGATAGAGATCCAAACGCGAGAAGAGATGATGTTAGATATTTTAATGGTTATTACATCCACGTTTATGATTTGAAACAAAAGACAAGACCAATAGCTATAAAAGAATGGCAAGTGACTCATCATTACCCTAAATTTCATAAATCAACTAACGGTAAATCTTTGTTTGTTGAAGATACTAAATTAGAAAATCCATCTGATATAGAAAAAAGACATAGAAGAAGGCTGAAATCGTTTGCAAGAGAAAGGTCATATAGACAAGAACTGATAGACAAGTCATATATGCCTGGTGGTAGTGATCGACTAACTTATGAAGAAAGGGTTAATTTAAAGTTAGAATGGGAAAAGATATTTAATCCTCCTTGTGAAGGGGGCCAAAAACAGCAGCAACAGCTACCACAACAACAACCACATTTATTGGAAGCGCCTTCATTGAAGCATGCCTCCGATTCTTCCAATGATCCACAACCTAGAAAGAGAAGACATTTAGATTCAGTAGCTTCAAAAGCAGATTTGAAACGTCAACAACAAGCCTCCATTGCAAAATTATCATTACAACGTTCCCTAAGTGGGGTTAACCAAGCAATGGTAAACGAATATGGTGAAATTCAAGCTTCCGGTCTTAATCCATCGGGTTCAACAGCGATCCACGGTAATGGTATTACTGGTAATGGTTTAGGTCCTTCTAGATCTTTGGTGTATAACAAAAAAATTGCAAATGACAAAAAGAAAATGATGTCTTTTGGTCCTATCGAAAAAAAATTGAGTACTCCACCACGTTTATCTCCAAATACCACTACTTCAAATAACAAGGTAATTGCTTCCCCTAAGAAGTTATCCAAAACTATTCATACAGTTAGAAATCAAGATAGACCAGTAAATATAATTGAGGTTAAGAAAGATGCTTCGTTTATTGGTTCTAGAGGTAGCACTAATACTAATACTAATACTAATACCAACACTATTGGTGCTAACGATAACAAAGAATTGATTTCTCCAAAGGTTGAGACAGAAGCATTTAGCTCTCAGGCATTACAGACACCAACTGCTTTGAATTTCAATGACTCTCAGCTTCAATCATACCAAGCTACTCCAATTACACTACCTCATGTGATAACTCCAGTAAAAGAAAAACAAAAACAGTTATATTCTGCAACTGGCCGTCCAAGAAAATTAGAGGAGCCTCCAGCGGTTAAAAGAACACATGCTCAATTAGCCACTTTACAGAATAGCCAGGATTCAAATAATAAAAAAGAATCACTTGAATTATTAATTGGGAAAGCCGTCTCAGGAAAGTGCACTGCTGTAACTCCAAAACAGGACGACGACGAAGAAGAAGAAGAATGCTACGGAGACTATGAACAAGAATGCGATGCAGAAAATGGCTACGAACACGACCAAATTAATCAGACCATTGAAGCAGTAATAATGGAAGAACGTACAGGTAATGACACGCAAAATGAGGTTTCTGGTATTTCCTCACAACATCAGAAATCATTACTAGTTCAAACAACTCAAGATTTATCGGGTTTAATTACATCACATCAACCCGCTCAAACACCAATACAAACCCAAGAAATACAGCAAGCAAATGATGTAACCACATCCCATGCATCAACCCAGGAAGCCATTAAAACACCTGCAGCTCCTGAAAAACACGTTGAACAACCAACGGTTGAACAGCAGCCAATAATCAAGAAAACAACCAAAAAGAAAGAAGAAATGAAACCTGGATATTGTGAAAATTGTAGAATCAAGTACGATGATTTTGATTCTCATATCCTTAGTGAGAAGCATAGAGCTTTTGCTTTGGATAGTGACAATTTCATTGATATCGATAATTTGATTAAAAAAGTTGAAAGTACAAGAACATTATGCATGTAAGTTTTCGTGCATTAAGGTTAAAATGTTTATGTGTGTTCTCCATCTTAACGATATGTTTTGAATCACTGTTTGGAGTGTCCCAGTTTTAGTTTTGAATAATGCATCTTCATTTTAGTGTTTTAAAAATATCAGGTTTTGAATGATGGATAACTATTAAGAAGCCGTATGTTTAAAATTTGTTTGCTCTTTTCGATATTTTATATATTGTGAATGTTATCATATGTTCCAATTTCCCTTTCCCTCATTTTTTCCAGATATACAAAACTTTCAGGTTATTTTTAATTTTATGCACACATTGTGAATCAGTCATTTCACTGCTCCAATTCTAGTCAATAGGTTTAAGCATGTTTAGTTCGTTGTGAATGCGTTTGCGCACTACAATGTTCTTGGTTTTTATGTTGTGGATGTATTTTTACATTCCAATTTTTCTTAGAACTATTGTTATCTTTACTTATTCACTACAACAACTCTCATTTATTTTATCTGTCTTAAACTCATTTTACACATGATGCTTTACCACGTTCATTGGTCACTATTTCTTTGTTAGATTATTTTATTTTATGATTTTATTGTACTTTTACTTAATTTTTACTTTTACTTTTCTTGTTGTTTTTATCTCTTCTTATCTTTGTTTCATTTTATCTATTTTCATCACTATTGCATATCATACCAAGTTGTTAAGCAATCACACGATCTTGGATGACTATAAATTCTTCTATCATATTTAATTTTTGTTATGGCTTTTATGGGAAATGTTTCTTTTATTTTTTCTTGCTACCTTTGTTTTTCTTTATTGAATATTTCTACATAAATGGTTGTTCTTTGTACTATTAGCTAATTAATATATGTCCTTTTGATTTTATTTCATATTCTCTTGATACTAAGTAAAGAGTAAAAGTTTGGCACAAAGCCAAAATCAAATACAAACTCAAACTAAATAATCACAATAACAAATAGTAAAAGCAGTGAATATGAATGCCTCTACAAAAGACACGAACATAAAAAATCTAATCTAACGTCTAATGTCTAATCTCTTCTTCCCACTGCACACCACACCACTCCTCAACATATCCCACAAAATTCTCATCTAAAGCAGGCATATAATCTTCTAAATCAGTGTAAACCAGCACAGTCCCCCATTCCATACCTTCTTTCAGAATGTCGATGTCACCAGTTGACTCTAAATCAATTATGGATTTCGGCATTAGTTGTAGCTCAAACCTACGTGTTGAGCTTGGATTAAAGCCTGGGCTTGGGATAAGCTCACTGAGTACGGCTTTTGATGTTTTGTCTGTGGATGAATAGAGCAATGGCTTACCATTCAAGTCGTATCTTAAAACTTGTGATGGATTATAAGAAATTATTTCGGTGAAATTTTGGAATGTTGAATCATCTAGCATCTTTGCCAATTCTTCATTTTCTGGGGTTTTCTTGAATGATGATTTGGATGATGATTTGGATGATGATTTGGATGATGATTTGGATGATGATTTGGATGATGATTTGGATGATGATTTGGATGATTCTGTAGTCATTGGGTCATCTGATGAGGACACAGTACTCGTTTGAATCTCTGGTAGGGGTGGTAATTGCTGTTTTTTAGGGTTTAGCTCTTCTTGGCCTACGTATAATATGAAACCTGGGTATTGTGGTAGCTTGATTTCTAACTCTTTCGGTTCGCTAGTTGATTTTATTGATTTAGGAGGTTTGGCAACTTGTGCATATGTCGGTTTTGATGGTGTTGTTTCCTTGACTGGTTCTTCTTTTGTAGAAAATGGATTGAAAGAATCGGTATTAGGAGCAAATGGGTTTGATGAAATTAAACTACTAAATGGATTAGTGGAAGCAGAACTTCCAAATGGGTTATTTGATCCAGCACTAGCACCAGAAGAACCATCAGTGGATTTTTTATTGGTGGAAAATAAGTCATCACCCAAACTCTTCAACTTTTCTCTAGATTCTTCAATCTTTATTTTTTTCATTTTTTCATCAGCCAAGTAATCATCCAATTCTTTCTGTCTATATTTCATACTTTCAGGATTTTTGCAAATTGACCTAATAGCTCTAACACTGCCTGTCTTTCTTCTGCATGGTGAATTATTACAACCGAAAATATAAATGACCCGATCATATAATGTGTTTTCCAAGTTGCAATAAGTTTGTAATAGCAAGTACATTGGTTTATTACAATTCTTGCACTTTAATAAATCAGATGTTGGAGGTGACTCAGGATGTAACCAGATTGGTTTACCACCGATGAACGAATCTTCAATATCTGGCTGTTCATCTTTGGAAATTGGAACATCGACAAAACCTAAGGAAACTGAAGTTTGTAAGTTTTCGTCAATTTCAGATTCAGATTCAAAATCACTAGTTGGTTCTTCTTCAATCTTAGCCATTGTTTTTTAGATGATATTGGTAGGTTGTCAAACGTTTAACTGTTGTTTGCATAGGAGAATTGAAATATTTTTAAAAAAATTTGAGTTAAGCTCTGCGTGCGGCTCTGTTGTAAGATGGTTAGATCTCAGAACCAATACCATGATTCAAATCAACCACTTATAACAAAAATTTAAAAACTCTTTTTTTAATTAAAACTATATAAAAGGGTATAATGCATAAATAATTAAAAAAAATAAAAAAAATAGTATATTGATTAAGAACTATGAGAGGAATATACAATAGCAAGGTAAAAAGAACCATTTTCCGCAATCTATAAACATAATATAACAAGAGAATAATTCTAATGATCAGCTATAATAAAAAATGTACTATTTAACAGGGTCTTTATATAGTTTTTAACAGGTTTTCAACTTTCGTATTTTTCGTAAGGGGTTCTACCAGACTTCTATGAGATAACACCTTAAACTAAGGCACTTTACTTTTCAGATTTCAATTCTCCATCTTCGGAGTAATATAAGTCTATCTTATCAATAGTGCCCAATGATAATTCTCTTGAATCAAAATTGTTTGAGTGAGAGTGGTGACATAGACCTATAATATAAATCTTGTTGGTTATATCACCCGGTTATAGTGTTTCCAGCATTGAATCAATGAGTGAATTGGTGGTATCATAAGTTACTGGGATTTGTGGAAGTATTTCTTTAACCTCATTGATGGAAGAGCCATAAACAAATTTTCTGGTTCGATGCACTGGGTGATTGTTTGGGTTTTTGGCTCTTTTTTATCAATTAATCTGAAACCAGGAAATCCCTTTTTTTGTCTTTATCAGAAGCCTTATTGCTTTCAAAGGCCATAAATTTGTCATAATTATCAAAGGTTACATGCTTTCGATGAAATTTCAAAATTTTATCTTTAACAGAATTTTTACTGATATCAAAAAATTGGTTGTTACCAGAGGTTTTATCCTTTTTGTGAGAATTCATTTTTAGCATCTAATAGAACCTATGCCATCTTCACAAATTAAATGTTGTAAATTAACATCTTCAACAAGGCCATCCAATGATTCCCTTAAATTGTAGATGTTCAAATGGGAGTAGTAATAAAGCTTTCTTGCGTAAGTTTTACTGGTGGCATTCGGATCTAATGTCTCCAAAGTTGAATCAATAAACGAATTGGTGTTATCTTCAGCAATCACAATTCTTGGAAAGGTCTCTTTTGCCGTATCAATAGAAGGAGTAGATACAAACACCTTTTTTCGATAAGATGGAGGAGATTTGTTAGCTTTTCTAATTCGCTTTTGATCAAGTATCTCAAGTTTAGAAAATTTTGAGCTTTCGTTCTTAACGGAGGCTCTATTTTTCTTTTTAATAACTTCTAAGTTGGCATTTTCAGGATACTGGTACTTGATTTTGAGACCAGTCAATGATTCTTTTAAATTATATCCTTTTAAATGAGAGTAATAATAGACCTTTCTGATATACTTTTTGCTGGTTGCATCGGGATCTACTGTTTCCACAGTGGAATCAACAAATGAGTTCGTGTTATCATTGGCAAACACAATTGTTGGAATTGTCCCGCTTTTCTCATCAACTAAAGTGTCAGAGATAAACATTCTAGTTTGGTATGTAGGAGGAGGCTTGTTAGGATCTCTAATCCGTTTTTGATTAGCTATCTCAATTCGAGAATATTTCAATTTGTTGTCATTATTGCTAGAAGTTTTATTGCTTTTAGATGATTTCAATTGTTCGTTTTCAGCAGAAAATTCATGTTGTTTATAATGTTTTAAATTTTCTTCTTTAGCAGAAGTTATATTTTTTTCAAAAGATTTCAATTTATCATATTTCAATTTCTTATATTTATCGGAATCTTCATTGACTTCGGGGTCGATTTTTTCGGTAAGACCAGCCAATGATTCCCTAATATTCACACCATTGAAATTGTAATAGTAAAATAAACCTCTAACGTGAGTTTTGTTGGTTGCATTGGAATCTAGTGTTTCCAAAGATGAATCAACAAATGAATCAGTATTATCATTAGTGACTACAACTCTTGGGTCATCAGCCAAAAATTTAGAAACAAATATTTTCGTTTTATAAGTTGGAGGTTTGTTAGACTTTCTAACTTTTTTTTCAAAACGGGAAAGTAACTTAATTTTAGAAGATTCAAATTTTTCGTATCTAACACCAGAAGTTAAAATGTTTTCTGAAGGTATCAAGTTTGCATCTTTAACACAAGTACTACTGTTTTCAGAGTCTAACTTTTTTTTTTTAACAGAATTTTCTTTAACAGGTATATAATTTTTAGGACTATTCAACTTTTCAGATTCATCATCACTTAAGTCGGATATAAAGTGTATCTTGGATGAGTCCAAAATAGGGTTGTCAAAGTCTTCAGTAAAACCTGCCAATGATTTTCTTAAATTCAAGCCATTACATTGCCTGTAGTAGTATAGAGTTCTAACATAAATTTTGTTGGTTGCAAAGGGATCGACTGACTCCATAGTTGAATCAACAAATGAGTTGGTGTTATCATGGGCAATCACAATTCTTGGATATATTTCTCTTGATTCATCAATGGAAGAATCAGAGATAAATACTCTGTCTCGATAAGTAGGAGGCTTATTGGGTTTTCTCACTCTTTTTGTGTCATGACGACTTGTCTTAATTTCAGGTGATTTTAATGTTTCGTCTTTGACAATAGTCGTTTTATTACTTTCAATTTGTTCTAACTTTTCATATTTATCAGAAGATCTATTCATTTTTTCAGAATATTTTAACATTGCGATTTCATGATCAAGTGCAGACATAATGTTGGTAATATCAAAACTGGAATTAGTTAATTGGGGATAATTATATACTGAGGGTGCTTGATCAGATAGCTTTTTTGTATTCAATCGGAGAGCACTAGTAGGTCTCAAAGTGATATGTCCATTAATTTTGTCATGTTCTGGTTTAGAATATTGAGAGTTGGTATACGGGATATTAAAAGTCTCTTTTGGTTCTTGAACTATAACTTTAGATTTTTCCAGAAGATGATGCTGGCTAAAGAAGGTAGGGGCAATGTTTTGATTTTGAAGAAAATCTGAGTTTTCAAAAGATAAGAGGTTAAAAGTTTGCTTTGTTTTATAGTTCGTAACTACACTGCCGTCATAGACTAGCAACTCCCCCTTAACTATCTTTTCTAATGCCTTATTAAATTGAGATTCTGGCATATGAGCAAAATCAATGTAGGAAATTGTCTCTGGTTTGGGAGTGAGGAAAATTGATGGTGATGTTTCGCCAGTGTTGACATCTTTCAAATTGTACTGATTGAATAATGATTCAGAGGAAGATGTGATACCAGATCCTGATTCTTTTCCATTACTACTGCTATTAGTTGGAGAAGAGTATGAAGAAGCTTTGGATTTGTTGGAAGCATCCATGAAAGAGACAGATTTAGGTTTTGGTTTTGTTTTTTTTTGTTTTGACTCTGATTCTGGTTCTGACTCTATTTGTGGCTTTTGGTAATGAAAGTTCAAAGGGTGGGCAATGCCGTCTCTATCCAATTTTAACAAGGAAGGGTTCATATCGGGGGTAATCTTGAGCATGGGCTTATTAGGAACTTTAAAGCTAACTGCAGGGTGTTCAATCATATTTCCATCATCATCCATAATGTTTAATCTTCTCGGAATAGTTTTGTCTGACATAATGCTAATACCTAATTCTGCGTAAACTGACAATAACTGCTTTTCCATAGCGTAGCCCAATCCTGGGTAACATTTTTCAAATCTTGCACATTTTTCATGATGATCTTGCAAGCTGATAACCTTTGGCTCACCTTCGTTGACAAATTTAAATTCTTCAAACTTATTACAGTCCAGATGTTCTTCTGGTTGTAAAAATCCCTCTTTAATGTATGTTTTTCTAGCAGCAATATTACTTAGTTCTTGCTCAAAATTAGTGGTGGCATACACCTTCAAGTTGTAATCGTATAAGGATTCTCTCGAAGAGATGGGAGAAATTGGTAAACCTTTCATTATGGAGAATCTACGAGTCCAATACTTTTTGTATACAACTGGGAATTGACGACCAGTATGAACTCTCATATATATGATAGGTGGGACAACTTGTTTAGTTTCCATTTCCTTTTGAGCCAACTTTCTAACATCTTTTAAACCTAAGCCATTAAATTTCAATTCTTTGTAATCATTATCCAGTTTGCTGGCTTTGCTATTCTTAAAATGATTTTTGAATCTTTGAAATTTAGAGTTCAGGGAACTATTTATCTCTTGCTGTTTTTCTTTTGCATAATTCAAATAATCGTTTTCCTTTTTAACAAAGGATTTGGATTTAAACTTGAAACTTTTGGAATCTTTTTCTTCTACAAAAGTGGAACCTCCTAAACCAAATTTCCATCCCATGATAAAATACAATAGAATTTTAAATGGAAATTGGAAAATTCAATTGTAATGGTAATAATAATAGACAGTAACAAACTAATGATAATAGTAGAAGGACGGAAGAATTTTGTTTCTTAAAGCCACTATAATAGTGTCTTGAAATAATATTTAGGAGTCCAGAGGTAATTGTAAGAAGAAAACGAGATTGTAGCAAGAGGGAAAGGAACCGATTTTGCTCCCTTGTCCGAGCAGAGCTCTTGTTAGACTGTCGATAAAAATATTTGTAATTTACACTAGTGCACCACTATTGCTACTGAAGTCGACGATATTCAAAGATATATAGTTGTTATAGATACTACTCTACTTCTAAAGCTTGTCATGAAACTTACACCAGATAGTTCGATATTAATGTCTATAGAAAAGGTGGGACCTGATTCTGGCTCATGATCATCACTTGGCACTTCAGAGTCTGATTCATGATGTCGGCGTTTGCTTGTTTTTTCGTTTCTGAAATTGCAGGTATTCATTCAGTTTGCTCTCCGATTATTGATTATTTCTTTCAACTTACTAACCAGTTACACCATTTATAATCAGAGCTACACGTCGGTATATAAACAAAAATCATGTTCACGCCTATAGAATCTGCAATTGGAGCTCTTTTAATTCAATTTGCTGCAAATTCGTATATGATGGTTGAAGGAAAGGTAATCGGTTTTTCAAGTATCTTGTACAACTCTCTCTTTAAGACTTCCATAAATTCCATTTCAATAATTTCAGGGGTATTTTTATCCACCCAGTTCGTCAGTATATTCCTTCCTTCTCTGGCTCCCCAATATGTTAACGTATCATCCACAAATTCGCCATTACTTTTAGGGACCTCAACTAATTATTTGTTATCCGGATTACTTGTTGGTTTAGGAACTTCAGCTGGTTGTGGGTGTACTTCTGGTCATATGTTAAGTGGTTTAAGTAGATTAAGATGGAGAAGTTTTGTAGCAACTTTAATTTTCTCTTCAGTTGCAATCTGTGTTTCTACAGTTTTACAAAATGGTCAAAGTTGCGGAATTGTTTGCTATTCATACGATTCGGAATTTAATAATTTCAGGGAAAATAAAACTATTCTGCTTTCACTTTTAGTGTTTGCATTTATTCACTCTTATTTACTGTTACCTTTAATTTCAAAGAAAGTGAAGACGACAAGGAACGAAAGATTGTTCAAAGTACAAAGGTTCTACACTGGATTATCTTCTGGATTCTTGTTTGGATGTGGATTATTGATTGCTGGTATGACTAATCCTTCTAAAGTGTTAGGGTTTTTATCTATTTTGACTCCAGATAAGTTTGATCCGTCACTAGCCATGATTCCTTTATTCACCATTATTCCAAATGTGCTTCTATGGAGAAAATCGATTCCTCAATCTAAAGAAGATTGCCAAATTAAAAAGCCAGCTCTTGAGAATTCTTACGATTTAAATTTCAGTAACTTAGTGGAAAAAAAATTCGTGGTTGGTAATATTTTGTTTGGCTTAGGCTGGGGATTGGCTGGTATCTGCCCAGGTCCTGGAATTGTGGGAAGTTTCTTAAACGGAAGTAATGGCGTGGGTTGGATTGCTTCCTTTATCAGTGGTTATTATATTTCTAAACAGTTATAATTAAATATTATAAATAATTCGTAGCAAATCATTCTCATCTGCTTATGTAATGAATATCGTAACCGAGATGCCGCATAAAAAGAAAGAAACTGCCAGATCATCGAGCGATTATTGATCAACATGAAAAACGGCCAAAGTTCTTTCTGTTTAAAAGCACCAGTTCTTCATTCACTTCCTACCTTTCACATCATCCCATCCTTCAGCAATTCAATTCCGTTCTGGTTATTTTGTTGCATCCCTTTTATTCTTCTCTTATTGTTGAATATTACTCTACATCTCGTTCGTTTCTTTAGTCGTCATTTGCTTGTTTGTCCTTATCACACACAATTAATTACTTGACCCCTGTAAGATTACATTAGATTTCCACTATTCACAATTACTACCATATAACAATCATCTTTGATTAAATTTTCACGTTTATTGCCCGCTCATTAGTTCTATTAACCTGTTTACCGGATTACCTCGTTTATTTCAATTACCATGTCTTCTCCAGCTGAAATATTAGCCCAAAAGCATGCTCAAGCTGCTGTCTCTACTGAAACGGAATTAGCCCCAGTATCTGAACCTAATTCTGTTGCATTTACTTCTACCACTGGGTCAACTATTGATGAATCTTCAATTATTGAATCTCTTGAAACCCCAGCTACACCTGCTGAAGAAGAATCCAAGTCTGGATCAATTGCTGAAAAATCACCTGAGTCAGTCAAACCAGTCAAGAAAAATGTTTCTATTAACGATGAAAAGTTATTCCCTGCCTTAGGTGCTGGTGCTTCGACTGCCCCATTATCTTGGGTTAAACCAGTTAATGGTGCTAACACTAATGGTAAATCTAAAGTCAAATCTCCTACTGCTTCATTCAAGCCTGCCGTTAAATCTACTTCTACCCAATTCACGTTTATTATCGATGCTGATCAACAAGTTAACTTATCAAAGGCTGATGTTTTCAAAATATTCTCTAAAATCAAATCTGAATATGGGGTTTCCATAGAATCTACCTTCTCTTCTGCCACCAACAAGAGAACCTTCTTACTGAATGGTCCTATTACTTCAATTCATAAAGCTAAAAGAGATGTTGTTAAACAGTTAACCAAACCAGTTAATATTGAATTTGGTATTCCTTCTAAATTAAGATCAACTGTTATTGGTTCTCAAGGTAAAACTTTAAAACCAATTTTGGAATCTACTGGTACCAGAATTGATATTGCTAAGCCAAGTGATATTTCTACAGCTGAATCTACCCCTGCTCCAGAATTAGCTGAAGAAGAAGAATTATTCGGTCAACTGATTAATGTTACCATTGAAGGTGATATTGAAGGTTGTGAAGATGCTAAAGCTAAAATCTTAGCCATAGTCAATGAAAATACAAAGTCTTTGAGTGTTAGAATTCCGGTTACCGAGAAATTAAAACCATTTGTTGCTTCTGAACTTGAATCATTATCTTTGCCATCTGATGTTGAAGTCACTCCTCCAATTGCCTCTTCCAAAGCTTCAAACATCTTGTTATTTGGTCCAAGAGAGTCTATTATTGACTCAAGAAACAAAATTAAAGAATTATTAGTAAAATTAGATGCGAAAATCATCATCGATGAAAAATCTGTTCCAAAAGCTATTCATCAATTTTTAGACGCAGAAAAAATTATTGAAAAAACTAATGTTATGGTTGTTATTCCTCCTACTGATTCGACTGATTCTACCGTTAAATTCATTGGTAAAAAGGAGAACATATCTTCTGCTATTGCTTATGGTAAGGAATTGGCTTCTCAATATGTTACTGACTCTTTAGATTTAGCTAGATCTCATGGTGGTAACTACTTACACGCTAAGTCTATTACTTCTTTCTTTGTTTATTCTAAATTCTTGGATCAATTAGCCACTAAATACGGCATTAAGATTAATGCTCCATCATATAAGTCATTGGCTAATGATGAAATAAAGAGTGATATCATTCAATTTATTTGTGCTAAAGATGATAAAGATACATTAAAAGCTGTCAGAAAAGAAATTGTTGAGTCTGTCAACAAAATCACTCCAAGTTTTGTTAAAGTTATCACTGATATTGAATCATTTGTCTTTTCCAAATTAAATAAGACTGTAGCCATTGAAAAAAATGTTGCCATTGTCCCATTAGGCCATTTAGCTGGTTTTTCAAACAAATTGGTTTTAATTGTTCAACAAGACGATGAAGATTTCTTACCATCCGTTGAAGAAATTAATGAAAAGTTGGAAGCTGTTAATAAGTCATTAGATCCATTGAGAGATTTATCTAAAAATGTTGTTTCTGAAGTCATTGCAGTTCCTTCTGCTGATCAGACTCATTTGGAAGGTCACACTTTGAAATTATTATTGTCTAAATTTGATTTGAATTCCATTGATATTAAGTTGCACCATAATGCTGAAGGTCCATCTACAGATGATGTTTACTTAATTGGTTACAAATCTGATATTAGTAAAGCCATTAAAGACATCAGACAAGCAATTGAAGATGTTAAGAATTATGAAATTGCCTCTAAATATAACATTAATGTTGATTTCCCAACTAAGTTCTTATCTAGATTAATTGGTCAAAAAGGAGCTAATATGAATCAATTAAGAGATGAATATGATGTCAAGATCGATGTTTTAGACGATGCAGAAGCTAAAGAAGGTAACACTGCCGTTAAATTAACTGGTTTAAAGACCAATGTTGATGAAGCCCAAAAGAAATTACATCAACTGTCTAAAAAATGGTTAGATGAAAAGACTGTTGTTTTGAAGATTGAACAAAAATTCCACAGAAAGATGATTGGTCCAAATGGTGTTTATGTCAACAGATTACAAGACAAATATAATGTTGTTGTTAAATTCCCATTTGAAAACTCAGAAGGTAATAAGAATGAGGTCACTATTAGAGGTCCATCTAAGGGTGTTCATAAGGTTGAAGAAGAATTAAAGGAATTATTACAATATGAAAAAGAAAACGGTTTCAAAGAGTCTATTAAAGTTCCTGTTGACGTCCTACCACAAGTTATCGGTAAAGCTGGTGAACAAATTAAAGATATTTCAGCTGACGCTGGTGTTGAAATTAATCAAAATAGAGATAGTGATGAAAAGAAGGCAGGTTTTACTGAATTTGAAATTATTGGATCCAAGGCTGGTATCAAATCTGCTATCGCGAAGATTAGTGCTATTGTTGATAGAGCCCAAAACTATGTTAATATTACTGTTGAAGTTGATCCTAAATTTCATAAGAACTTGATCGGCCCAGGTGGTGCAATTAAGAGGGAAATTATTATCAAAGCTGGTGGAGCTGATGTCAGTAGTAGTGAATTTAGAAGATTATTACAAGTTCCAAACAAAGGTTCAGAATCTAAAGACATTGTTTGTTCCGGTGATAAAAGAATTGTTAATAAGGTTGTTGAAGATATCAAGAAAATTGTTGGTGATTTAGAAAGTATCACCACTGAAACAATCGAAGTTCCAAAGAAAAAACATAGATTAATCATTGGATCAGCTGGTACTGTAAGAAGAGGTATTGAAGAAGAATTTAAAGTTAGATTGAATATTCCAAAAGTTGATGTTGAATCTGATTCAATTGGAATTCATGGCTCTCCAGAAAACATTGAAAAGGCCAAAGCTAAAATATTAGCTTTGACTAATTAATTATATAGCATTTACATACTAATTATCACTCTAATCTTTTCATGCATAGAGGTAATCCCTACACAAAATATACTAAACCTTTTTCTTATACATGCTTGACTTTTTGTTGTTTTTTATTATTATTAGTTTTACGTTTTATAGTTTTCGCTGTTGTTGTTTTTCTTAGCTTTAAAATTCCATTTTATTTCAGTTTTGCTTAGGCTTTGTAATTCACTATGTTTTAAATTGATTTCATGCGTTATCAGTTTGTTATTCCTAGTCTTATTATATTGTTTATGTTTCTTATTTTCTTAATCAATCATTATCTATAAAAACTATGGTTTGCAAACATTTGGGGAGGTTGCAACTTGGGATTGCAATTAGTGTGATAACATATTTTTCATCTGATCTTTTAAGTTATGTATCTATAATCATTTAATCAATCAAAACTAGATACTCATCAACTTTTTTGTCGTCCAATTTATCACAACTAGGCCATAATAATAGTTTTATAGCTTTCAGTGATTGAAGCAAGAAATTTGAACAAGTTTGTTGCAGCTGTTGCATCTATTCTTTTAATGTTACTTACCTTATTTGATTTTCTGGAACGAGAACGAAAATTTTCCTTGATTACATCTCAAAGCTAATTAAACCTCCTTCTCCTCCTTCTTCTTCTTCTTTTGACTATAATTTTGGATGTATCTTCAGCTACCTTGATTGTTTTTCAAAGATAATTTTAAAGCTGAAACTCATAACATCTATATTCAGTTTTCTTAGAGATATATACAATAGTACAATATGAATACATAGAATAACTAATTGTCTAGGTAACAATCATTACAAAACTCCAGTTGTATCTTTCAAAATTTAAATACTGATTTTTGTATGTAACACAATTAATAATCTTTGTATCTGCATTAATTCAATTTTGGGGGATTTTAAATAAAAATAAGGGAGTCGGTAGTTACAACCCTAGTGTCTCCAATGCCCATAGATAAGAGAATAATAATGTAGGGTGCGAGAGTGTGCGAGATAAAAATCTGTAGATGTTTGCTGCACCGCCCAGCCCATCAAACTGGCTGGGGTCACTCTGGAAAACTCCAAAATTAAAATATAGAGAAAATTGAGTAAGTAATGTTAGTAAAAAAGCCTGGCCTATATGAGTTATTTACTGTGAGTTGGGAAATCAATATAAAAGTAAATAAATATATGTTATGATAGAAATACATACAAATGCTCGAAAATTCATTACTATTCAAGTTGAAAGAGTTCAAATGCGGGGTTTCAAATATGTTGTAAAACAGATTACCATACAAAGATTCTTAAACAGGGAATCTCACTGTTATCTCTGGTTTTATGCAAGACTGGCTCAATTCAGGAAAATTACTCTAATAGTCAAAATCTTTATTAAGGTAATTTAAGAAGTTCTTTTAGAACATGCATAAGTTTGTTATTACATACTTTTTTAAGCTGTCTGGGTGGCCATCAATGCTGGGTGAGCCATTTGATTAACAACGCAACTCGTTTGATTGAGCAACTTTTCACATATTATGAATATTTTCTCAATTCGTTTAAGTTATATATATGTTATATGTCCATGTAAACTGTTTATCTAAATCTGAAATTCAAAATCTGAAGCATTTTGGAATAACGAAGTGTTGGTTTTGGATCAGATCAAACACAAAAGAGTCTCAATCTGTCATACGCCAATCGTGTCAACAACTATCTTGGAGTGCTGTCAACTAACCTACAATTTCAATTTGATTCGTAAAGAAGGCTATTTCCCTCAGTTTTGTCTCTTTCTCTACAACTTTCAATACCCTATTCTTATCAGAAATTATCAAATTTAATTTCAATATGAATATGGAAACAAACTTAGAAGACTTTATAAAGAAGCAACAGCCGGCTTTAGTTGGTACTTCGATTAGAAGTGATAGTATTGCTACTGAAACCGCAACTGGTGAAAAACAATCAGGCTCAATTAACACTGAAAGTGTCTCAACTAAACCCAAAACTGTGAGATCAAGATCTAGTTCAAGACCTGCTATCATTAATTCACGTATATCTAGCTCAAATGATTATGTTTCAGTTGCTGAATTGAAATCAGAAGGTGGTTTGTTAGCTGATGAAGAAGGAGAATTGCTAGAAGATATTTTAGACCATGAGGGCCATTTGAAAGATAATGCTTTGCAAGTCACTGAACAGTTAAAAGAATTGGAAAAAATGAAAAGGGACACTCAAAATAGAATTATTAAATTGTCTGGTGAAGAAAAACATATCTTGGATAAAGAACAGCAAGTCTTTGGAGGTGACTCAGGTAAGTTTGTTGCTCCTGCCGCTGCTATGTCTAAGGAACTGTCTGATTTCCATTATAACAGTCCTACTCCAAGTAGAATAGTTACTACTGATCAACAACATGAAATCATCAAAGCTGAAGATGTCGAAACGTTGGACGAAATTTTAAATAAAGTTAATGACGGTCATGCCACTAAGCCCAAGGAAGGTGGTTTTTCTTCTTCATCTAAAAAGGAAATAAATGTTAAAGAACCAGTGATTCCTGTTTCCGTAATTGATGCTGATTCAGAAAAGACGGCACCTGCAAGTATGAGAGAAGGTTCGTCTTCTAGACTGTTGGAAAAACAAAAAAGATCAAACTCAAGACCTGCCCAGTCTCCATTTAGAGAAGTTACAGGTATATACAAACCTCATTTGGCTAGAGGTGAATCATATCATAGTGGGCTATCTTATGAATTATCATATGATGGATTTAGTACGGCCCCAACTACATCTACACCTCCATTAGACTTATCCGGTGCTACTGAATCAACAGAAAGAAAGCCAAGACATGATCCAAATGCTGCACCCAAGATAACCAATTCATCCTCATTGAACTATCTAAGAAACATTTCTAGATCAAGATCAAGAGCAAGAAATCAAAATGCATCTGGCACCACTGCTGCAACTACCCTTGATTATAACCAAGATGAAATGGCATTGAAGAATAAAGGTAAAGGAATAACTGGTTTCTCCGAAATGGCAGATTTGGAAAATGCAGTTGATAACGCTTTGAAGTTTATGGAATCAAGCGATTCAGTTAATAATGGTGCTAAGATTGGCGAATCTGATGATTTAGTGAAGAGCTTAAATGAAAGTATCAACAACACTAGCATTTTTGGAAAGAAGGATTTAGAGTATGTTAAAGAAGAAGATGAGGTAGAAGTTGATGGAAATCAAACTTCCACAACTATTAAAGACAAAACTATTGATGGTGCAAACGTAGAGATTGCATCGCTTGTTGAAAAAAAAGTCGAACCTCAAGAAGCTTCAGTAATTGCCCCTTTTAAAACATCTACCAGTCATGAAATTTTTTCGGATGGGGAGATCAATGAAATTCCTAATAACAAAGATTTTCTTGGAGAAGGATTAACATCTGACAATATCAGTCTTAAAACTACCAAAGAATCACCTATCAATAATGAGGCTTCAGAAGCTGAAGCTTCATTAATTAACGAAGAGATTGCTAAAGAAGATTCAACTGTTAAACTTCTGGATGAAGAAGTTACTGAACCAGAACCCATTCTGAAATCTCTAGATGAAGAAGTTTCTGGAGAAGCACCAATCACGAAGCCTACAACTAAGGAAAAGCTGGTTGAGAAAGCTGTAACTAAAAAGGACCCAGTTGAAGAAGCTGTAACTAAAGAGGAACCACTTGAAGAAGCTGTAACTAAAAAGAACTCAGTTGAAGAAGCTGTAACTAAAGAGGACCCGGTTGAAGAAGCTGTAACTAAAGAGGACCCGGTTGAAGAAGCTGTAACTAAAAAGAACTCAGTTGAAGAAGCTGTAACTAAAAAGGACCCGGCCAAGGAATTTGTGGTTAAAGAAGAAACTACTAAAGAAATTTCAACCAAAGAAACAACAGAAATCGAATCTGTTCCTGTATTAGCAGAAGAAATTACAAAAGGAAATTCATCTCCAATCCAAAAGGAGGTTATTGGTACTGAGAAGGAATTTGTTGTCACTGATTCAATTAAGGAAAAGGTTGAATCGTCTGCCAAAATATATAGTAATATTGAAGCTGAAAAAACTGAGAAAGAAGATTTTGAAAAACCAGTTAAAAAAGAGATTGAAATAAAAGAGCCTGTTCAAAGGGAAGTTGATGTGGGAGAGCCGGTTAACAAAATAACTAAAGATGAAGAGAAGAGAGAAGAGAAAACAACCAAAGGTCTGAGCTTTTCTGAACCAATTGAGGAAGTAAATGTAATAAAAGAAGCAAACGTTATTGAAACAGTTGAAGAACAACCAACCAAAGAGTTAAAGATTTCTAAAACCGTTGATGAACAACCAACTGAAGAATTAAATGTAGCTAAACCGATTAAAGAAGAGGTTGTACCTGTTGAAACTACCAAGGAAGAAGTTAAAACAACTAAAAAGAAGGAAGTGGCCAATGTTGACGAAGATGATGACTTGGATGCTATTATCGCTGCAGCTGAGGCTGAACTTGCTGATTTGAAGAAAAGTAGTAAGGGAAGCAACGACTTCGATGCTTTAATTACTGATACCGAAAAAGAACAAACAAATAAGGCTGAATACCCATTAGCTAATGTTACTAAAGGTGCAGATCATGGTGGCGTTTATGTCCCTAAGCAAAGCAAGATGACCTTTGAAGATGAGCCGGTTTATATCTATACATCCTTAGCAGGCGGGTTCCACGTTATGACTAGAACCAATAGATTAACTACGATTTTAACTGCAAATAAGATTAAATTTGAGTATAAAGATCTTGGTACAGATGAAGAAGCCAAGAAAGTTTGGAGAAGATATTCAAGTGGTAAGACATTACCTGGTGTTGTGAGAGGTAAAGATGATTTTATTGGTAATTGGGAAGTTATTGAAGAGGCCAATGAGAACTATGAGGTTAGATCCTTGATATATGAAACTTATTAGATTCATATATTAAAAAGTTTCTCTTGTTATTTATATTCTTGATATTATTTATTGAGATTGTTGCTACGTGGTACCACTTTATATGTATTTTTTGATAATTAGTTTTTTTTATTATGTTTTACACTTGCTATTTATTTACATAATACCATTAATTTTAACTGTACGTACAGGTGAAATGAGATGATGAAGTGATTAATTGACTTATATGTAGTATTTAGGTCAAACAATTCGGTGATTTATCTATATTGGGAAACATTGGGCGCTTGACTCGGTCAAACAGAAACCTGAGGAACGAGAAGTTCTCTCAAAAAAGATATTCTCGTTCCATATTTGGAAGGATTAAAAATACATTCTGAAAGGTTAAGTTAATGGTACCTTTAAAATTCTATGTACTAGCTGACTTCTCAAACACGATCATGATATTCACCAAAACTAGCCAAGTTGGTATTTCTGGGAGGCTTAGCTAACTTGTACTATTCATGTAAGAATAGTACTGTCAACATACAATGATTCACGGAAAATTCGGTAAATTCAAAAAGTAGTAAAATTCAAGTTAAATTAACCATGATCCAAAGGCCTTATTTAGGGAGCTGAGGCTCAGGTTTTAATCATACATATTTGTTTCATCTCATTTATTTTGCTCCTGTTTTCTCATCGTCTCTTATTTTCATTTATCTGCTCATGGCAGCATTAACAAGTTCCTTAAGTTCATATATAGTCCTTCGATATATATATCAATGTCATTCTCACAAGGCCCTCTAGCTTTAGGGCTTGGCTCATATTCTCAAATGGAACATGGACAGTTTCAGCTTCGAACAATACAAAATAACACTTTGCTAAGTGGCTGCCAGAACCTACAACCACTTGTTTCAAATGACACCAACTCGTTAAACCCTTGCTTTATATCTCTTGTTTATGGGTGTTTTGCCTTCTTTTTTGCCTTGCTTGGCTCTTATCAATTGGCTCAATCCATTTTTCTAAGATCAAAGTTTGGCCCGGTGTTAGCAAGAGCAAATGATCACATTAAGTTAATGTTGAATTTACTTCAGGCTGTTCTATTCATATTTTGTTTTTCTAGTCTATTAGTTGATTATCAAGCTCATACTTTCCAGTTTATCAATTATTGGGCTTCCATAATTGTCTTCATATTTATAATAATTCCTTTAGATTCGATTCAACCTAGAGATAGAATTTGTTCGTCGGCCACAACAGTCCTGTATTACCCTATACAAACCATTTTATTTTTTATTACTTTCATTCAACAAACATTTGGTGCCTATCAAGTTATTTCTACACGCACACCTTTAGAGAGTGTTTTCAGTTTGACTTTAGTTTTAATCTCTTTGCTTTTGACCTACTTAGAGTATTACCACTATAAACCCAATGATGAGTTATTTGATTATTATGAAATTAAGGGATTGGCTACAAATACCCCTACCCTTGTTTCAAAATTAACTTTCACTTGGATGAACAAAATGATTATGACGGGTTATCAAAATAACGGTTTAGAACAAGAGAATTTACCATTACCTCCATCAAGAGTTACAACTTCGCACTCAGCTCCTATATTGTCTGCTAATTGGCAAAGTCAGTTAAATAAACATAAATTAAATCAAAAATCAAAACCGAGTTTATTGATTGCTCTAGCTCGTTCTTATGGTTGGCCTATCTTAATGTCTTTCTTTTATGATATGGCTAATTCATTTGTTGCTTTCATACAACCTCAATTGTTGAAACAGCTTATTCGTTTCTTTGGTAGAACTGATGGACCACCTTTGATTATCGGTATGTCCATTGCATTCGGCATGTTTGCTGTCTCATTACTTGAGACAAGTTTTAATAATCAATACGTTATTTTAACTGTGGAGGCTAGCTTGGCTTCAAAATCGGGTTTAATGCAATTAATTTATGATAAAGCTATGAAATTATCTCCACAAGCAAAATTAGAAAGATCATCCGGTGATATCATTAATCATTTATCTGTTGATATTAATAGAATTCAAAATCTAACTACAGAAGTTCAAACCCTATTTAGTGCACCAACAAGATTAATTTTAGGTTTATGGTCTTTATATAATCTGCTAGGTAATGCCACTTGGGGTGGTATTGCAACAATGTTGATTATGATTCCAACTAATACTTACTTGGTAAAAGCAATGAGAACGTATCATCGTAAACAGATGAAATTAAAGGATGAAAGAACATCGACTGTTAATGAAGTGCTACAAAATGTTAAGAGTGTCAAGCTATACGGCTGGGAGAAGCCAATGCTAGATAAAGTTCGTGATGTCAGAGATAACAAAGAATTGCAAAACTTATATACAATTGGAGTTATAAGTTCTTTTGTTACTTTTGCATGGACCTGTGTTCCATTCTTTGTTTCCTGTTCAACCTTTGCTATCTTTGCTTTTACCTCAAAAACCCCATTAACTCCTGACATTATTTTCCCTGCTTTATCTTTATTTGACTTAATCTCAGATCCAATTTTTGTTATTCCTGCGATGATGACTGCTTTAATTGAATGTAGTGTTGCTTTATCAAGAATTAATTCATTTTTAATGGCCGATGAAATTGATGAAAAGACTATCACTAAATTACCAAAAGTTAATAAAATGGGTGACCCAACGATATGGATTAAAAATTCAACCTTCATGTGGTCAAAAGAAAGTCCGAAAAGATATTCTGATAATTACGATGAAGAAGCAAATATTGAAAGTAGTAAAGTTGCTTTGAGAAATATTAACTTTGTTGCCAAGAAAGGTGAATTATCATGTATAGTGGGTAGGGTTGGTTCAGGTAAGTCGACCTTTTTACAGTGTGTTTTGGGTGAATTACCAGCTGTTCCAGCCGATGAATCTATGTCACACGGCATTACTGTTTGTGGTTCAATTGCTTACTGTTCCCAGGTTCCATGGATTATAAATGCTACATTCAAAGAAAACATTTTATTTGGCCATAAATTTGATCCTGAATTCTATGCTAAAACTATTGAAGTATGTCAATTATTACCAGATTTAAATGTTTTACCAGATGGTGATGAAACTGTAGTTGGCGAAAAGGGTATTAGTTTGTCCGGTGGTCAAAAGGCAAGATTGTCACTAGCTAGGGCAATATACATGAGAGCTGATGTATATTTATTGGATGACATATTAAGTGCTGTTGATTCTCATGTGGGTCAAAAGCTAATTGATCAAGTTCTAGGTAAAGATGGTATATTAACTTCCAAAACAAGAATTTTAGCTACAAATTCAATCAAAGTGTTAAGCCATTCAAAGAACATTAGCTTATTATCAAATAATGAAATTCAGGAATCTTCTAACTTCAAAGGTATTATGAAAGATGAAAATAGTGAATTGTTTAAACTAATTAAAGAATTTGGTAGACAAGAACGTTCTGAAACTGATTCCACTTCAATTTCTTCGGATAAATCATCAATCAGTATAATTGAAGAAGCTACTTCTGAAGGTACTTCAGATGACACTTCAGATGGACTATCGTCTTCTAATGAATTTCTAACTTCTGCTAGAGACAGTGGTGAATTAAAAGGGATTACTTCATTAAGTATCCCACCCTCTGTTTCTGACAATGAATTAGAAAGACTTGCTTTCAAAACACCTCCTAGATTGAGTAAATTGGAAAGAAAATCATCTCATGTTACAATTAGAAGGGCGAGTAATGCTTCCTTCAAAAGAAGATCAATTGCTACCCCAGATTCTAAAGACAGAAGGACTGCACAAAAGAAGGAAAAGAAAGAAAAAGGTAAGGTTCAATGGTCTATTTATCTTAGGTATGCTCAAGCTTGCACATGGTTTGGTATTGTTACTGTTTTAAGTTTGGTTGTCTTAACTGTTGCTTCTTCTGTTGCGGGCAGTTATTGGTTAAAACACTGGTCTGAAAAGAATGCTAAAAATGGTTCAAATGCTGATGCTTTAAAGTATGTTTCTGTTTATGCATTATTTGGTATTGGTTCTGGTGTCTTCACTTTGGTCAGATCCATTACGTTGACATCATTATGTTCAATCAGAGCTTCGAAAAAAATCCATAATGATATGGCTACTGCAGTTTTAAAATCTCCAATGTCTTTTTTTGAGACCACTCCAATGGGTAGAGTTATGAACAGATTCAGTCAAGATATTAATAAGATTGATGGTCCTTTACCGAGAATATTTATTGCTATTTTTGGTTCTGTTATTAAAACATTATTCACTTTAGCGATTATTATTTCAAGTATGCCATGGTTCACTGTGATTATTGCTGTTTTGTCAGTTACTTACATTTATTATCAAAAGTACTATATTGTGGCTTGTAGGGATTTGAAAAGAATTGCATCAATTAGTAAAAGTCCAATTTTTGGTCATATTCAAGAATCATTAAATGGTGCAGAAACGATTAAAGCTTACGGTCAATTAGATAGATTTTTATTTCAAAGTGCTGCAAATATCGATTATAATCAAATTTCGGCATATTGCTTGAAATCTGTTAATAGATGGTTATCCACAAGATTACAATTTATTGGGTCATTGATTGTTTTATTTGCTTGTGCTTTAGCTTTATGGTCACTGCATTCGGCTAATCCAATGAGTGCCGGTTTATTAGGTTTGGTTATGAGTTATGCCTTAAGAATCACTTCATCGTTAAGTTTCATTGTTAAGAGATCAGTTGAAATTGAATCTGATGTTGTTTGTTGCGAACGTATTTTTGAATATTGTGATTTGGACCCTGAAGAAAAAGAAGATAGACCAAATGTTATTGAGCCAAGTATTAATTGGCCATCTGAAGGTAATATTAGATTCAATGATTATTCAACCAAATATAGGGAGAATTTGGATCCAGTTTTGAAGAATATAAGCTTAAATATTGATCAAAAAGAAAAAATTGGTATTGTGGGTAGAACAGGATCAGGTAAATCTACCTTCGTTTTATCTATTTTCAGAATTATTGAAGCAATCAACGGTAATATTGAAATCGATCATTTGAATACAAGCGATTTACTATTAACTAATTTAAGAAAAAATTTATCGATTATCCCTCAGGATGCTCAATGTATAAAGGGTACTATAAGATACAATTTGGATCCATTTAACGAATACGATGATGAACAGATTTGGAAATCATTAGAAATGTCTAATTTGAAAGATCATATAATAAAGATGTCTCAAGATCAGGAATTGATGAACGAACCTTTAGACGTCAAAATTAGTGAATCAGGATTAAATTTGTCAGTCGGACAAAGACAGTTAGTTTGTTTAGCTAGAGTCTTATTAAAATCTCAGAGATCAAATAATTTGTTAGTTAATCCAACAAAGATTTTGATTTTGGATGAGGCTACATCAAGTGTAGATGCACAAACTGATAAGATAATTCAGGAAACTATACGCTCTGAGTTAAATAATCTGACTATTTTAACAATTGCTCATAGATTGGATACAATTATGGATAACGAGAGAATTTTAGTGTTGGATAATGGTGAGATTGCTGAATTTGATAAGCCGGATGTATTGCTGAAGAACAAAGACAGTAAGTTTTATAATTTATGTGTTGATGGTGGATATATAAAACAGGAGTAATTTTTATTTGATCTGGATTGATTTTACTCTTTGTTTTCTTTCTTCCCCCTTTTGTTTTTTAGTTTTACTTGCATTTTTATTTCTTACTGCTACTTACTGATTTTGTTTTACTAAATTAAGGTTTTTTCCTTAGACTACTGCTTCTTTTTGTTTATTGTATCTTCTTCTTTTCTTTTGCTACGTACTATATACAATATACTTTATCAATATATAAACCCCTTTTTTACTATATCTTCTGGAAATTTTAAAAGCTAATTGATAAATAAAAATTATTACTGTTAATACGTTACCTGCTGAGAAACTTTTTGCTGCTATTTTAACTGATCTTTCACTATTCCTCTATATTACTCCCACTCTCATTTTGTTCAAACTAACCATGCTGATGATGAAATTATAAATCGATCCCCTTCTCCACCCACCCTAGTAGAAACAATAAAACTAAAATTTATATAGAAGACTTATATGGGTGAATTAAATCCATATAAAGTTAAAAAGATTCAATTCAATTTTCATAAAAAAAATTGACAGAACGGTTGATTAATGTTTTTATAATCCCTAAAATTTGCACGCAGATCATACATCCCTTAAAGTAGTTCGGAGTATTAATATTAATAATTTAAGGTATCATATATGCATCACGTCAAAAACAAAGTTTGAATTTCCAACATATAGTGATGGCCGTATAACACCGTGAAGTTTGTAAGTTGCATTATAGATTCTCATACAATTGGGCATACTCCCTAAAAACTTACAACCGTGAAAATATTCCAATGCCCGAGTCCAATGGACTAAAGACGGAAGCAGGCCTGGCCAGTCCCAGGCCCGGGTTAGATTGGGGCTTATATAACAAACATCCACTTACTACAAGTAAATCAAATTAGATGGTCAACTTTTAGTTGTTCGTTTCTAAGTAAGATCTTTACTAGTACTATAATGCTTGCATCATATTTATATGGGAATCAATATAAGAACAACACAAAATTTGGATATTTCTCAATCTTCCTATTGGTGTTTCATCTGAGTAACATACATTGACTTCATAATTACATATTGATTCTGATGCTGGTACAGTTTATAATGTGATCAGAAAAAGAATTTAGTAAACTGTAGTAAACTTAGCCAAAAATTTATTGAAATTTTTGATTAAAGCTTTATTAATGCTTGCTTAAAAGGGAAAAAGAAGAAGCTATTGCAACTTGTAGCACCCACCGTTTTTCTGAATTATTTATTTCCTGAGCAATAATTAATTTAACAGTGATAGATAGGTCATTATATCAATAAAAACAGCAATCATTGCTATACTTAATTTTTCTTTACAAAGAACAAAGAATAATAATATATTCTGATTGAGAGATAGAAATTTATAAGAGTATTCATCAATATCTGAATTGAATTAATATGAATTCGTATTATAACTTTAGAAAGTAACACAATAATTAAATTTAGAAAAGTAAATATGGATATAGTATATGTTCTTCAAAGGTATACAGTCAATTAACTCGCTAATTAGACATTCAAATTACTTTGGGCTTTAGAGGGAAAAACAAGTAAACAAGCTGCAGCCAATCAAAACTCAATAACTAAGAGTCATGGATCGATTGAAGGATAAATTATGAAGTCATAATAAGTAACTATAGGCGTACACGTAAAATCAAAACACAAAAATCGGCCACCGTAATTCAAAGTATATTATAAAATATAATTTCTTTATATAGCAAAAACATGATAAATTTCCAAAAATGGGTTGCATTGATTACTTTATTGTTCTTCAAAAATGAATACATTCTTGATAAAGTCAGAAGATCAAGATTTCTCCGCTCGGTGACCAATAACTACCAAGCATGTGTGTTATTTACAGTACCCGGACAATTTCAGGGGCATAACGGATTAACAGACCGGAATAAATAGAACTAGACTTATTTATGCAACCTGAAATTTACGTGATCAATATCTGTATTTGTATTTTCTTAAAGATTCTGTGACTCCTGTGTTCGTTACATAAGAATGACATAACAAGAATCACGTTACATGCAAAGGAACAAAATTGATATTGGTTTACAATTCTGCATTACTTGGAATTGAAACTTGACGAATAAGGCTTTTAAAAAATAGGAAATATTTATCATTCAATAAATTAATACGGAGTTTCAAAATCAGACCAATTAAGATTCTTTCTCAGCGAGAGTTAGATTAGCATACACATCACAATTTAAGTCATACAGTTTTGGAACAATCACAAAGCTGAACCAAATTAAACATCAACCTAAAACATTTATTAGAATTTCAGAGCACCATTGGCTTCTATTGTACAGTAAAATTTAAGTGTGCGGTCCGGCCCGGTGTAGAGTGGGGGTGGTCGTCAGGTAACAATAGAATTGTTCTAGTTTTTCCAGTTTTTCCAGCTTACTCATGGGGCAGAGACATTGTTTGAAACTTGTTTAAACTTGTTAGCAAAATTTTTATCTTTTACCAGGCTTATATAATTATCTTAACCATACCTCTCATAAGCTTTAGCATGTAATATCTTACTTCACTCCAATTTGTTGGATTGTTGGATTGTTGACAAACATCTGAATAAACTTAGTGACCCTAAATATATATTTCTCTCGAAAACGAATCTTAAATTAATCCGAGAGGCTAACGTTGGAATAAAGTTTTTCCCGGAGAGTAATGCACCGCCATGTTTTAATTTGAATAAGTAACTGCACGTTTTTTTTTATCATGCTGGACTCAAAGCTGACGACGGTATTTGGTGAGTCTACCACAAAGTCATTTAAGGCTAGGATGGGTGATGATTTTTGGACCACTAATCAGCGAAAGACCTTATATTTGACAGGGCAACTACTAACCATATATTTAGAGCTTAATATAAGTCAACTAGTATACAGGTCAGGACTATAATCCACAAAAGCTGTTTAGTTGTCAACTTTTGTGGTTCCAAGAAGTGTACATTATTGCATTTGTGAAATGCATGTTAGGCCAGTTGATACAATAGAACTACAGTACTAATTTTGGGGTGGAAAGAGCCAGTCCACTAGAAAACATTTTCATATTAGAATTACAATCTAAAGAACTAGTTTGCACCCGTATTCAGAGAACATGCCTAAATAATAATATTAATTAACTTTGATTGTGATATATGAACTCATTACTTAGAAGTTATATATAACGGTTTGTAGTTAAAGTTTGAAATTTCTACAATTGACAAGCAAAGAACGAGCAAACAATTTAATTAAAAGGAGTTCATTCATTCATTCATTCATTCAAGAATCAAGGAAATTGAGCTGCAAGGGGATCATCATATCCTTCAGAAAAGCATTATATTTTTTTGAAAAATTAATGAATTTCCTTTAAGGTTGAATCTGTTGTTTCGATAATTTGTTCACCAGATTTAAAAGGTTATAGACTATGTTGGTAAGTAGGCAGGGGATTGATACTTACTTGGTCTTTAATGGTCCCCTTCTTGAGTTCTAGTATCATTAGTGATAAAAAATATAATTCTTCTCAATCTGGGTAGTTAAAAGAATCATTTCCCCAGATATATATATATATTCTAACAAAACTCAGCAGTTAGGAGTCGATTTCCCAATTGAGCATAGGCCCCGTCACACAGCCGGCGTTGCTCGCGAAGAGCCGCCTATTCAATCGCCATCTGATTTCTCCACATACGGCATGCACAAAACTCGGAATTCAGCAAAACAATAAATGAAAAGAATTAATCGGCTGTTTATGTTTTGTAGTATAAATACGGTGATAAATTCCTCTTTTTAAAGCTTATTATAACGATCAATTTGTTATTATTTACACATTAACTTATTAAATTCATAGTTACTAGCATATATTCATTCATAATGGTTGTTCCTTTAACTACACTTCCACTAAACTTGCAATCCGAAATTGAAAACTTCGAAAAGAAATTTGCAACTCCAACTGAAACCTTAAACCAAGTTATTGACCACTTCATCAGTGAATTACAAAGAGGTAACACTGACGGTACAGACCCAAGTGGTATTCCAATGAATGTTGCTTGGTGTATGGAATATCCAGATGGAACTGAAACTGGTGATTATTTAGCTATCGATTTGGGTGGAACAAACTTAAGAGTTGTTATGGTTCATTTATTAGGTGACCATAAATTCAAAACTGAACAAGATAAATACCCACTACCTGCAACAATCAGAACAACACATCATAAAGAAGAATTATTTGATTTTATTGCTGGCTGTTTGGATGAGTTCGTTAAAAAACTAAATCCAAATGGTGTTCCAGAAGGTAAGATTTTTCCATTAGGTTTTACTTTTTCTTATCCATGTACTCAAACTTCTATTGATATGGGTGTTTTACAAAGATGGACTAAAGGTTTTGACATTCCAGGTGTTGAAGGTTCAGATGTTGTTCCGATGTTGATGGCATCTATTAATAAAAAAGGTACTCCAATTAAAGTTGTTGCCTTAATCAATGATACTTGTGGTACTTTAGTTGCTTCAAGATACACAGATAACTTAACTGAAATGGGCTGTATTTTTGGTACGGGTGTCAATGGTGCCTATTACGATAGAGTTGGAAGCATACCAAAAATTCAAGGAAAATTACATGATGATATTTCAAATGAATCTCCAATGTTAATCAATTGTGAATATGGTTCTTTTGACAATGGTCACAAAGTTTTACCAAGAACCGTCTATGATGTTGAGATTGATAATGAATCACCAAGACCTGGTCAGCAAGCTTTCGAAAAGATGACTTCTGGTTATTACTTGGGTGAATTATTAAGAAAAGTTTTGTTAGAAGAATACAAGAAGAGTAATTTATTTACCGATTATGATGCAGGATCAAGAGAAATTGAATATCTGACTACTCCATACATCTTAGATGCTTCTTTCTTGTCCATGTGTGAAGCTGACGATACTGAAGACTTAAGAGAGACTGCTTTATTATACAAGGCCAAATTAGGTTTAGAAACATCCTTAGAAGAGAGATTATTTACTCAAAAAATTTCTTCTTTTATTGGTATCAGGGCTGCAAGGTTATCTATCTGTGGTATTGCTGCTGCTTGTAAGAAAATGGGCTATTCTAACTGTCATATTGCTGCTGATGGCTCAGTTTTCTTAAGATATACAAACTTCCCAGAAAGAGCTGCTAAAGGTTTATCCGATGTGTTTGGGTGGGGTGATGACTTGAAGATGGAAGAACACCCAATTCAAATTGTCAAGGCTCAAGATGGTTCTGGTGTTGGTGCTGCTGTCATTGCAGCTTTAGCTGATGCTAGACAAAAGAAAGGATTATCTTTGGGACTTAAGGCTGGTGCACACTTATAGATTCCGTTCCTAATCCAGTATTTGCTGTTTGCTAGACATACTCATATTCCGTTTCTAAATAAATTACTTTTTATATAACTTTTCTTCACTTCTTCTGCTTTATATACTCTTTTTAGTTCTGGTTTTAGATTTCGTTTTTCGCACTCTGCTCTTTGGGTTTTACGTATGAACTCTATACAGTTGCAGTTTAATTTAAAGTGATAACCCATATAAATACTGGCAGCTTTGTAGCTACCTAGCATTGATGACCAATTGATTACTTTGGAATAAAATTGTAATGGACTGCGGGTAACTACATAAACTGGCAAACCCGAACAAGTGATCGCTTGTCGATTTCATTTTTCATTATATCCAGTCCACTCTTATTAAATTCAAGATTCAACAACCTTAGTTCAGAAACTTCTGAATTTCCATGACCGTATAACAACATTAATACCATCATGCCTGCATTTGACGCTTCTATAGTGGACCAGCTAACACCTACCAAAAACTTACTAGCCATTTCTTCCCATGTAGTGCATGGTTCTGTTGGTAATGATGCTATCCAGTTTCCGTTAAACCTCAGAAACTGGAACGTTGACTGCATCCATACTACAAATCTATCTAACCACCCAGGCTACAGAAAATTTAAAGGCACTAAAGCTGATGCAGATCTGATTTCAGTGTTATATACTGGATTAGTTGACTTAAATTTACACTACGATGCTGCGATTATTGGGTATACTGCTTCAAAAGAGAACACTGAGGCAGTTTATGAGGTTTTAAGAATTTTGAAAGATAATGAGCACAAAACGATAACGGTGTTGGATCCAATCTTAGGTGATAATGGGAAATTATACGTATCTTCAGATTTGATACCAGTTTACAAAGATATTTTGAAAGATGGTTTGGTTTCATTAGTTACTCCAAATCAATTCGAGATTGAAGCTTTAACGGATATAAAGATTGAGTCTGTGGATGATTTAAAAAAAGGTATTTCGGTGTTTTATCAGTTATACAATGTTAAGAATGTTGTGGTTACTTCTGTTCAGTTGAAAGATTCAAACGATATTTACTGTGTCGGGTCAAATGGTGATGGTTCAGTGTTTTATTTCAAGATGACTCATATTAACGCCATATTTTCTGGTTCCGGTGATTTGTTTTTGGGTCTCTTAACTGATTGTTTTGTTAAATATGATGGGGATTTAGTTAAGTCCTTGAAAGAAACTATTACTGTTGTTACAAAAGTTTTACAACTTACATACGATTTATCCACCGATTATGAACAGAGCAACAAGAATGAAAATAGTAGAAACGAGAAGAGATATATTGACGATAAGATGTATTTACCTGATACTAAGCTCATAGAGAGTAAGGAAATTTTGATTAATGAACATCCAGTAGAATCGAGTGAGTTGATTCCGTTTTTCATATAATATTCTGGTTTTTTCCTTCCCCCCCCCCCTCTTTTTGGTAATTGGTTTGCTTTAATTTTTTTCTGTGCATGGTCTCTTTATTTTGTTGTCTTGTTACTTTTTTGCACTTTTATTTCTTATTTTGACTTTTAATTTGGATTTATTGTATACAAAAAGATTTTTGCTTCAAAAATGGATAGCTTATGTAAGTTGAAAAATAAATAAGTCTATTAAATTAAATTAAAATAAATAAATTACTAAAACGTAGTAAATATCAATATAGAATCAATCACTGTCTTTTGGGGAACAAACAAACAATGGCTTATGTAGTGTCTTCTCTTCTTTGGATACTGAATCGGGTACTTCCTCATCGGAAAATGAAAAATCGGAGTTATCCTCACCAGCAACGAACAACAAACCGGATATATGTTTGTCTTTAACTTGTTTATTTTCAGATTCTTGCATAATATGTTCTGATATTTCAGGGTCATCATTCCCTTCTTTTTGATTTAATTCTGATTCTGTTAGTTCCTTTTCTTGTTCTTGTTCTTTTCTCTTTATATTTTTTCTAGCTGTTATAATTAATCTTTCATATTCCGTCTTATATCTTTTATTCCATTCTTTATGTTCCTCATCTCGATCCAAACTCTCCTCATTTTTAGAAGATGAATTTTTGTTGTGTTGTAAGTTTTCCCATTGGTTCAATCTGCTTTTCAAAACCTTTTCATCAACGGGTGTAATGGAATCTAAATTTGCATTAAACAAATTAATAAACTCCTTCATTCTTGTTTCTAATTGGGTTCTTGTTCCAGCTGTGGATAACTCAAAATGATTTAATTTCTCTTTTAATTTTGATACTGAAATCGATGGGTCTAAGTTAGGTAGTCTCTGTTTGATTTTTGCTGATTCTGGTTGCATTTGCGCTGGGGATTTCCTACTATTGCTGTATAATGAGTATCGTGAATATGAATGATTTGAAGTGTTGGATGTTATTTTAGTTCTAGGTGAAAAGAAACTTGATATTGGACCTGTAGTGACTTTTGACCTTGGTTTTGGTTTTGATTTTGGTTTTGATTTTGATTTTGGCTTTGGTTGTGGCTTCCATACTCCTGGTGTGTACCTAATATCAGATTCTTCCTTTGTGATTTCTCCATTTAGGCACCTATCTAAATGAGATGTTTGTAATTCTTCAGCAGTCATCAGATTAGAGCAGACAGGGCACTCAACCAGAACATCATCACTGGAAATTGTCACCCCAAATGATGAACTAGTTGTTGATGGCTTGGATTTTTTCCTACTTTCGAAAGTAGGTGTTGTGTTTCTTGATCTTTTAAAACTATTCTCTTTAACTTCAATTATTTCCAAATCACCATTGTTATCATAATTTTTTCCCTCTTCTATTTCGTCTTTTTCTTCTCTTTTCTCTTCGTCTAATTGTTGTGTTTTGCGTACTGTTGTATCATCTTGCTGTTGATGTTGTAGTGAATCTTCTCCATTTTTCAATAAATCCATTAAATCATCTCTGTTCTTAATGAACCAATGACAAATCTCATCAACCAATAACACCTTTCTTAAAGTACTCTCATAACAATCTTCTAAACATAGAGGACATTTATTATTTGATGATAATGAACGTCTAATGCAAATTGAACAGAAAACATGATCACATGAAGTCAATACTGGCGCTTTTATAAACTCTTTGCAAATATGGCATCTTAATAACGAGTCTAACTCAGATAATCGTGGCAATAATGTCTCTGACCAATCTGCTGGGTCTGATATCAAATCATATGAGTCCTTGAACATCATTATGAGCTGGTTTACCTATATAAATTAGGTATTTATTGTTAAGTGATTTCAAAATAAAGTGTTAAAACTAAACTAGAGCTGAAAGGCAAATTGGGTGAATCTACGCGTTCTGTTTTTCTTTTGGCTCACTATTTCGATAACTACACTTACTTCTTCATTTATTAAACTATTATCGTTTATAAAGTATCTACCAAAATTAATTATATATCAAACTTTAATTACCATAATCATTACAGTTATTTTCCTTCTTATTTTTCCAGATTTTCTTTCAAATAATTCTTTGCCATACTTGAGGATCTATACAAGTACGAGCTTTAGCAGAAATTATCTTTACTAATTTTCTTAATATTTTGTTTCCTAAATCAAGCACTTGTCTACCTTCTGATGTAAAGATACATTTATTAACAACTTTTATCAGTGTATTGTAGTAGTTATGGATTTTGGTATCTATGGTACCACTATCTAACACTTCCAGCAGGTCTGATTCTTCCATATCTTCTAACAAGCTTCCTTACTCTTCTATCTTCTAGAGTCTTCCCTTGTATTACCTCCAATTATATGAGAAAAGAACTTTTCTGTCAGAAATATTTAGACTATTTGTTTTCCAATTCTTTCATAAACATTATGTCTATCACTCTTTCACATCATAAACAAATCAATGCAATTTTAGGAGGGAAGGATATATAAGAACTTCAAATCAATATATATATAATTTCAACGGCCCATTCTTTAACATGTTCTTAAATATTTGTACCATAATACAGATTTAACAGGAATATCAAGAAACCTGAAAGCAAATTGCCCAGTTGGAAGTATATTATGTGCTTTCCCCCTAAAACCAATCTTGGGTATGTAATAAGTTTTGGGTGATATTCCATGAATGAATAAAAGAGATAAAACATTTATAAGAAAAAGATAACAGCAGTCTTTGTATCTTTGAACATTTCATTGAATGAAGCTATACCATACGTTATTGGAGTTTGAAGCAAGCTGTTCAGGAAGAAATTAACAATCAACAGTAATATGCAATAAATCATCGAGCCACTTGATGTTTTTAATGTGGGTTATTAGGTCTATTTGTGAAATCTTCTTATATATTACCCTTCTTAAACTTTTTTAATAACATTTCTATTATCGAGATATTAGCTTAAAGCTATAGAAGTAATTAAAAGGGTATCTGGATTTTACAAAACTGCCCCCACAATTCTAAAAACGGTCGTGCGAACGCGAACTCCCCAGCACCAGATCAATGATCGATTGAGGACAGCTCGTGTTTTCGTTTACTTAGAAAAATAGATCATATGTTTCCACTCCCACAACCTTCTCATTATATAAATAACATCTAATTGAATAACATCTAATCAATATGTCTGAGATAGATTGTGAAGGGCTTTCTTTTACTAAGTTCAAACCCCATATATTGCGTGCAAATGACCTTGAGAGTGCCACTTCTGTGCAATCATCTCTCTTTTCGTACTTGTCTGAAATTTACACACAATTAGAAAAAAACCAAGAAAGTATATCTAAAGAAAATATAACCTTTGTTTATGAACAACTGGATGCTTTAATTGATCACTTTCTGGAGTTTTTCTCAGACACACAAGATGCTTTACATTTATCTGTTGAGATTAATAAATTAATTGCCAAAATATATGTCTTCACTTTATCTTTAATGATGAAAACTGCACATGAAAAATTCAATATTAAATTAATTGACATTACAACCAAGATGAATGATCTTTTAGTCTCTGATGTGAAGAAGATCTCAATGAAAGGTAATTGGTATTTTGCAATTAAACACCTGGCTATCATTCTGTTACAATACATCTTTACTAAATTCAATGGATTTCTTAATTCTTTCAAAGCTCCACTTTTAACCGCTTTGTATAAATATATGACAAAGTGTCATGATAACTATAATTCCAGCATTGAGAATTCCATATTTAAAGCCAACTATTTCACTGATATGGCTACGCTCGTTGATATAATGTTATCGAACGATACAGGTAGTAATACCTTGGACGATAAGTTATTCAATAGATTAATTAAGTTGACAAAAGCTATAACTACAAAAAGTACTGGTGGTGATTACATCTATCCTTTATTAAGTGTAGCACATGCTAGAAATTTCTTAGTCTCTTTACTTAAATCTGATAGATACATTTCTACAATAACTACAAAAAAATCCATTTCAAATTTACAGCATTATTTAACCACCATCACTCCTTATATGAATGAAATAGTAAGTGATATGAAAACTCATAATAAGAAATTGAGAATGTCCCTTTCCAAGAACCTTTCTGATTTACTTGTCTTCAATTGTATTGTTTATGGTGCTAACATGAACGAAGATCAAAAAGCATTAGAATATTCAATCTCATATATCATGATAAATTATATGAAGCCATCATCGAATTTGAAGGCTAAAACGGGGCTTTTAGAAACTTTAATTCAACTTACAGCAACCTTGAATTTGTACTATCAAACAAGTAGTGTTTCTACGAAATACGTCAATGGTGTTACTTTTGCTAGTTTAAGAGTGTTTGATATTTTGAATGTAGTGTTTTATCATGTTTTTGGTATTGGTCAATTATCTGTGCAATTGAAAACTTCATCAAAAGATGAGCAACCTGTTAATATTAAAGGTGATTCTACTTTAGTTTCTGCTTCTAAAATTTTAAATCATCTAGAAATCTTCTATAAATTTTTAATTAGAGAAATTGACAGTGATATCAATGAATTGATACTTTTGAGTAAAATTGTCCTAAAAGGTACTCACCAAAAAGGTTTAAAAATTTCATCAATTGGTGATTTGATTCAAACATCTGATCAATGTGTTAATAATCAATGGTATATTATATCGTTGATGAAGTTTTCCCAATTATTAATAACAAGTTTAGACGAATATATAACAACACAGTTGGAAGCTACTAATGATTTCCATGATGATCTAGCAGGTCAGTTATCATTCCAATTCTTTCAATTATGTAAGCACAATGAATTTAAAATTCGTGTTACGGCAACCGAAACCTTAATTTTAGTTTTGAAAGTAAAACCTGAATTATCTTTCCAAATTCTGAATACTGCATTGGATACATTGACAAAATCATTTGATGATTCACATGCTGATAAAAAATTCATGTTTAATGAAAATCATGGCTACGCATTTTTGATCGCCTCAATTTTAACCTATTGCCCGAAGAGTTCAATTGGCGCTGATTTGATTTTAAAATTATTTTCTATCAGTGGTAATTTATTAAAGAAGTTTAATTCCTCTGTCATTATGACAAATTTATTTGGAGGTGGCGGTAGTTTTATCAGCAATATTAATTACGAAAAACAATTGATCGGCTGGTTGGTGATGATGGGTTTATTTAATTACGCAACTGATGAAACTGGGGTCTCTAACTCTAATTTTTTCTTGATGGAAAGTTCTCAATTCTTAAACATTTGGAAAAATCTATTGGCCCATGCCGTGCCTTCCAATTTGGTTCAATTTGAAAATGCTGATGCTACTGGTTATTTACAAATTAAAAATATTGCTGATATAATGAAATTAATGGAAATTAAAAATCATGCTTTAGTTTGTCTTGTGGGTTATATTACTTATCTATCATCAACAAAGCCTTCTGTTTCTATAAATGGACAAGATACTACTTCATTGTTGACACCAAATATCGCTAAACAATTAAATCATATTATTAATAAAAGTTTTACGTTTGTTATAAACTTGAAAACTCAAATTGAAAGTGTTTCCACAGTTCCATCAAGCTTGGATCTTAGTATCAAAGTTAATAGATTAAGAATTTATGAATGCTTCATTAAGTTAGTTCCATTTTTAAATTTGAAGAATGATTTGAATTCAACTTTACTTATTGAGGTTGTTAATAATTTCAGTGATATGTATATGTTTTCTCATAAAGCTGACGAAAGTCTCACGCCTAAATCATTGAAAAAGAAAGATGTTGCTCCTTCAAAGATTGACGATGATGCTGTATATCAGTATGGTGATGGCGTTAATTATGGTCTAACTAGCAAAATCACCCAATACAAGGTTGATGAATTAATGATAAAATCAAATTGTTTCAGGTCAAATGGACTGAAATTTGATTATAAAGAATATGATATTGACATGGTGCCAATGCATAACTTTTTTTCTGTTGAATCCCCATATATAAGAAGTAATACTTCTCCTGTTACTGTTTTTGATACTTTGTTAGAGGCCCTAACTTTTGAAACCATTCCTCATTGTTTCTTAAATGACTATTTAATGCATTTGTCCAATGGCACTCTTGATTTTGGATACACAGATAACAAGAGATACCCTGTCAATAACCTGACCATGATTGTCGATGTCTCTATCGAAATATTTGCCATTTCATTCCCGTATTTATCGGTTAAAGTTCAACAATCAATTATTGAAACTATGAGATCTTCAATTTTTTACAAAACAAAAGATAACAAAGAAAATATTAGTACTTTGATTGGAGAAACTTTAAGAAAAAAGGCCATCATGATTAATTCTTCGGTTGCAATTCATAGTGCCTTAAGTTTTATGAACAATCATAATTCAAATATACGTAATGCAAATTCAAAATTGAAATTATCAAAGACAATTGCCTTGGTTATTATCGAAACTGTTAAGAGTATGGATTTTTCTGACGGATATATTTCTCTATTAAACTCTGAAAGTGTTGGTCTTGTTTGTTCATTAGTAGAGGATGGAAGGGAAGAAATGCTATCCAATCAAGTTTCGATTTTTATTAAATCGATTGTTGATAATCCAGAACCAAATTCTCGTTCGTTTGCTGTTCAAGTTTTATCTGAAATAGCTCAATATTCTAGCTTGATGAATACCCAAGCTATTGTTAATGTTTTATTTACCTTGATTGTTGATCCTCACCCTGTTGTTCACTCGGCTTCTATGGATGCATTAGCTACTTTTGTTGCAAGTCAATCTCAGGTGGAACTTAATCCTGGTCTAATTAACAAGATTTTACTTGCTATTCAAAGTATTTTATTGAAAGATTCCTTTGGTATCAATAGTCCAACTATAGCTGTTTCGAATATGAATTATAGATCACGTTTGAACTCTGATTGTTTGTTGTGTAAGCTTTTAAGAAAAATTATTAATGTTGCTGGTCCAATAATTACTACTTGGTCCCCTGTTCATAAATTAATGGTTAGAAACTTGTTATTTTTATTTATGGATAATATTACAAATGATTTCGATTTGCTTTCAAGAGAATTAGTAAAGATTATTGAAGAATTGGAGGTATTTGATAAAACCTTGATCCCATTAACAAGATGCGGTAATTTTATCAAATTCATGTTAGTTAATAATTTCAGAGTTGGTATTTATAAGAGTAGTCTTAAGATTCTTCCTATGGCTGATGATGATAATGATACCACTGCTGAAGTTTATCCCTGTACTACTAGTGATATTAATTGGAACTTGGCCTTGAATTCATTTAATCAATTATTGAAACTTGATACGCAAGCTGTTCCTCAGCTAATGGATGATGTCATGATGAACTTATTATGGATTGCCTTAGAACATGATCCGGAAAATGTTGCTGTTAAGACACTGTTCAAAGGAATGATCGAAGTCTCCGTTCAACAGCGTAAAGATGATAGATTTAAGTGGTTCATGGTATTAACTGAATTATTTGCTATTCCAAAGTTGGATTTATACCAAGAATTATTCAAAGTTTATAAGAAAAGAATTAATAATGGTGGTATGTTCTTTAACGCTACTCTGCTGTCAAAGACCCCTAACCCTAATGTTACTGCTCCTAAGGTTTCTGTTAATTTACCGCGCGCTGATACTTCCAAGTCTATTGTTGCTGATGATGACTCTACACTTCAAGGTGATGATGATGCCGCACTGAATGGTAATGAAGCAGCCATTCCTTCATCTAAAACCCGAGATCAAGATAGTGAATCACAAGAGCATAGAATTGTAGGATTCTCTGAAGAAGAATTGATTCAAGTTACTGTGTTGGAAAATGAGCCAACTAACTGGCGTTTTAAGTTGTTGGTGATTGAATTATTAATACAATTTGTGTCTTACACAAGAAATGATGAAAAACTTAAGTTATATCTTTCGAAAAGGATCCCAGAGTTGATTAGAATCACATTCACATGTTCTACTTCAAACCTGGTCACTTTAAGAGTCGCTTCTTTGAAGTTATTAAATGATATAATTGATATTTTTGGTGAAATGAAGGATCCATTGGAACCCGAAGTTTCTATTTTAGATCAGCAACAGGCCCAAATTGTGACAGCTCTTATTCCAGCATTCAGCAAAGATTCAAATATTGATTTAGCTGGTGAAGCCTTGGTTCTGGCTTCTAAATTGATTGGTAGTAAAATAACACACGTTTCTAAGATGGGCAGAGTTACTAAGATTTTAACTTCAGCTTTAGAAGAGTTATCAAGTCGGAGTAATATTTCCGATATTGTACAATTAAATTCCAAATCAAAGGTTTTGAAGATTGGTGATATCACAATTTTAACAAGGAAGGCTGAAAGTAAGATGAAATTATATGTTCTTCAATCATGGGCGTTGCTTAAAATTCATGCTACTAAGGACGATTACGAGTTACAAGAATTGATAAATACTTACATTAGCATACTTGTTCCACTATGGTTGCATACTTTACGTGATTTTACAATGACTAAATATGGCGGTGATTTTATGATTGGTAATGCCGATGAATTAGATATGTCTACTTATGAACCATTCTGGACAGAAATATTTGAGGTCACAGGAACATTAATCGAAGAAAATTCAAATGTTTTGAATGAGTTGCTTGGTGATGATGCCACTAATTTCTTTTTTATTTTATTCGGACAGGCTATTGAATATTTGATTAAATCATCTTCAAAATCTCAATATTCCTTTATTACTGAAAGAGATATGAAGGTAATCAATTCTCTGGAAAAGACTCTGAATATGAACATTGCAGTTGAAATTTTATTCAAGGATGGCGTTTTTGTTGAGTTTATTGATTTACTTGATAGATTAGTTATAGTCTCAGAAAGTCCAGTTAAATCTAAGATTATTGAGTTATCCTCTACGTTATTTAAAGGTTATTTTAACGCTAAACGTACTGCAGGAAAATCAGCTGAGGAAATTCACAATGACGTTGATAAACTATTTGAATTACTAAGAATCAACTTGTTAGCCATTACGAAAATTCTACCTTTCGTTAGAGATAAAGAAATTAATATGGATAAACTAGTTCCAATTAATAGTGTGGATTTAGCAATGATTAAAAAATCTTATGACTCTATTTTGGAAATGATTAGTTTTTTGCCAGATGTTATGAAGACAGACCTTTACACTTGCGTGTTATATTCATTTTCTTTGATTTATGAATTGAACAACCAGGAACTCATTGGTGTTTTATTACCAACTTTGAAAAGAATCATTTCCAGTTTAGACTCTATTGATGGAGAAAATCAAAGTTTAATACTTTTCTATTCTACAATCAAAAACTATTTTGATTTGTCCAACAATAACTCTCTTTTAACAATTTTCATTATAATTACTACACTGAAAAGTTTGAATTTCGATGAACAAGAATGCGATGAAATATCAAATTACATAATTGACGGTTTAACTTCAGAACAGACTAACCTGGTTGCTATTGCCACCCAAACATTAATGACATTAATCAGATCGAATAAGGAAGGTTCCAATGGTTTGGTTTTAATTAAGTTAGTCCCTAAGTTGATTAACTTATTAACATCGACCACAAAGCAACTTAAAGAACCAAGACTGGTTTTAGGTGTCTTGATCACATTTAGTAAATCTTTTACTAAAGAAGAAGATATTATTAACTCATACAAGTTAACGTTACCAGTGATGTTATGGTTTGATAAATCCACAGAAGGTAGATACACAAGCTATTTGCATACGAAGATTTTGGAATTGATTCAATTTTCTCCTTCTTCGTTCAAAATTTTCATTGATTCTTGTTGCACGGAAGAACAATCTATTTCTATTCAAGAATTGGTTAAATATACTTCTAGAGAAAATTCGGAGGATGTCGAAACAGATTTGAATGGTCAATCTCATATTCAATTGAAGACATTTGGTTAGAATTTGTAAAGTTATTTTGTTTTATCTTTTTTTTCATTTCTTGAGATACCTTTATTTAATGTTTTTTATGTTTGCGTTTCCCTTTTTGTTTATTTGTTTTAAACTAGATATCTCCATTTTTTCATCACAGCTCCATATAAACATATAGCTAACGCCGTAAATACATTGAATCATATAACATTGACTTGAGGGAACAGATAACGCTTAGGCTTGCGTAATGTCTTGATCGAAAGTATTAGAATAAAAAGGCAAATAAATATTAAATAATTACTACAAAAACAACAAAAATAAAAAATAAAAATATACACAAATTATCAAAAGAACTGCAAAAACCAAAGCTTATAATTTTTTAGCCAAACACATCTTATTATAATGAACTTCACCAGCCATAACAAAGTCCTTTAGATTTTGTGGAACTAACTCATTAACCTTGGTAATAACAGCCTCCAAAACTTCGAAGAATTTAGCCTTAAGTTCCAAAACTTTAGCATTCTTAGTAATAGCAACATAAGTCTCACTTCCTTTAACAGAGTCAATAATATTATTAGAAAGCTCATTATGTTCAAACTTGTCCAATATCCAACCACAAGCAAATTCAAATTCATCTTTAGGAATGTAAATCAACTTCGCTAACCCGAAACTAGTTTCTGAATCAACAAACTCATCACAATACACAGTAGACCAATTTTCCAACAATGACTCACCTGTAGTTCCATCAAAAATCTGCGTTTCCCCCATATATAGATCAACAGGTGTATTTAAATCAATGTAATAATCACAGACATTAAAATCAGAAACCAATTCGGAATTGTATTCATTTTTATTGTTATATTGAGTTGGTTCATAAGAAGTTGAATTAAAAATTGAACGGATGCCCTGGGTAGTAGGTTCTAAGAAATCACCAGGCAGCATACCTCTGAACCCATTCTCAACAAATTTTAATCTTTGGTTTGAATTTAAAAAGAATGAAGATGGATAATGATACCACTCTCTACCAACACAGACATTCTCTAATTTCGATGATGCTGATTGTGTTGGTAAATGACTATAGACAGATAGTGGAGCGGCATAGTTGTTAATCAAAGAAATGATTCTTAATGTAGCAACAACAGAAACTAAAACAAATATAACAATTTTTGACCAGAATGAATAAACTCTAGCAATGAAATATTTGCTGCCAAAGATATCGGTAATTCCTTGGGAAGCACAGGCAGCGCTCAAAGTAATCAAATGATATATTGGATACATAAATCTTTCTTCTTTATGAGGTTGTGACCAAAAAATTAAACACCATAAAACAGAGGGGACAACTAAAGCTTCAATATGCCAGAAGTTAACTTTTTGTAATCTTAGATAAATACCTGCACCTAAGCCCAACACAGCCAACAATCCAATACCGTAGAAATTCAACAGTAGGTTGAAGATATAATAAGTGACAGGTTCAACCCCAAATATACTTGGACCAGTTTCTTCACCTGAATAGATAACATTGTATAATAAAATATTAATTGGAACAAGAGCAGTTTTGCCATAGAAAGCGGCATCAATCTGGGAAATAATTGCTAGGGTTCCTAACAAAGCAGCAGATCCAATTATGAGATAAAATCCAAATCTTTGATACTCTTTTCTGGACAACAAAGTAGTGAATACGCTAATCAGGAAAGGAATTATCAAAGCCATACCGAATGGCCAGCCTAAAAAACCACCAATAGCAGTAAAGAAAACAGCCGTGGTGAAGTATCTATCTCTCGAGATTGTACTGGTGATATGCATTCCATCTAATACCTCAATTTCATCATCATCATCATCGTTTTTCTTATTTGTGTCGTTCTTGTCATAATTATCACCAATAGTGTTTGATTTTTCATTCATGTACTTTTCCACTTTTAAAGTGAATTGATCATACTTGAAATAATTAACAATAGCGGCAGTTGAAAACATACTCATAATCAAACTAAACGTTGAAGGCAATAAGCTGATCGAAGCATGAGACATACCTGGATTAAAAATTTGGAAAATTAAAAACCAATTGGAGATCTCAGTTGATAAGTATCTCAACGAATCAGCCAAATTCAATTCAGCGTAAGATGACAACAAAGCAATACAGATTCTGACTATATAGAAATGAAAGTTGCTTGGGATAACTAAATAAGCTGATGATTTTTCCAGTAATCTTAAAGGGTAAGTTAGAACAGCAAATGGTACAAGATAAGTCCATGATCTAATTGCATATTCGGGTGAGTATTCCCATGTTTGTTTACCAAAATAACGTGTAAGAAAGTTCAATGGTTCCCAGTAGTTGAATACTTCATCACAATCTTGAATGACACCTTTGATGGCAAATATCAGTCTTGATGCTACCAGCAAGATCGTAAGAATTGAACTGACTTTAAAACCAAACATTTTATTTATTTTATATTTGAAAAAGTAATTAGAGGTAATAAAGTGATGTTTGTGTTTACTATATAAAATAGAATCAAAAGAATAGGAATATACTTTTTTTTCGTGGATATGAAAGCTGATGGGAATATAAGTGATATATCATCAAATGGTAGGTGGGCAAATTCAGGAAGCTGGTGCTGTTTGTTTACGTTTCCAGAGCTTGTTTCGATTTCCTTAGCGCTTTGATTTTTTGATTTTTGGGCGCCCCAGTGAACAAGGAGAGTGAAAAGAACCGTTCTCTAGACAACCCTGACCATGCAGCTACAACAGAAACTACAATTACAAAAAAACTGTATTACATTTTATAAATAAGTATCTTCATAAATAATAAATAAATTGGAATAAATAGTAGGCGAGTAGTGTATATAGAGCTCGTAGGAGAAGAAGCAGTTCTAACAATTCAATAGAGGAAAGAGACAAAGTTCAGGAACTACTAATCCAATACAATTGTAATATCAAACATTAAACATTAAACAGTAGAATTTGAAGTAGATGGAATCTCATGGATCATTCAAAATCATAGACGTATACATCAAATTGATTTATCTACACTATTTCTTTTCTTCTTCATCAGGGCCCCATCTATTCTTCGAGTTTGCTTTCCACAAAAATGAGTTCTTATCTAGCTGCTTACCAAAGAGAACAGTATGAGGAGGCTGGAACTCTTTTTTATCACTGTAAGTGTTTCTAACCTCCCACCAAGGAACATCCTTCATAATTTCGGCCTCCCTGTTATAATAACTCAAAGTTCTTCTAACAACATCACGATCCTGTTCAGCTTGTAACAAAGGCAATATGTGAATTCTAGCCCATAATTTCTCTCTGGACAATTCAACGTTTTCTCTGTTTCCCTGGATAATCTTAGAGAAACCGTAACCTGTTAATGCAAGTAAACCAGTAAAGTACACCATTGGTTTGAAACCTCTGCTTGGAAGGTTTCTCTTCCATTGGATCTTATCATAGCCTCCAACTGGTGGTAAATCTTGAAAAGCCATATTTTATATGTTTTTTGGCTATATGCTTTATTTAAGAAGTGAAATAGGATTGAATGAAACTAGGTTTCTGAATATTTCTACCCCTCATTAGTAGGCCAAAATCATATATGTGGCGCATAGATATTTGGTGTAATCGTTAGTGGCACAATTTATGGTGCACGGGTGAATTTACGGGGATCAGAACAACCCGATAATCCAAGTACAAATAAAGATATGATTACTAAGTCTTCATGGTTTTTTCTTGAGGTACCTAGTAATTGACCATTCGAAATTCAAAATCATGTGTTTAAAATCATCCAAGATTAAATCTAAAGAGCAAGTTGAAAACTTACTAAACAAGTATGACAATTTTTTATTCGATTGTGATGGTGTTCTATGGTTAGGAAGCACACTCTTGCCCAAAGTGTTGGAAACTCTGAACTTGTTAAGAAGCCATAACAAGAAGCTCATTTTTGTCACGAACAACTCAACAAAGTCTAGAGAAGATTATGTTAAGAAGTTTGCCAAATTGGGCTTATCAATCAAAAAACAAGAAGTGTTTGGATCATCATATGCTTCATCCGTGTATATCTCTGAGATTTTACAATTACCTAAAGACAAAAAGATTTGGGTTTTAGGTCAATCAGGTATTGAAACCGAATTACATGAGCTAGGTTATGAAACACTAGGCGGTACTGATCCAAGATTAGAGAAACCATTGGATTTAGACGATACAGAAAACTGTATGATTTATAATTTGGATCCTAAGGTTGGAGCAGTCGTCTGTGGATTGGATTTGAACATCAATTACCATAAACAAGCAATCACGTTGCAATATTTGCTAAAACCTGACGTTGCATTTATTGCCACTAACATCGACTCCACTTATCCAACCCATGGTTTCAAACTTCCAGGAGCAGGATCCTGTATTGAATCTGTTGCATTTGCAGCGGGCAGAACTCCAGTCAGTTGCGGTAAACCTAATCCGGGCATGATGGACGCTATTGTAAAGTCACATCATATCGACAGATCCAGATCCATCATGGTGGGTGATAGATTGAATACAGATATGAAGTTTGGTAGAGATGGTGGGTTGGCCACTTTATTGGTGTTGACAGGTATTGAAACGGTCGATAACGTTAAGAAGTTGGATGAGTTGGAACAACCTACCTACTATGCTGATAAACTAGGTGATCTGTATGAATTGTTAAATTAAAGTAGAAGAGGATGCATGCTTTTTAAATTGTAAGTTTAACTTTTGTATAGACATTAGAGACATTAGAATAGAATAAATTAGATTAATTTTGTCTTTGCGGAACCACGCACACTCGAATTCAGCGAAAGTGGTTGAAATTGAATTATACGTGTACACTCAGTATATTATGTCAAGCTGTTTACGATAAACACACAATTATAGATAGACACCACAATGATCACAGATACCGATTTAACAGCTATAGCAATGACTTTTGGTATGTTCTCAATAGGACTGATTCTCATGTATTCAATAGTTGAAAACAATTTCAAAAGTGCTGGTGACGACAATTAAAGCTACATACAGTTACTAGCACTAATCAGGTATTGCTATAATCTTTAACCAAAGTTCCGATTAAATGCTTAAATGGCTAGATGTTGAATTGCTCTCCTTTTCTTGGATCACATTCTGTTTGATGTTAGAAGAAATCAAAAACTTATTAGGTATATTATGGGTGTGTTTTTTTAATTGTTTTATAAATGGCTTTATTTTATTTATTATATCGTTAATAAAATGTTCAGATACATAATATGATTACAAATTTTACAGCGAGATAAAGATAGAAAATTAGTATATCCAAATGCAGTGATATTTTAAGATAACGGTGAAGCATTCCAGAATGCATTTTTTTGTAGCATAAATAATGAAAATAAAAGAAGCAAGGCAAAAAAAACTAAAACACACAGAAAAACAACTAGTTGTAACGTAAAAAAACAAAAAATAAAGGTAAGAAACAAATAAAGGTAAGAAAAGTTAATTAAAGGAGAGACAAAGATGGACCAAACAAATGATGACGGCAATATTATTAATAATAACAATAATAATAATAAAATAAGAACAAAAAAATAATTAGAGTGTTAGTAGTTATATTTGACAAATTCATAATTCAGCATCAAAGTATTTACCCAACAAGTCATTACTCTTGTCATAATAGACCAAGGCTAGATCATAAGCTTCTTTGATACATTTATACCAATCACCAATAGACTTTGGATCCTTAATAGCCTGGTCATCAAAATTGATCTTTTTCCCGTAATTTTGTATTCTTTCACATTGATTCTGAACCTGTTGTAAACCTAAGGCAGCAGCAGAACCTTTCAAATAATGACCCACTGAGGACAACTTATTTAAATTATCTTCTGATTCTTCTTTCAATAAATCTTGAATCTCTTTAAATATGCCACCCGCTTGTTCGATGAATGTTTGGATCAAAGACAGGGCAAAACCTTCCTCATCTTCATCCATCATCAAAAGTTCCTGAAAAATAGTCCAGTTAATCAAGTCTGAACTTTCTAGAGTCTCTTGAGTAACTGATTCTGACTCGTTGATTGAGGTATCTGGAGACTTGCTTTCTGGCATGACGGTAGCGGTAGCGGGTTCTTCATTAGAAACTTTAGTGATTTCGTTTGCGGCTGTCATCTGAGAGACTATGATATTCTGTACTTGTATAGTGGTCTGATGTTGTTGCTGTAGTTGTTGTTGTTGCAAAGAAGGTAATTCTTTCTGTAGTTCTAGTTCCAGTGCTAGCTCTTTAGGAGAAGCGTTCTGCGACAATGAATAAAGCGAGTGAGAAACAAAATCCGGCATTTTTAAGTTACTAATAACACTACTATAGGTAATCCACTGATGAACACACTGTGACTGTAGAGCCAAACAGAAGATAAGAATAAAACTTGATAATAACTGGCTATGGTCTTGGATTAATCCCTAGTTATCATCAGCTTATTAACGGCGTGACAGATCTTACGATTCTTCAGGTTATTTTTTACTAGGGATGCAAAGCCATTTTAATAGTTCACCTCAAGGCCACTGCCACTTCTGAACCATTTTTACCTTTCGACGTATGTCCATATTTTCCTTTAACCTTACTTTTCTATAAGTGCAATCAGCTCAAACCTCATACACCCGCAAATGACAGTTGAAGATCAAACCAAATCTATCTCTGAACTCTGGTCAATCTATGAACAGTGGTTACATGAAAACTGGGAAGACGGCTACAAAGCTTTAAATCCACCAATAACTGACGATGAACTATTGGAACTAGAAAACTGCATCGGTTTAAAGATACCAAATTACTTCAAACAGTCTTTGAAAATTCACAACGGTCAATCCAATGACAATGCTATTATGTGCGGTCAAGAACTACTATCTTCAGAGGGTATTATATTTAATTGGAAATGCTGGGATGGTTTATTGAAAAGTGGTATATTCAATGAATATGAAACTGAGGCTGATAACTGTATTAAGCCAAACATTTGGTGGAATTCAAAATGGATTCCTATAACTCATGATGGTGCTGGTAATCATTTTTGTCTTGATCTGGATCCGTCCAGTGAAGGTAACGAAGGCCAAGTGATTACTATGTCGCATGAAGATTTAGAGAGAGAGTTGGTTGCTCCGAACTTCAGGGTGTTTTTTAATAACTATCTGGATGGAGTTATTAGTGGTCAATATGTGTTGGACGGCACTTATGGAGTCTATAATAAAGACAATATCTGAGTTATGTATTTCAGCCAGATCCAGTTTATACCTGATAGGATGGGGAAGTCAAGATCTACTATATCCAGCAGAGATTATACCGTAAAACTTTATTTTAGGTATTTCGTTATTTATTTGTTGCTAAGTTGTTAGTCTGCTAGCTACTTATATCATCTCATCCTTTGATCAAATAAGTAAACATAGTTTTTTTATTGGACCGTTATAATTTCCATCTATTATTAAACGCTGTATAAAATGAAATTACACTTAGTCCTTAACAATAAATCAGATCAAAAAGAGAATTTCAACCCCTAATTTTATTATAATCACTTTTTTTAACCTCAAGAACGATCACTTACAGAATATCCCATTAGTAACAAAGTTTTCTCATGCTGAAGTCACTAGATTCAAATTATTCCTCAAAAAGAAAACATTTTTTTCAAGGCTGTAGTCTCTTATGTTGCTAGAATGTTTTGAATCATTTTAAGATGTATGTATCTTGCTAGTTATGATGATAGTAAATGTTACTGATATGAACTCTAAACCGATGCGTTCCAACTCATTAAACTAATTTTCAGGATTTAACTTCAGAACCTTATAAATTGTGTTTTCATTATCAAAAGTAAAACTATTGGTACCTGTTTGAGTGTCTGTTCTGGTTTCCTTAAGCCTTGTAATCAATTACCAGACGGACCTTTAGTTGTCTGAACCAAACATAGTAGTCAAAAATCACATGAGTGTTTTGTGTTCTCAATATTTATGATTGGTCAATTATTACAACAAATATTCTGATATAGCTAATATTAAAATTTCATTTTTGTGAGACGCTTTTTAATTCGAAACCTGGTTGGTAATTTAAATTCCCATATATTAAATTGGTTTAACTAGGAGCGAATTTTCACTCCAACTTTTAAAAAGTGTACTCAAGTCACATGTAGGAGAATCTCGGCAGAATTAGTTGGTAGTAAGTATATATATATATATATATAGAGAGAGAGAATAAATAGATTGTAGATGCCACTGCTAAACTTACAACAGCCATAAAATGGCTTATATATGGTAATCGCAAGTTTTAAACTAGTAAATCAATAGGATCTTATTATAGAATGCTTTAAATTCAATTATTTATTAAACAGAAAGATGAAATAATGAATGATAAAGCATTTTTTTAAAACACTGTTATCGACTTATCGACTTTTCGACTCAAGTTACAAGGGGGTTCTCCGATAGGCCGATAAGGTTAGATCAATTTTCTGGAGAGACGGCCTAACAATTTCAATATATATATATATATATATATATTAAGCAGAGTATGACTAAATAATTCTTGTCAATTGGCTAAATTTGTTTAGATATGAAAATTAGAATGTTTCAAGTGAAAAATGAATAATTAATGACACAAGTGAGAAAAACTTGCTTAAGTATAACAAAGACATCCTGGTGATCTTGTGATTTTATATAGCAATATTTGACTCCTATTATTTAATCTTTCCTTGAAAAACATCCCGCACTTTTAGCCACACCATAAATTCTAGTATACAATTTCCAATTAATTGACCTAAACCACACATGTCCACTAGATCTTTTCTTTCCAGATTTTATATCTTTCACAGACAACTAGTTCCAACTTCAATCCAAATCACTAAAATGTCAACTACCAGAAAACTAACTTTCATCCCAGGTCCAATCGAATTCTCCGATGCCGTTTTGAAAGCCATGTCAACACCTTCTCAAGCCCATACTTCTCCGGAATTTATTCCTGTCTTTCAAGAAGCTTTGAAAAACACTAGAAGGGTTTTCAAATCAACCAATCCTAACTCCCAAGCTTTTATCTTGAATGGTTCCGGTACTTTAGGTTGGGATATCACTGGCGCTAACTTCTTGAATAATGGTGAAAAAGTTTTAGTTTTATCTACTGGTTTCTTCTCAGATTCATTTGCCGAAGCTTTAAAAGTTTATACTGATAATGTAGATATCATTGAAGCTCCTGGTTTTGGTAAGACTGTTGAATTAGCTTCTGTTGAATCCAAACTATCCGAAGCTAAAAAATCAGGTTCTCCATATAACTTGATTACAATCACTCAAACCGATACTTCTTCAGGTGTTCTATCTGACGTCAAGGCAATTTCTGCAATTGTTAAGAAGATCTCTCCTGAAACTTTAATTGTCATTGATGGTGTTTGTGCTACTGCTTGTGAACCACTAGAGTTTGATGCTTGGGGTATAGATTATGCTTTAACTGCTTCTCAAAAAGCCATTGGCGTTCCATCAGGTTTATCAATTTCTTTTGCATCCGAAAGAGCCATTGCTAAAGCATTGGCCAAACAAAAGCCAACTGCTTTTTTTGCTTCTTTGAAGAGATGGTTGCCAATCATGAAAGCTTATGAATCTGGTTCTGGTGCTTATTTCGCTACCCCTGCCGTTCAGTTAGTTCACGCATATAATGTGTCATTAAAGGAATTATTAGCCTCTGGTTCAATTGATGCTAGAATTGATGCTCATAAAGTTGCTTCTGATAACTTCAAAAATAAAATAGAAGCATTGGGTTTGAAGCTAGTTCCTGTTTCAAGAGATGTTGCTGCTCATGGCTTATCTGTTATTTATTACCCTGAAGGCATTGAAGGTGGTGCCTTTTTAGGTAAAGTTGCCACAAAGGGTTTCACTTTGGCCAATGGTATTTACAGAGACTACAAGACTAAATATTTCAGAGTTGGTCATATGGGAGTGTCTGCTGTTGGTGAAAGAAAAGCTGAATTGGATTTAGCATTTAATGCTATTAAAGAATCTTTAGAAGAATTAGGTTACAAAAAATAGATTCTGATATATATATTATTCTCACTTTATATTATTTATTTTGAATGTCCTTTCGAATCATGTTTTTATCACATAAAACTTTTGCCTTAACATAAAAAGAATATTTATAACTGTTCACACACAAGCACTAGTGTCTTCTTTTCTGTCCTTTAACGATAAAGTTTACATTTATAAAATGTTATTTATCGACTTATTACTATGCAACAGCCTATACATATACATTGTAAATCAAAAGCACATATACATAAACGAAGAAAAGAAAACCAGCTATATATAAGTCAATAAAAACGCTAAACAGGGAGAAATGTATGACAATGTAGTAATAATTAAATCTATTAAAAAATAAACATCACAATTTTAACTCAACTAAGTAACTTTTAAACAGCTAATGGGAATTGACCTGCCCATTCTGAAATTTCCTTCTTCAAAGAAGTAAGTTCTTCAGAACCGCCAACAACCTTCTTCTTGAAGTCCTTTAATTTGTTAGCTTCAACTGGCAACTCAGACTGAGTTTTCTTTGCGTATTTAACAGCTTGATCAATGTAGTGAACAATCTTAGCAAAATCGGCTTCAGAAGCACCTCTGGTGGTCATAGCTGGAGCACCAATTCTGACACCACCTGGAACTAAAGCAGATCTATCACCTGGAATAGAGTTCTTGTTTAATGCAATGTTAATGTTTTCACAAACAGTTTCAATTCTAGCACCATCAATGCCCTTATCTCTTAAAGAAACTAGAACCATATGCGAATCGGTACCATTGGCAACTAGAGTATAGCCTAATTTCTTAAATTCAGTTTCTAAAGTCTTAGCGTTCTTTAAAACTTGTTCTTGGTATTCTCTGAACTCTGGGGTAGCAGCTTGTTTCAATGCTGTAGCTAACGCAGAAATAGTATGGTTGTGTGGGCCACCTTGATGACCTGGGAAAACAGAAAAGTTAATTGGATTTTCTAAATCGTAGTAAATTTCTTTACCAGTCTTTGGATTAACTGATCTAACACCTTTTCTGAAGAAAATCATGGCACCTCTTGGACCTCTTAAAGACTTGTGAGTAGTAGTGGTAACAATATCAGCGTATTCAAAAGGTGATGGAATAACACCAGACGCAATTAAACCAGAAATATGTGCCATATCAACAACTAAATAAGCACCAACTTTATCAGCAATTTCTCTCATTCTCTTGTAATCAATTAATCTACAGTAAGCAGAAGTACCAGCAACTAAAACCTTTGGTCTATATAGAATAGCGGTTTTTTCTAACATATCGTAATCAATGATACCAGTTTCTAAATCAACTCTATAAGGCATAGTTTCGAAATAAGTAGAAACAGCAGAAATCTTTCTGGTATCAGTTTGATAACCATGGGATAAATGACCACCATGAGGTAAGTCCAAACCCATCAATCTATCGTGAGGTTTCATGATGGCTTGGTAAACTTGCAAGTTAGCTGGTGAACCAGATAAGGTTTGAACATTAACACCCCATTTTTCAGTATCCAAGTTGAATGCCTTTAAAGCTCTGGCTTGACATAATAATTCCATTCTGTCGATGTGTTCATTACCACCATAGTATCTAGCACCTGGATAACCTTCAGAGTACTTGTTACACATTGGAGTTCCTAAAGCATCAAAAACAGAAGTAGAGGTAAAGTTTTCAGAAGCAATCAAGACAATTGAATGTCTTTGTCTATCAATTTCATCTTCAATGATTTGAGCAACTTCTGGATCAGTATCTTTTAAATGGCCTTCGACCATTTGTCTGTGCGTTTGGGATAAAGCGTAAGTCATTGTGAAATATCAGCTGGATAAATTGGGGATTGGTTTTCAAAGAAAGGAGTTAAGAGTATATGAGTAAGAGCAAGAAAAAAGGAAAACTTAGGTCTAAATACTTCAAGCTCTCTATGTGCTAACTAATAAGAAATCAAAATTAAAAAAATTAATTTTCGACTCATCGCTGGCTTGGTGACAGTGACTTCTTCCACAGGCACGAGTCACACAAAGATCCCTAACTAACTTATAGATACTCCTATAAATTTTATCTTCTGAACTGGCCAGTATATGGTTAACGTATTTAGTTCTACGATATTATTGGAAACGCCTTGGAACCAGAGTGTTCAAACTCATATCTGTCGCAAGAAGCTTCTTTTAACAACTGTTGAATTAAACGAGAGATAATACAAGAAAAGTTAAAGCACGTGATATTACGGTTTAGATGAAGAAATTTGAACTTGTCTGTTATAACAACACAAACATTATATATATGTTACTCTATCAAATTATATATTATTAGAATTCTTATATGAAATAAATTACCCAATGGTAGTGTATATTCTCTTTCTGGACTTCTCATCAGGGTTTTTAGCTTCTTCTTCAGCAAACTCAAAACTATGGTTGATTTTCCATTGGTTTTTAATGAATTTCAACCCACTGACATTAAATCCAACTTCATTAACTGTTTTCTTTAAAATGTCTCTTAATTGAGTCTTCAATTGAGCAATTTCAGTGATTAAAACTTCATCCTTTTGACTTATTAATTCCATTGAGTTAGATCTAACTGAAAAAAATAATGTTCTGCAAATTAACGAAACTGAAGTTAGATGGTCGTTGATATTTTGAGGTCTAGTCCAAATAGAAATAAACTTCAGTAACTTTATGGTATATGAAAACGGTAAAACCAATAAAGCGTCCTCTAATTGAGAAGCTTTGATCTTACGTAAAACATCTAAAACATAAACTTCTGGTTCAATATTTAAAGCAGCTAATAATGAGTTTCTTAAAGGTAAAACTGGTTGTTGTGCTAACATATGTAATTTAAATGCTTTCATGGCTTTCTGATATTTCTCTGTTTCTTCAATTTCTTTATAACAAATATCTAAAGCTTCCATTAATTTTTCACCGGATTTCAAATTCTCTATTGTTTGTTTAGTAACTCTTGTAACATTATCTTGTTCTTCTTCATCAGATATTTTAGTAATGTCATCACCTTCCAATGATTCCAACAATTCTCTTTCATATAATTCATCCATTTCCTTTTCTCTTTCCTCTTCAATGAACACTTCATCATCTGTTGCTTCCCATATTCTAATACTATGATCATGTGAAACAGAACAAACAAAATCTCCTTTTGAACTAACTGCTAAATTCCAAACTTCAGATTGATGAGCAGCTAACTTTTGAACGTTTTCAAACTTAATACCATCCCAATACTTAACGAGCCCATCTTTAGAACAACTAAAAAAATCTTTGGATTCAGGTAGAAATTTAACGCACATGATTGAATCTTGGTGACCGAAGATAGATTTATGGCAATCACCAAAATCTAGACCCCATATTCTGATGTTCTTATCAGCTGAAGAAGTAATAATTAACTTCGAATCAAAAGAAATATCAATACTTAAAACAGGCAATTTATGACCATATAAACTTAGATAGAACTTCAAAGAATCCAAGAAAAACACTTGAACAGTATTATCCATTAATCCCACACTTAAGAATCTAGAATCTGGTGAAACTTTAACACTTAATATTTCGTCCTTTAATTCCAAGACTCTTGTGTTCTCTAACTTTAAGCTGTTCATATATTTATCAGTGGTACCCGGAACCAACTCCTTCTCTACTTGAATTTCCCAGAATTTAACAGATTTATCAGCTGAACCAGTAATTATGGTTTTACCATTAGGTGTAAGATCAATCGACAATATACGTTGTCCGGAATGAGCATCATCAATGGAATGTAAAGTAGATGATGAAGTTAAGTCAATTAATGATAGTGTACCTTCTTTAGTACCTATAACAACAAGTGTGTCACCAGGTAAAAATTTAGCAGTTAAAACAGTTCCTATTTTTTCAAAAGTTCTGATACAAGATCTACGTTTTAAGTTCCACACCTTTAGTTGATTCATTGAACCTGTAACTAAAAGTTTATCGTCATGTGAAATATCAACAGCTCTTATATCGTGTCTGTGACCTAAATGGTCTAATTTGTATTTCTCTTCAGCAATTTTTTCACCTTTGGAATGCTTCTTAACATTTTCAGGAATTGGAATATGATAATATGACACAGAGTTGTCAACTAATGCTATCACAATATCTAGCTTCTTGTTGTTTGTAATAGCCCAGGTGGTTGATTTCATTTTGGAATTAGAATAGATAGTAGTAAATGCAGAAATTAATAAGTGCGCCCTGGATTTCCTAATTGATTCTGCTATTTCTTCATCAGATAATCCCTTTTCTTTTTTAAGTCTTGTTGTTCTTTTAGTAATGGCTTTTGAAATCTCTTTATCCGATCTTAATCTGAAAAATTCAACAGTCTTATCACCATTTGAAACAAAGAAGAATTCACCTTGAACGGTAATTTTGAAGTCAATATTCAAACCTCTTGCTTTACTTTGTTTTTCGTATGATCCAACTTCAACAATTTTACGAGTTTCATCTAATAAATCAATTTTCCAAACTTTTAATTCATTATCCATACCACTAGTAATGAATAATTCTTTAGTTGTATTTAAACCTAAAGACCAACACTCAGCACTATGAGCGACATGAGTCTCTATACATTGTTGAGCTTTTAGATCCCATAATTTGATAAGTTTATCTTTAGAAACACTTATAAGCCAGTCTTCCATATCATCAACATTTGTATTATCTGGTTCTGCTAAGAATGTTAATCCTGTGATTTGATCTGTATGACCTTTTAATTTGAATAAACCAACTTCACCAACTAAATCCCAAACAATGATTGTTGTATCTCTTGAACCGGAAACAAGTCGAGTACCAGATCTATCGAACTTCAACTGGCTGATAGCGGATCTATGACCAGTAAAATTTATGATTACTGATCCACTAGTGAAATCCCAAATTTTAATTGAACCATCTTGGTAACCTGCCGCTATAATGTTAGAACCTGGTTCATATTCTAATTTAACAACTTGTGGTGGTGCTGATTGTGTATTCGAATCCAATGCACCTGGTATTGCACCATCCTTTAATGTTTTTAATAATGTTTCAGTTTTAATATCCCAAACTAATATATCTTCTAAACCTGCTGTAACCAGCAGTCCTGCAGATGGAGTCTTTTTGGATGATGATGATGGTGATGGAATAAAAATTGAATTTGAATCCGATGCAATCACACCAAAAGAATAGGACTGTTCATAACGTTGATATGATTTGACCATTATATCAGCTTAGTAAAATAATGATATTTTCCTGTATTAGAATTAAATTGTATATCTCATAGGAACAATCCTAATCTATTTACCTTAACTTAAGTAAAGGAATTAATTTTTCAGAAAAACTTTTATGAGTTATGCACGACAACATTAAACATAGGCGATGAGGCGCTAGTGACTGAGATGTTGATCTGACTTTTATCAAAGCCAAACAATTCTTTAATAAGTTTTCGTTTGTTTGGCTCCATACTGCACCTTTGATGATTGCTTTTATGAAACTTTTTATTTTGCAAAGTAATTATTGCTGAATTTCCAAACATTGATAAATGGTTGTATGAATTAAACCCTACCAGTTTTGAGATAAAGGATAAGACAGTCTGGTACATTCTTTTGTCCAATGATAGACATACTTAGACAGCCAGCTCTGTATCTCTATATTTGAAAACTGAAGGTGCTTTAAAAATATAATTTGATCTTTAAATTCCAAAATAATTGAAAAAATAAAATTGATTATTGGTTGTTTCGTATAGGTATGGCATTTAAGTAATGGTAAGCAATGGTGACTCAGATATTATGATACAAATTAAGATGTATATGCGTTTGGGGTGGGCCGCTTTCCTTCGATAAAGTCAATTAAAGTTAATAAGTCTGCAACACTTCACGGCATAAACTTTAAAATCCAAAGGATTACTATTATTCGATTATACCTTAAACTCATGTTTAAAATAAATATCTGTGTTTGTCATGTAAGATATGGCATTTAATGATAGTAAACGAAAAATTAATAGAAGTACCAGCAGGAAAAACTATGGAATGATGCACTATCATCAAATCAATTACGCCACCATTCACAACTCCTGCTTCATGAGGAAGATGAATAAAAAATAATGCCCAATTTGTCTGATATCTTCCAACTTTTTAATATCTGGTAACAAATCTATGAGCTCCAACATTCAAATAATCGAGAGTATGTATGTAACAAGAGTGGATTAACTCAATCCTCTTTACTAAACACAGACAATATTCAAATATGAACTTAATTGCAAATCTAGAAATGAAGTCTTACAAAAAATAAAAGGTATTATATAAAGCAAATTATATTAATTTTTTGCAGAGGAAAAGATTTTGTTTAGATTCGTTAAAACAATACTAGTAATTGTAGATTATTAGATGAAGATATGAGAATAAAAAATATAATATACAATTCCAAGAAAATATCTTAACGGTAAGATTTTTGGAATCTAGATCTAGCACCACGACCACCGAATTTCTTTGGTTCCATTCTTCTTGAATCAGCAATTAACAAGGTTCTGTCGTAGGCAGCGAAAATCTTCTTTAATTCATTCTTTGATGATTCATCAATGTACTTAGCAGTGTAAGCAATTAAACCTTTAGCAATAGCTTGTCTAATAGCGTAAACTTGAGAAACGTGACCACCACCAGTGACCTTGATCTTGATGTCTAAGGTAGCAAATTTATCTAAACCAACTAATAATAATGGTTCGTAAACCTTGTGTCTTAAGATTTCTGGTTGAACTAAAGTGATTGGAACACCATTAACTTTAACTAAACCTTTACCGGCCTTAACAAGGGCAACAGCAGTAGCGTTTCTCTTCTTACCGAAGGTCTAAAGAAAAAAAGAGGAGTAGAGTTAGTACAACGATTTCTTAAACAAAGTTGAGTATCATTTTATGGTAACATATTCAGTGAGTAAAACTGGAAGGATAAAAGAAAACTTGATTGAAGATATTGACTACTTAAATTCTGTAAATCTTAGAAATGCTTTAAATGAATCAGCACTCCAATTATAAAACTAGTTAGTGACTATCTTGATTAGGCTAAGTATTATTCTCTTATAATTCTTTTAATAAGTTGTTTTAATATTGCACTGAGTATCAAAATTCTAATAAACAAATCTCTCATGAAGTAAAATTAACAAAAATTAATGTATCCGAATTACAGTTCACTTCAGTCAATAAATATTCAAACTTTGTAAACCAGTGCTAATTAAGCACTTCAACTAAGGCTATCAAATTGGAACTTCCAAATCTTAGGAGTGTTTTGTTAAAAGTATGTATATTTGAATTTGAATTTGAATTTGAATATTTTTTCAATGAAACTTTTTTTCAATCTCTTTTGCTTCCAGTCGATCTTATTGAAAGTATTAAATGATATCCTATAATTTTAATTTGACATACTTGAACAGATGGAGCAGCAGAGGACATTATTATCTGATTTATTTGGCGTTGAAGGAAGTTCCGATATATTGGTATTGTAACTATCTTTACATTTAGTATAAAATTTTACCAGATACTCACCACTGCTCAGAGAGCTCAGAGCGCCAGACTCGCTTCCCCAAAGCCTATAGCACAGCCTTGCTTTCCAGCGAGTTTTGTGACTGCGCTTTTCTCAAGAAGAGTGGGTCGTGCACATTCACAAAACTCAGCAAAGGCCCGCCGCTCGTTCTCAATCAATCTATGCACAGCCTGGATGTAGGCTCTCTCAGTTTGTCTCAGGCTCTGGAAGCTCTCGCTCCATACTGTGAGAATTTTTCATTAAGTGAAAGTTAACTACAACACTTTTAGCTATATTCTGACTTACTCACTCTTCTCAAACATCAAAGGAGTAACTATCAACAATGGGTATGTCAAAATAAGACTCCACTAATCAATCCTGATATTTCACTTCCTCAAATAACATTTCTCTATTCATCTGATCAAACTATTGAAAACTGAAAGTTGAAGGTTCAAAAAAGTTACAAAAACAACTCAAATCGAACTCTAGACACAACTGCATTAAATGTATTAACAAATTAGATTATAATGCATTGGTTTTGTCTTCTAACTTTGATAGTTCAATGTACAAAAATTCAAGAGTTCATGATTTATGAAAACTTGTTCACTTTTTGAAGATATAACATTGAAATACAACGTTGTTTTCTAATAATCATTATGGGTTTTATTGTTTTATGATTTATTTATTTAATTAATAGCACTGCGGTAACAGTGTTATATTTCATCTTCTGTTGATTAAATGAATATTGTTTAAATTGTAGTACATTAGATTAAATTTCACTATGAAGAATTTATCGATTTCAATAGTTGATGGATCAGGATATATGAAATGCATAAATGGGTATCAGAAGATGACTGAAAGATTTTTTCAAGTACCTAATTACTAACATTCATTTTATTTTTATTACTATAGCCATTTCAAAGAATCTTCCAATCTTAAAGAACCACTTCAGAAAGCACTGGCAAGAAAGAGTTAGAGTTCACTTAGACCAAGCTGGTAAGAAGGCTTCTAGAAGACAAGCCAGAGCTAATAAGTCAGCTCAATTAGCTCCAAAGCCAATTGACTCTTTAAGACCAGTCGTCAGATGTCCAACTATCAAATACAACAGAAAGGTTAGAGCCGGTAAAGGTTTCTCCTTAGCTGAATTAAAGGCTGTTGGTTTAACTGCTAAATATGCCAGAACTATCGGTATTTCTGTTGACCACAGAAGAGTTAACAGATCCACTGAAACTTTCGAAGCTAATGTTGAAAGATTAACTGCTTACAAGAAATCTTTAATTATCTTTGACAAAGATACTAAGCCAAGTGGTGAACAAGTTTCAATCTCTGCTACCTTCCCAATTGTTCAATCTACTCCAGAATCTAAACCAAGAGCTGTTGTTGTTCCAGAGCAAACTGCTTTCAGAACCTTAAGATTAGCTAGATCTGAAAAGAAATACAGAGGTATCAGAGAAAAGAGAGCTAAGGACAAGGCTGAAGCTGAAGCTGACAAGAAGAAATAAGTCAACTGATTAATTAATAATTATATATCATTTTATATCACGTTGGTTCGTTAATTCTTTTTTGTTGTACTTTTTCTTTACTTTCACATCCCCACTTTTAAATCTCCATATAAATAAGATTCGTTTGGTGTTTTAATAACAATTGTATTAAAGCATTTTGTAGTGTGATTCCTAGAGGTAAATAGTTAGTTGTCAAATCTGTCTCTTCTAAGATTACGATTCAAGTCTGATAATCAAATTCTTAGAATAAGTTTCAGTTAATCGCTCAACCTAAAGTTTTAATATTAAAACTGAGACTGTTTAGTTGTACTGACTGATATTGTTGTATAAAATTATGAATCCATTTTTTATAATTAAATTAAAAAAATGCCGACAAAAAGCAATATAGAAAAAATTATACAAATGATAATTATCCATGTAACTGAACAAATATCAGTATGCAATCAGAAGAATAGTGAATAAATTTCCTAAAATTTTTGTATTGCAACACGTTTAATCAAACAATCCGAAACCCATGTCGTCGTCAGATTCTTCCTTAGCTTCTTCTTCAGCTTCTTCAGCTTCTTCAGCAGCAGCACCACCAGCAGCGGCACCTGAAGCACCAGCAGCACCAGCAGCAGCTGGGGCACCAACTTCAAAGTTGAATAATAATTTAGTTAAATCCTTACCTTCTAAAGCTTTGGAATAAATTGAAGCCCAGATGTTATCAATTTCGATCTTAGCACCAGAGGTTAACTTTAATAAGTTTTCAGAAGAAACTTCTAATTCAGAATCAGCTAAGATTAAAGCAGCATATGATAAAGCAGATTCAGTAGACATCTTTGATATATTTGGAATAATCGATTTAAGCAAGTTGCAGACTAGTTCCTTGGGGGGTTAATGTACCTATTTGCGAGTAAAGTGTTCAGAAATCGTGAATTTGTTGAAAAGTTTTTGCAGAAAGTGCGAACCACTCACTGGGAAATTCAAAATTGTGGCAGCGTCTAAAACACCTGTGCACCGTCTTTGTTTTTTTCAGTCAATGCCATTCCTTAACTATGTTAAGTGTTGAGGGTTTGTTGTTGATTTGTTTACACGTGTATATCACGTGTATCATACTTGTTAGATTGTGTGGTTGATAAGACAAACAGCTACCATGAGTAATCATATATCATCTATTTTATAAAATTTTATTTGAAAATACAAAGGTAAGGTATATATAATAATATGTAATAATATAAATCTTTTTAAAGGCATAAATAATAAGGAAATAAAAAGGAAAACAAAAGAAAATTAACTGCAGACAGTCTGTCAGTTCAATTAAATTATAGGTAGCAGGAACGGTGTAAATATACAACTAGCTATAAGTACATATATATTCCAATGGAAACAAATTGGTGTAGAAATACTCATTTCGAAGAATGAACGTAAATCTGAGGATTATTTATGGGAAGATGGTGATTCAGTAGTAGAGATGAGGTCTGGTAATTTAACATGGAAAACTAAAGCTTCATTCAAAGCATTGTTGCCGGCGTTAAATGATAATTGACCAAAGTCTTGATGACCATTAGTAGTAACGTAATCATTATCAGAAACCATAAGTAAGTAATATTCATCAGTAGTAGATTCAACTGGAATCAAGGTAATACCTTCCCATTTTTCATTTAATAATGCATCATCATTATTACCACCATTGTGTAAACCAAATTTAGCTAATTCATCATTATCATTGACATCTAAAAAGGAATAATAAGCAGCTGGTGTAATGTCTGAATTTAACTTACCTTTTTTAGAAGCAATCTGGTCAGTTTTACCATCATATTTACCTAAAATGTTGGTGGCATCTTTTAATGAATAAATATCAACATGTCTGAAAAGTGATTCAGTTTGATCCATGTTTTTACCTCTACCACTATCTCTTGGTAAAACTAAAATTAGATCATCGGAAATGTAACGCATTTCTGATTGAGCAGCAACTCTTGGATTCTTGCTGTCAGAATAGGTTGGGTCATTGTAGGTTGGAAGAACAACAACATATTCACCAATTAATTCAGGTGAAGAACCAGACACATCATACTTCAAGAATCTTGAGTTCATAGAAGTGTATGATTTAGTACCACCTTCTTGATCAGCAGCGGATTGTAATAGAACAATTAAAGTCTTACCATCTGGGGATAAATCCATACCTTCATAACCTTTGTTTTGATCTCTACCCGATTCTTGTTCAGTAACGGTGTATTGATCCCAAGCAGGTGGATTACCAGAAGAATATTGCACTTTACCATCATCATTACGAGGTAAAATAGCCTTAGGGGCTTTTATGTATTCGAGTAAAGTACCATTAGAATCAAATTTGTATATACCAGGGCCATACTCATCAGAAATCCAAAAACCATTATTGATATCACCTTGAACTAAAGATAAGGCTTCAGAATCTAAACAAACTCTAACAGTTTCGGTTGCTGAGTCTAAGTCATTACCCCAACCATCACCATGATATGTTGTACCAGGTAAAGTGTAACCGTTTTGTTTAATTTTAGTATTACAATCCAAACCAGAGATAAAATCACCATTGAAATCTTTTAATAAAATGGTATCTTTATAATCCCAGATCAAATTCTGAGTTGAAGATTCATTTTTTGGAGTGAAAGTAACATCAAATAAATGAATTCTTGAAATAACATTGTTGGTACCATTAACATTATAACCTCTATCAGGTAAACCGTACGCTTGAAAAGAGTAAACACCATCTTTAACAGATAATGAAGGTTTCTGTAAAGCAACTGAAGAACCAAATGAGATAGTGTCTTTGTATTTATCAACAGCATCAGATGCAAAAGCACCGAAACCCTTCAAACCGTAAGAAACATAATCTTTACCTTCAATATTAACAACGGTATCGGCTTTTGCAGCTAAAGCAAGGTATAAAAAAATAAATGACAAGTAACTTAATGACTTCATGATGGAGTTATCACTTGAAAAACCTGAAATTGGATTTAGTTTGGTTCAAAAAACCTCTGAAATATTTCTAGTAAAATCATTATAATAAAGCGGAGAATGGATATTCTTTATAGAAACTCAAAGAGTAATCACCTTACCGGAAACCTTCTAAAATTCACCACATCAGTCATAGCACGTTGCAAGTTTGAAACTAAATATACACGGTTGGTACTAATGGTTACTCTGGTTACCACTGTAGTGCTAATCAAAGGCTCGCATCATTTTTGTTAATATGTTCATGCCGAATTTTCACTCGCAAAATGTAAATAATTAGTAGTTTAAAGACCGATAACTATAATATATTTTCTATCAATAATGATTAATGTATTGGTATTTTATTAACTTTCAGCACAATAATTGACTATAACTCTGATCTTAGTGTTATAAAAATGTAGATGTTCATCCAGGGTAGATCAGAATTCGGTTACATGCACGTGGGTGTACCATTTTACACTTTTAGCTTTTAAAATGGCTAAATAAACCTTTCAAGTCAATTACCCGAAATCATATACGAACAAACTTCAATTAGGTAAATAGAAATCACATACAACCTACTTAAATTATATCGAAACTATATTCTACTCATAAAAAAAAAAGAAAAAACAAGTAAGTATATAGCCATATATTTAAAGGCTTGTATACCACTTAGCGCTTTAAATTAAAGCAGCAGCTAATGGTAGCAAAGCACCAATTAAATTGAAGCCAAACTTATAACCATTACCTTCAAAAATGGAAGCAGAAGCAGGAGCAGGAGCTTTTGGACTAACTGATGGTTCTGATTCAACCTTAACAGTAGAAATAACGGATTCTTTACTAATTGTGGAATGATTTTCATTAATGGTTGTATTAACAGTTTTTTCAGAACCTGTTGATGACTCGCATGGAACAACAGTTGTAATAGTTGAGTTTTCAATGACCGTAGTTATAGTAGTGAACATATCACTGGTTTCAAAAACACCAGTTTCTAAGGATGATTGCGTGATCAAAGTAACTTTGGTAACGTTTGGAGTGTATTGACCACTAGCAGTGGTTTCACAAGGAACAATTAATGTAACTGTATCACTTTCGTTGATAACTGTATAAGTAGAATAAGAAGCGGAAGCAATTTCGGTGTTGATGGTATCAAATTGTTCCGTAACAACAATGGTAGCACCATTGGACAGAGTGGTGAAGCTTTGGACAGATGGTAAATAAGATTTAGTTTTAACACAATCAGTGCACGGCTTACTAATAACAGTAGTAAAAGCTTCAGATACTGTATTAAATGAGGAATGAGGAATTTCTGTATTGTCAGTTGAGAAAATGGTAGAAGAAGTCATTGTACCAGTTTCTGAACACTCAGGACAAGGAGCAGTAATAGTAGTAGTTTCAGTTTCATCACAGATTAAAGTGATTGTGGTGTAAGGGCCAGTGTAATCAGAAGATAATGTTGAAGTTAAGTAAGTGGATTCAAAAGACGAAGTCTTTGGGGTAGTTGATAAAGTTGGTTTGATGGATGAAAATTTGCTAGAACTAGCAGCAATAGGTTTTTTTGAAGATCCAGTACTAAAAAGAGGAGCAGTTATAGTCGTAGTTTCAGTACCATCACAAATTAGGGTGATGGTGGTATATGGACCATCATAATTACTAGATATATTAGAATCAATAGTAATGGTAGTAAAAGAACCTGTAGTAGATTGAACTGAAATGGCATTTTGATAACCGATTGAAAGAGCATTTGCATTTGAAAGCAATAATGCTATCGGTGTTAGTGACAAGTAGCTTGATAATTTCATGACAATATTAATCTATAGTAATCTAAAGGTTGAAAGCTGAATCGAAAATCCAATTGACTAATGATGATGATAAACTAACATTCGGGAGGTGGGGAGAGAGAAAGAGTGGATCTAAGGGTTTTGAAGGGTGGCGATCTCTTCAATAAATAGTATAAATGATAATTATAAGCATATGTCCCTGTCAAGTCTAATTAAATTTCATATTGATAATAGAAATTGTCTATAATCGTGGTAACAAATTATTATATTAACCCCAGATCCGTTGGAGTTTTAGGATACGCACATCACCGCTTTGGTAAAAAAACGTTGAATATTTCTCTAAAGTCCCGATGCAACTATCAATTTAACCAATTTTTCAATTTCTAGTCGACAGATTTATGAAAATTGATGAATCAAAAGGAACCAGTACATCTTAATACTACTGGAAAAAAGATTGAAGTTTAATCTATCTCTCCTGGTTAGCAGTGTTAATATCAAGATCCAGTTGAAAGACTTGTATTGGTCAAACAGCATGTTCCTGAATCTCTAGCACCCTTGATTAGCTTATCCGCAAAGCAGTTTTTTCCATGTACCTTTATCTCCTATAGTCTAAGAACTTCCGTCAGAAATAATCATGACTAATAGTTGAGGCCGTTTGAAACGATAAGCGATATCGATATGAGTAGATGTCTGGTTCTTCCGTTGATAAGGATAGATAACTAAGTCGAATCAATTCAATTCATGTTCATTGTGGATCACATATATACACTCACATCATACTCTGATATCTCATTATAATAACAGGTCAATTCATAATCAATACTGATATATTGTAATTAAAAAACGCTCAATACCATAATTTTGTCGAAAAAAATGTTCTAAGAAGTAATTTCCTACCTCCCCACGTTTTTCAACTACACGCGGCAAATTATCGCTGGTGCTCCCATGTCAGCAAGGCACTTCACCACATCAATCAACTATAGTTTATATAATATGTAACTTACCGTACCATGTGCCAAGTGATGAAATTTCAGAATTAGGGAAATTGGTTTATTAATTTAATTGGACCCTTAGTTATATAACCATAACCACAGGGTCTTTTAAATGAGGAATTCTCCCACTCTCCCAACTCAACTTGTTGAACTTTAATGTTTCTCTTTACCTACCTTTGTAAGTTAAATTGACTATTTATTGAAATTAAAAAATAATTTCTGTATTTTGAAAAAGAAGTATATATGTACAACATCAGAATATCAAGAAAAGTGTATGTATAGTAACAAAATTAAATACAAAGCAAAACAATTGAGAAACTGAAAAATTAAATAAATTATATATATATATATATATGCTATATGATGATCATGATAACGTAAAAACACAAGAAAAAGAAAAACGGCCGACTTTTGAAAAAAAAGGGAAGGGGATGATGTTTTAAAAATAAGGAAAAACAGTAATGAGAATGATATAATTGAACTTTAACTTAAGAATAACAAGTAAAAATCAACAATAGGACAAAGCCAAAACGCGGAGAAATGCTGTTATAATTATATCTTCAATTTCCAAATTAGAAGTGAACCAAAGAATAATAATAAACAACGTTCATTCTAATCTGAACAAAACCTTCAAATTTTCATACATTAAGTAACTAATAGAAACGGCAGGGGCCACCTTCGCTAAATTAGGTAATAATCCTTTGAAAAGACCAGGAAAGCCTTCTCTTTTAACAGTCTGCTTAGCAACATCAAAAAATCCATTATATGTATAAGGATGAGCAAAAGTACCTTGAGCTTGTAATCTGGTTCTTAATAAATTAACAGGATAGACCATTGTTGCACCAAAAGTACCACTTGTTGCACCTAATGTTAAAACTAAATAGTTTGGTAATGTAACTTCGTCAGGAGATATTCCTTGTCTAGCTGCTTCCTTTTGCAAATACCATTTTTTAACGGTGTTAAAAGTACCCAAATCTAGAGCAGCGTAAGGAAACATACCACCAATACCAACAAACAAGCCTCTGTAAAACATATGTAAGCCACCCGTCGCATACATTTCTTTAGCGGTTTGGGATAATAACTTAAAACCTTTAACATTTGAATCTAAAGGAGCACATTGTAATCTATATTTCAGGGTATCAATTGGATAAACAGTCAATTGAGCAATCACACCAGCAATACCACCACTTATGTAAGTTGATAATTTTGATAATCTTGAATCATCTGAAACACCTTCAACTTGACATAAGAATCTTTTACATGCTTCAAAAGATCCAAATTTCATTGCGCTTTCAGGAAAAACTTTTAAAACGTTTAAACCATTACCAACATAAAAAGATCGTATTCCGCCTTGTTTGTATAAAGTTCTAGCAGCCCTAACAAGTGGAGATTGAATTTTCTTTTTCGAGACATGATGATGTACCTTTTCTTCAGCTATATGTTGTAATTCTTTCTTATTGTGTAACAAAGTTGAAGATAAATCTGTTCTTGCAATTAAAAAAACTTTAACTCTATCAAATGGTGCAGTACATGTTCTTGAAACAACACCAGACAAACCACCAGCTAAGAAATAGCCTACGCTTTTTAAAATATCATCTGATATAGTCACATCACCCTCAGAGGATAAATTATCCAAATCATCATTAAAGAACTTATAAGCAGTTTTAATTCTTGAACCATTTAATCTTGGCATGAATAATAAACCATCTCTGAAAACATCGTAAGTAACGTAACCCTTATGTTTTGTATCTAATGTCCGAAAAAACGTATCTATTTCATCTTTAGTTGGCTTTAATCCTAACCCTACCAAATAACTTTCAATCTCTTTTTTTCCGATTCTTCCATCATGGTTAATATCTATATTGGAGAACCCGGTCTCGATTTGAGATTCAGTGGTTAATAAATATTTATTAAACTTATCAAAATTAACATAATCATCTTTAGCTAAATCTTCAGGTGTTACTAACTTAGGTTGTTGTAGCTGTTGTTCTAAATCACCATTAAATGATTTATAAATTTGAGCGATAGCATAAGAAGAATCTTTTAATGGGTGATTCGCTTTTTGTAAAGTTCTTTTAAAATCTTCCAGCGTGAGTTTACCTTGATGTGAAGAATCGAATTGATTGAATAATTCTTTATGTCTTTGAACTTTATCAGTTATTGATTCATGATTTGGATCAACATTAATAATTGAAGAATTTGGATTAGAGTTTGAGTTTGAGTTTGAGCTATTGGACATGATGGACTTGAAAGTGGTCATGCATTAATTAAAAACAAATATCCGTATAATGTAGGTATAAGTTTTGAATTTATATGAACTCGAAAGGTAAATTGTATGGTCGGAACTAAATTCTATAAATTTTTATTTACCTGCCTAGAAGTTTTGAAACAGAACGACTTCAGGAATCAGGAATCAGGAATCAGGAATCAGGACTCAAGAGTTAGGAATCAGTAATCGGTAAAGAGTACAGACAGAGTTATATGAAAGACTTGGCGTATGATCTCGGGAAGATATATGGTATGGTATTGTCAAAGAGGTGATAAATCCAAAAAATGATAATCGTTTAGTGCTAAACACTGAAAGCTGAAGCGAATTGATTTGTTGTTGATCAATCAGAAAGGGGCTATTTCAATTTACAAGAACCTTACCTACGCTACTTTGAATACGCTAAGAAATATCCCAGCAGAGAGTTGTGCCTGAAGTTATTCCAATACAGTTGGTACTGGGACTAAGAACGCTATCTCTCAATAAGATTCGAACTAATCAAATCGTGTTTGTATTACTAGGATTCAGGCTACTTCATTAATATTGGAAAATATTAGTAGTGTAAGGATGTTTTACAATTTAAGGTGTGTGCAGCTAACAACGTATTACTCAAGTTAACCATTAAAACTAGAGCATTTGTCTGTCTCAAATTCTATTTAATTGTTTATTTGTGGTTTTTCAAGCTTTGTACGAAAGATGATTCAAGGTTAGCGAGTTGGAATTTCTTACATAGGTAGTAACGACTGAGGAGTGATTAGTAGCCAATTCCAATAGATTGAAGTATGTATTCTACTTAGTTTAAACTCAACAATGATTGACGTATAATATTTTTTTAATTGAATCTGGAGTAGGTGTCACTTCTATGCACATATATAGTTGATGATGCTTTTTAAATTTCAGATGTTAGTTTTAGATGGACTGAGATAATCTCCTTTTAGGAGAGGAAAATTATAAGTATCCATAAAGGTAGTAATATTTTGAAAAAAAATTTTTGAAGTATTAATAGGAGCCAATATGAGTAGTTAACTGATATCTAGACACATAAACTGAAACTGAAGTAACGAGACATCATAGATATCCATTCAAATAAATTCACAAGTCTAAATGCAAAAAATATCAATTTTACTTCATCAAAAATCCTTTTAATGAAAGAGAATGTTTTGACATTGAGGTAAGTGTGTCAAAGCAGAATATATGATCTGTAACTTCATGATCTTGGTGAGTTTATTGACTAATCTAACAATTCTTTATATATGTAGCATTAGAAGGAGTAGACATATGAACTTTTAGAGAGTTGTTGAATTAATCCCATAAACCCACACCTGTGCACCATGCCTCACTGAAAAGTTATATAATTACGCGTTGATTTGATTGAGCTTGCTCGTTGAAGAAAGAAGAATTTAAGTGTTGGCCATCAATTACTTCATAAAAATAGGAAAATCACGTTGATCAAATTATTAAACACATCTTTTCCACTAATTATCAAGATTTAATTAATAATAATATCATGTCTGTCAACATTTTTGGGGATCAAGTCACAGAAGAAAGAGCTGAAAATGCTAGACTGTCTTCATTCGTTGGTGCCATCGCAGTTGGTGACCTAGTTAAAACCACTTTAGGTCCAAAAGGTATGGATAAATTATTACAAAGTTCTTCATCTGGTAAATCTTTAGTCACAAATGATGGTGCTACCATTTTAAAGGCTATCCCATTTGATAATCCAGCCGCTAAAGTTCTTGTAAATATTGCTAAAGTTCAAGATGATGAGGTTGGTGATGGTACAACGTCAGTTACTGTTTTAGGTGCTGAATTACTAAGAGAAGCTGAAAAGTTAGTTGATCAGAAAATACATCCCCAAACAATTATTGAAGGTTACAGAATTGCTTCAAAAGCTGCTTTAAAACAATTAGATTCATTAGCTGTCGATAATGCTCATAAAGCCGAAATTTTCAAAAAAGATTTAATTAATATTGCCAAAACTACTTTATCATCCAAAATTTTGTCACAAGATAAAACATATTTTGCTGCTTTAGCTGTTGATGCTATTTTAAGATTAAAAGGTTCAACTAATTTAGATCATATTCAAATTATTAAAAAGGTTGGTGGTAAATTATCAGATTCATTTTTAGATGAAGGTTTTATATTAGAGAAGAGATTTGGCGTTTCACAACCTAAAAGAATCGAAAATGCTAAGATTTTAATAGCTAACACATCAATGGACACAGATAAAGTTAAAATTTTTGGTGCAAAATTCAAAGTTGATGCGACTTCAAAGTTAGCTGAATTAGAAAAAGCTGAAAAGGAAAAAATGAAAGCAAAAGTCGAAAAAATTAAGAAATTTGGTATCAATGTTTTTGTCAATAGACAATTAATATATGATTGGCCAGAACAACTATTTACTGACGCTGGTCTTAACTCTATAGAACATGCTGATTTTGATGGTGTTGAAAGATTGGCTTTAGTTACTGGTGGTGAAGTTGCTTCAACTTTTGATGCCCCTGAAAAAGTTAAGTTAGGTCATTGCGATTTAATTGAGGAAGTCATAATTGGTGAAGATATAATGACTAAATTCTCTGGTGTTGCAGCAGGCCAAGCTTGTACTATTGTTTTAAGAGGTGCTACCGAACAAGTGCTGGATGAAGCTGAAAGATCATTACACGATGCTTTATCTGTTTTATCGCAAACTACTAAAGAAACTAGAACTGTGTTAGGTGGTGGTTGTTCAGAAATGAATATGTCAAAAGCTGTCGAACAAGCAGCACAAAAAGAATCTGGTAAAAAATCATTAGCCATTGAAGCTTTTGCTAGGGCTTTAAGACAACTACCTACTATTCTATGTGATAATGCCGGTTTTGATTCTTCGGAATTGGTCTCAAAATTAAGATCTTCTATTTATAATGGATTGACTTCATCTGGTTTAAATTTAACAACTGGTGAAATTGAAGATATGAGAGAAGCGGGTATTGTAGAAAGTTATAAAATGAAAAGAGCCGTAGTTTCTTCTGCTTCTGAAGCTGCTGAAGTTTTGTTAAGAGTTGATAATATCATTAGAGCCAAGCCAAGAACTGCAGATAGAGGTCATGCTCATTGAAAAAATCATTTAATTTATATTGTTCATCTTTTGCCCTTTGGTTCTTTTTACTATGTAGTTATTATTCTTTCAACTATAATATAAATTTACTCACTCTCTTTAATGCCTAAAATCATTTCATTCGAAGACACTGCTGCAAAAGCAAATTAATGGACCAACCTCAAACATTCAAGTAAATCAATTACGTAAAAATAATTCTAAGTTGTGTGCCGATTGCCAGAATTGAACTAGCGACCTTTGCATTACAAGTGCAACGCTCTACCACTAAGCTAAATCGGCAACTAACAGCCGATTGCTAATCTATTATTAGTTGTTCAGTTCAGTTATTTATTTCAATAGTATTTTTTAAATGTTTTATTGTTGAAATACATTACTGAAACTATAAGTACTAGATAAATTTTGACTCACCAAACACTATGTGAATGTTAAGTTAAGCTGATATAGTTTATGATATATAAGAAATACAATAGAAAAATGTTCCATCTGTATGGAATATTATATCTGTCAAGCTTCTATCTTAATTTATTTAACTATTAAATTAGAATTATAATAAAATTCAATTTTACTAAATGTACTCCTGCCTATTTTCCCCTTCTTTTGAACCCTTATTTGATAATACCTGTACATATAAGAGATATAATTATTGCAATACTAATATTCCTTTTAATAGTGCCCGCATTAGGGGAATTAAAGGTTTAACTACTTCACAGAATTGAAAAGGAGGAGAGAGATTCCCAAAAGAAACAAAATTAAAAATCTCTATAGCAGATCTATTGTGCTAGCTATTGACAAATAATATTTACATGAACCATGTGATATTAACGTGACAGAACGATTTTAAGCCTCAAATACTCTTCTTCTTTTAGTAAGTTAGGTACAGCAAAACATTTACTGAATTAGGTTGACATTTAATGATTCGAAAGGAATATATTATTGGTTTCAACAAAACGTTATCAAATATTTACAAGAGATTTTATTTGATTATATAAATCTAGACGGAACTATAGACACAAAATTACATAATGATTTAATTTAAAAATTAAGAAAGTTTGGAGACCTCCCAATCGTTATTTAGACCATTGGTAGAATTGCCAATAATAACTTTACTTCTATTAGAATTCTTACCAAAGTATTTTTCTGAAACTTCCAAAACATCATCCAAAGTACAATCTAACAAATTTTCTCTTCTTTGTTGTCTCTGATCATCTTCAATATCAAATTTGAATAATGACATACCTTCATCTTTAACACTTATTGGTGAATCAAATTTTTGGAAAATAGTTAATTTAGCTTGCTCTAGATCTTCTTCTGAAGTTAACGAATTATCTTTGATCTTTTCAACAATTTTGCTAACAGATTCGTCAAATGTTTTGATGGACTGAACAGGTTTAGGATCCCTATAAGAATAGAAGGAGAATAAACCATTTAATGCGTCATATGTGGCACCACCACCATAAGCACCGCCCTTTTCTCTGATTTCACTATGTAAGTATTTGAAAGTCAGTAATTGTGATAAAATTTGTAAAGCAGCAGCATCTGTTGAAGTATAATCGGAACCATTTAACGCACTAGCTGAAAAACTGACTTGAGATGGAATTTCAATAAAGCTCTTCGAATTTGAAATAACTGTATCTTGAATATTATATGTACTTGATTCATAAGCACATAATGACAAGGCGTTATTAGCAAATTTAGAAGTCAATTCTTCTTGTTGCTTTACAACATCACGAGAACAAGTTAATCCATATTTGAAACCAGAACCACTTAGTAAAATATCTCTAATTTTTTCTAGTTTTGGCACAACTTCTTGTGATAAGCCATTTTGAGACTCTACAGTTGCTAAATAATTTAAGAATTTGATTTGTTCAATACCATTAATTGATTCATCTAATTTTGCATAACTTGATAACTTAGAAGCTGCATAGGATCTAGCATAACTGTGCCCAGAACTAACAATGCAACTTAAGTTATCATTTGTTAAAGATTTAACAAGTGTACTTAATTTTGAAATATTATTAAAATTAGTTTCAATTAAAATTTGTTGAAAAATGGATAATAATTTCTCAAAGTTTTTATCTAAAGACAATCCACTGAAACCAAATTTCAAATAAGCAGAAGAAGGATCATCAATAGAACTATGAACAAAAGAGCTTGCACCAACACCTCCACTGTATAACTTTATTTCATCTTCTAATTGTGCCATTGTTTTAGTTTTAGTGCCTAAATTCGTAATACATTCCGCAAATAAAGGTAGCCATTCAACTAGTTCTAGAGGGAGTTCATCAGATTTAATAGTTTTTTGTGCTCTGAAATAAGTTAAACCATTAGTCTTTGGAGATAGTCTAGTTTGAAATTCAATACTGTTTTTTAGACTGTTGTTAACCTTATAATAAGTATCATCTCTGTTAATATCAGAAACAGATAAAGTTGGCAAATAAGATAAATCTTCCTTTGAGGTTTGAATTTCCAATAAATTTAAACCTCTTTTATAAATTGTTTCCTTATCTTCATCATTCAAATCTTTGGTTTTTTCTTGTAATCTATTTTGTTCTTCTTGAGCAATTCTCTCTGGCAAATCATCCTTTGGAACCATAGTGTAATGAGCATATGGCTTGTCTAATAGATATTGATCCATTAAATCAATAAATAGTTGATTGCCCTTTTCTTTATATTCATTTTGGAATCGAGTCATGATTTCATTCCATCTCAAAGACTCTAAAGGATTAACATTATTGACCCACCCTGGAACTAAAGAACTTAGTAAGTTTAAACCGAATGAAGAGCTTTCAACCTTTCTAGATAATTCAAGTTGATGAATAATCGCTTTAACTTTATTTTCATTGAAACTAGTCTTAGCCTTTGCTAATTCAGTTAAAATTATTTCAGGCAATTTAGCTGCAGTTTCACTAGTTAAACCACTTAAACCAACAGAGAACAGATTCACAGCGGTCATTGATTCCAGACCTGTATTAATAGAGTAATCGGTTCCCAAACCTGACTCAACAAGACCCTGATATAGAGGAGAAGAGTGTCCATCAATTAACATATTTGACAAAATTTTTAATTTAACAGATTCGTATATGTTAACTGGTTCAGAAGCGAACCAGGTTAAGGAAGACTTAACCTGCTTATCAGGAGGTAACATTGGATCGACTGGACCATCAACAACAAATGATTTGTTTTCATTTAATTTAATTGGTAGTTTAACAGTATTATTGTTACTTCTTTTACCAAATCTAATAAACTCCTTATCAATCTTTTTTAAATGATTGGATAATGGAATGTCACCATAAGTAAAAGTACGAGAATTTGAAGGATGATAAAACGAAGATTGGAAGTCTACTAAGTCTTCATATTGTAATTGAGTCATCTTTGAAGGATCACCACCTGAGTTATTTAATGAATGATAAACAGATTCCTGAAATTTAATCCAGAAATAGTAAGAAGAATCAGACATTTGACCCTTCATTTCATTATAAACAACACCTTTAAAGGTCAACGGAGACGTTTTATCTTCAGTGATCTCATTCTCTAATCTCCAACCTTCTTGATAAAAATCTTCTTCCTTCAATAAAGGATTTAAAGTTGCATCCAAATAAACATCCATTAAATTATTAAAATCAACTTTATTTGTCGTTGAGAAAGGATAGAAGGTATAATCGTGACCAGTCATAGCATTCATAAAGTTTGATAAACTACGATTTAACATTTTAAAAAAAGGATCTCTAACTGGATATTTTTCAGAGCCACATAAAGTAGTATGTTCCAAAATATGAGGTAAACCAGTTGAATTTGGTGGATTTGTTTTAAAAATAATACTGAAAACGTTATTTTTATCTTCACGATCAATGTGTAAATGCTTAGCTCCCGTTCTTTTATGGGTTAAATCGACTGCAACTAGGTTGAATTCAGGAACTGGTAAAACATTATCAATCGTGAATCCATTAGTTTCCTTTCCAACTGGATATCTTTTGGTAACATTGTTAATTAGATTCGAAGAAGCGTATGATCTTCGAAGAGTTTGAACTCTGCTGTTTCTGAGCGTCAGGTGGCTAATATGAGTCAGCATGGTTTTATCTAGATGAACCCTTTAAGGACTGTTATTTGTGATCTAAATAGTGGTTGTTTGCACTAATGCCAGTATTAAACTCAACTCTATTTAAATGTTGGGTAGAAAATTAGAGTCATTGGAAATGCGTCTGTCGGCTTAGTTCTGCGCCGAAGCGTCGGTCCAAACTCGCAAAGATATCGAGCTGTCTTTTAATTCAATTTAATTGATTACATACAAAGCAGCTTTTCAGTATCATACTCTTCTGATATTGAACAAATACAAACGGTAAATCAGGCCGGACAACACTCAATCGAGCCACTACTTGATTATTCACTTCTGTGATTATAGAATACACGACATGTATCTCACAAATCTTCTTCCGCTAGCAGCACTCTCGATTTTATCTTCCGTCATCTCTCCAGTCCAGGCTGAGAAAGCTATGTTAACTGCTGATGCCAGTGAGTTTTGCACTGGTATGTACAGTAAGATAGATTGGGGTGGAAATACCGAACCCTTTATCAAAGTCAAGTTGGATAAATTTGACTCGCCAAACCCAGACACAAACAACGCTTCCATCACCTTATTAGTATTTGAATACAAAGATATAGATGGCCTAGGTGTTTATGATCCAGCTTTAGGGCGTACGAGGTATCTATGTTCTAATACTGCAGTAGATGAAGGTTTATGCAGTAAGAATGAATTGTATGAATTTATCGTTAGTGACAACTACACTTGGAATGCACCAGTCAAGCAAACTATCTTAACCCAATTAGGTACAAATGATTTCAGTTATAAGATTACCAAAACAGGTTATTACTGTATAGCTGCCTATAATCCACCATATGGTGGTAATAATAAGGTAAATAATTTTAAACTAATAGTTAATTTCCATAATGCTTTTGGTAACTTACCAGCTTCAGAAATTCCTAAATTACCTCTTTATGGATTATTAGCTGTGGTCTACGCTGTTTGCTTGTCCGTTTACTTATTCCAAGTTTTCAAGCATAGATCTGAATTATTACTATTGCAAAAATACTTGGCTGGCTTCTTTATCTTTTTAACTATTGAAAACATTCTAATTTGGTCTTTATATGACGTCAAGAATAATAATACTAAATATCCATTACCAGGTGCCATTAAATTCTATGTTTTCTTTGTTTCATGTTTAAGTGGCTTTAAAATATCGTTTTCATTATTTTTATTATTGATTATTTCTTTAGGTTATGGTGTTGTTTATCCTAAGTTGGCTAGAAAAACAATGAATAAATGTAAAGCAATTGCAGTGTTGCATTTTATCTTCAGTGTTTTATTCATTTGGACTTCTCATTATTCTAGCCAAGCTCAACCAGATACTTCAACCACTGATACTGATAAAGCCACAAATTCGTTTGAATCTAATTCTTGGTTGGTCATTATATTTGCAGCTCCATTAGCCATCCTGGTTGTTACTTTTTACTTCTTAATTTTGAATGCTTTACAAAATACCGTTAAATTTTTAAAAGAGAAGAAACAAGTCGTTAAGTTAAGTATGTACAGAAAATTATTTAAGTTGATCTTCGGTTCATTGTTACTGCTAATCTTTGGTTTTGTTGTTACTTCAATTTTAATTTTCAATGATTCTTTAACTGAATCAATTGAAAGATTCTGGAAATTCAACGACGTTTTGACTGATTTCTGGCCATCATGCTTATACTTTTTAGTTTTCATTGGAATTGCTATTATTTGGAGACCAACTGATTCTTCATATATGTTGGCTGCCTCAACACAAATTCCAACAAGTGAAGGTAATCTAGATGCAGATGATCCAGAGGCTAATATTCAAGTTTATGACAATTTAGAACAATTTGGCAATGAATTTGAATTTGATGATTTAAGAAGCTTAGAAAGTGATGCAAATCCATTTAGTGATCCATCAAATAAAGACACACAAGCGCAAACTGATGTCAATCCATTTGATGATTCAAACAAATTGAGCTCATCTCAAGTTTTAGATGAAGAATTGGAGAGACAGAAAAAAGACTTAAAATCACATTCAAACGATTCAAATTTTGCATTAGATGACGATGAGGTTGCGGATAGTAGTAAAGGAAAGATGACAGATTAGGATGATCATTTTTTAATTATAAATGTTAATAAGACTATGCTTGTCATTTAAATTTTTTTTCTTTTTAGTTTTCGTATATAGTATTTTTTCTTTAAACAAAATTATTCTACTTCATACTTTTTATTTTTCAGATATATTTTAGTGTTTTATTCTTTTTTTTATCTTTTTCTTTCATACAGGTGTTTTCACCTGTGTTGTTTGTTTGTAATTCTGTGAATTAACTAAATTGTTTTTCAAAGATAACTAGGTATATTATATTCATATCATTAGACACAAATACTTATGGTTTTTAACAAATCAATCGTTTGAAACACAAACGTTATAAAAAATAAATAAAAAGGAACCAGAGTTCTAACGTTTTTTAATGGTGAAAAATGCGCAAGCCCGGAATCGAACCGGGGGCTCAACGATGGCAACATTGAATTTTACCACTAAACCACTTGCGCCTATGTTACACAGTCAAGAGAATTATTTAAAGGCAATTGCATATTTGTGAGATTTTTAATGTAGTATATTTTCTATCTGATCCTTTAATCAACCAGGATTATCATGGTGTAGGTATTTGATATCTAGTCTTGATATCAACCCGGTTGATGTGTATTGCAAGTATACCAAAATGTGATAATAGCGGTAACTTACCTTCCGGTTGACTTGTAGGTGGTTTGACTTTTAGCGGATATAACTTTATTAATAAAATTGACTGATCTCTATTAATATCCTAATATATAAACTATATACAATATACAATATACAATATTCCAGATGAGAATAGCTTTATATATATCTCAATTTTTTTATTAGGAATCAAAATTCGGGAACGATGAAAGATATATTTAAGTTTACCAACCCACAAACTACTATAGAATAAACTTTAGGAACCATTCCATAATGCCATAACGTGGATACAATATATATGTAGACCCCAAAATCAAGCATATTTCAAGAGCGAACTTCCAAATGTCTTTAATTTCTAACTACAACTATATATATAAATGATGAATTTAATAAATATATCGTAATAATATTATTAAGTAAACCGATGTTGAAATCCCAGATTTGTACAAGATATATACGTAAAGTAAAGCAAAAAACATAAGCAACAGTAAGAAACAAAGAGTAAAAAAGTCATTGAGAGTATTTTAAAAATACAAGCCAATAAAAAGATACATTTTCTAAACAATAAAAAATATAAAAACAATAATCAAATAATATATGTAGTGGAAAGGACAACATTAATGTTGAATAAATGCTATCATGAGTTAAATAATTAACTAATTAACTATTAGTAGGGTGATGGGACGAGAGAACACAATTATTTGGAGTATTGTTCTCTAAAATGCTTAGCAGCATCAACCATGTTGGTTAATGAAACCTTAGTTTCTTCCCAACCTCTGGTCTTCAAACCACAATCTGGGTTAACCCAGAATTTATCAGCTGGGTAAACCTTCATGATTTCACCAATTCTAGCAATGAATTCTTCCTTGGATGGAATTCTTGGGGAGTGAATATCAAATAAACCTAATCCAATATGATTTGGATAGTTAGAGAATTCTTGAATGTAGTTTGGATCATCCTTCTTGGAGAACTCAATAGAAACAACATCAGCATCTAAAGCCTTAATATGGTTTGGATCTAAATCAGAGTAGCAAAAGTGAGAGTGAATTTGAGTAGAGTTTTTGACACCTGAAGTAGCAACTCTGAAAGATTGAGCAGCCCATTTCAAGTAAGCAGATCTTTCAGCACCAGCTCTTAATGGTAAACCTTCTCTGATAGCTGGCTCATCAACTTGAATGACAGTAACACCAGCAGCTTCTAAGTCATTGACTTCATCTCTTAAAGCTAAAGCTAATTGTAAAGACTGAATTTCATTGGAAACATCAACTCTTGGGAAGGACCATCTTAAACAAGTAACCGGACCAGTTAACATACCCTTCATTGGCTTGGAAGTTAAGGATTGAGCGTAAACAGATTCCTTAACAGACATAGCTTCTGGTCTAGAAATATCACCAACAATAATAGGTGGTCTAACGTATCTGGAACCGTAAGATTGAACCCAACCATTAGTGGTGAAAGCGTAACCTTGTAGTTTTTCACCGAAGTATTGAACCATATCATTTCTTTCTGGTTCACCATGAACTAAAACATCTAATCCAATTTCTTCTTGGAATCTAACAACCTTTTCGATTTCAGAATTAATGAATTGTTCGTATTGTTCAGCAGTAATTTCACCCTTAGCAAATTTATTTCTGTTAATTCTAATATCCTTGGTTTGTGGGAAAGAACCAATGGTAGTAGTTGGGAATAATGGTAAGTTGTATTTAGTCTTTTGTTCAGCTAATCTTTCTGGGAAAGCGGCAGATCTGGTAGATAAAGAATCATCAATCTTAGAGACTCTTTCTTGGACAGCAGCATCATTAGTGATAGGAGATTCAGATCTAGTCTTTATAGAAGCAGCGTTCTTTGCTAAAGCAGAGGAGACGTCTTCACCGGAAACAGCCTTAGCAATAGTAACAACTTCAGCTAATTTCTGAGTAGCAAAAGAGAAGAAATCCTTAATGACAGCATCTAATTTCTTTTCGTTTTCTAAATCAACTGGAGTGTGTAACAAAGAAGAGGAAGTAGCAACAGTAACTCTTTCAGCACCTAATTTAGCAATAGCCTTCTTAACAGAAGCAATAGATTTGGAGAAATCGTTCTTCCAGATGTTTCTACCATCAACAATACCAAAAGATAAAGTTTGGTCGGCAGTTAAAGCATCGGTAACTTCATCGAATTGTTGAGCACCTCTGACAAAATCAAAGTGGAAACCAGAGACTGGTAAACCTTTAATTGCAGTTAAATTTGGTCTAACGTCACCGAAATAAGAGGCCAACACAATCTTTGGTAAACCTTCAGCAGCAGCCAAGGCTTCGTAAGCGGTCTTGAAAGCAGCTTGTACATTATCTGGTAAATCTAAAACTAAAGTTGGTTCATCAATTTGAACTTCTTTAGCACCTGCTTCAGCTAATTTCTTTAAGATTTCAATGTAAACAGGCAAGACCTTAGATAATAAAGAAATTGGCTCTAAATCCAAAGAACCTTTATCTGGCTTACCTAAGTATAAGTAGGAAACTGGACCAACCAAGACAGGTCTTGTTTCAACACCTAATGCCTTAGCTTCTAAATACTCATCAACTGGCTTTTGACCGGTTAATTTGAAATTAGTGGAGTGAGAGAAAGTTGGTCTAACATAATGGTAGTTAGAGTCAAACCATTTAACCATTTCCAAGGCAGTAACATCAACAGCAGCAGATGTTTCGGTGGCTTTTCTTTGTAAACCTCTACCCATAGCAAAAAAGGTGTCTAATTGAGATAATTCAAATTTAGTGTATCTGTCTGGGATAACATTAAACAATAAAGATAAATCTAAAACTTGATCATAGAAAGAAAAATCGTTAGATGGGATGATATCGACACCAGCCTCCTTTTGTAATTTCCAGTTGGTAGCTCTGATTTCCTTACCAACAGAGATTAATTGGTCGGCTGAAATCTTACCTTGCCAGTAAGCTTCAGTATTTTTCTTTAATTCCCTGAAAGCACCAATTCTTGGGAAACCTAAAACAGCAGATTGAACCATTGTGTAATTACTATTTATTTTATACAAAAGGGTATACAGAACAAAAAAGTAAAAGAAACGAAAATGAGAATGTAAAGAAACAAAGTTGTGGAAATGTGGAAAATGGATCAAATTTATTCAATTGGTGAGAAAATTTTGTTGGAGATGAAAATTTTCAAACGAGCGCACATGCTATGTGAATTTACTTAATCAACAACAATGTTCCCGACCCTATTGGACGGACCACCCGTCCTCAATTGGTCTGTATATCACTTTATATAATACCAAATGTCTTACCTGTGAAATATATTTTTTTGTTAATGCAATTGAAAGTACCTATGTTAAAGAATTATGTTCACGAACCAGTGTTGAGTCTTAGATATGGGGAACGAGCGACGCGACGCGGCGACAGACCGGTCCAGGAGGGACGTGCGTTGCAATTTGGAAAGTGTGGCTGCTGATTTGATACATGTTGACTCTGATCAGTCTGATTTACCAAATACGCAATTATGTGTTGGCTACGTAAGAAATTATGTCAGCTAATTTAAATTATAAATATGGTGTAGAGGTGTAATGCTACAGTGCGGATTAATCTTTATGATTAATTCATGGATGATATAAAAGATTAATTTCAATGGCAGGTCCCCTTCTATACTTGGCTCACTTAAACCATTTAAGTGAAATACACATTATCTAATCTACTATATAATTGGAATTTATTTATATATGGATGGGAAGAAATTCTTTTATCATAATCAACTATCTAGGTTTAGTTGATTATGGTGTTAGTACTACAAATGCTTTTTACTTTGATATTTATTGAGCCTATGATGCTTCTTCTTATAAAATTTATTATGCCACATTTTAGTTTGAGAGTATATCTATATCGAGTAGCTCGTGATCAGAATGTTAATTGATAGCTGGAAATACTTATTCTTGCTTTTTTCAACAATTTCCAATATGTCTACTATAACCTTCCTTCTTGAAAACTAGACCATGATTTTTCTAACAAAGATAATTCAAATAACTAGTAATTAATTTTTTTTGAAGCTTTTTAAGGTTCTATTTAAACCATGGTAGATATTATGATTTAATAGATTCTTCCGATTTTCACATATTCAACTATAATGTCAGAAGCTATGGAAACCTTTATTTTACTGACTGTTGCATTTCAATTTTACCTTATTGGGTGGCCAGTTAAATTTTATTGAGATCCATGCGTATATCGAATTAATTATCATTTTAAACCTTTTCGAAAGATACTCAAAAAATATTGAAATGAGGTGGGCACTGAAACACATAATCAGCTACATAATCCTGTTATGAACTACTTGAATATGAACTATAGAGTCAAAAATAATTATATAATAGATGTCTTCAAATTTCGATTTTAAATGAATAAATACATGCAAATTTCTTTAATTTAATAGAACCATATGAATGCATGGTAGCATGATAACGAATTTGTTGAATTAGTCATTGTTACTTTTAATAACCTATAAAGGTAGCTAAAAAGAAAACCGCGAGTTTTTAATTTCTTCTTTGTAGGTGAACAAAAAGTCAAAAGTTTTTTTTTATTATTTCTGAATTTTCACTAGATTAATCCTAAGCGAAACCCTAGATCTCGATACGCGCTCTGCATAAAACCCCTGAAATTCCCTCCCTTCCTCTACCCCCGGCTTAAAGTGCTCACTTTATCCAATATAAATCACCCCTTTCTTTGTTAGATGATGCAATACTTTTAGATGTTAAAATAATTTTGCTTGTACATACCCAATATTCCTGTTAGATAGGAACAACTGGTACTGCCATAGATATGGCTTATCATCACATACGTATGCATACTGCAATCAAGCTGGGATATACGTTTAAAAGTTGTTGTAAACTTAGTCTACATGTCATAATTCAAATTAAGGCTTCAAAGAATAGTATGCTTATATTATTTTATTAATTTACTCAACCTGATTCATATACAGTCAAAATATTCAATGCCACCTTATTGAAGTACGTTTATTCATTAAGTGAAATTGTTATCAGGTATTTCAATATTTGAGTTATTGCTGAATGCACTTGTTTTAATTTCTTTTTTCAAATTTAGAATCACAATTACCAGCATATTATATGTTATAAAAATATTAAATTATATATATATAATAGTTAGTTAAACTATATGAGTGAGTTTCGCTAAAGACTTCAAAGCTATAGAGGTATCCTTTAAACTATATATAGATTCTATTCATTTATTAAAACAATAACAATATTAAGATAGTTACAATTGATATTCAAGTCAGTTGATAGATATATATGATTGACACCACATATAAATTATGTATTGGCATCACTAGTTATACATTTTGCCGTGGATATATCTTATGTCTTTGATAAAATGTCATCGTTAGGCGCATATCACTATTGTTAATTTTAACTAGTGCGTGATTGTTAATCAAGATATGCCGATTTAAATTATTACATACTTCTGTAAGATTGACGAAAGAATAAATTATAGTGGAGATGTAGTAATTTTGTAATTAATTGAATATTCAGTTGGGTATGATGAAGAGATTTCAATTTACTTAATTGTCTCAACTGGCTTGCTTCATTTGATTGAATTATTTCAGTTATACCTCTATCAATTCTTGCAAACCCTACACAATCTTTATTTAGTATATCATAAATCAATTTTGATTACAACGAGACAAGAAATATCAATATTCCACAAATCAAATATTTTAGATTAAATAGCTTTTTAGGAGAAAAAAAAACAGTATTCAACTAATTAGATATTAATTCCAATCAGCATGAAAAACTTATTGCTAATTTTATTAGCTTCATTAATTATCATTGGAAATGTAAACGCTACCGAGTATGTATAGCAACCAGTTTATTATAAATTTTATTATAATCAACCCTATACTAACTAAATATAAACAGTACTTGTGTCAAACAATATTCTCAGTGTGGTGGTTCAGGTTGGACAGGGGCAACTAAATGTTGTGATAAATTATATTGCTCCTCAGGAAATGACTGGTGGTACGCATGCGCTACTAGTGCTACGCTAACTACTATAAATAATGCTCAAGTAACAACGACATGTTCCACTTCAACCATTAGTCTTTCTACTACCAAGTCTTCGGTTAGTACAACCTCCTCGTCTTTGGTTAGTATAATTTCCTCAACAAAAACATCAATTTCCTCAGGTACGACATTGATTACCTATCCTAAGTGTTCTGGTTCAGCTATAAACTATAAATATAAGTGTGACAATGGCAACTATCCATGTGCTTCGATTACCATTAGTGATGTTTTTTCTGTAGGTGATAATGAATACCGTGTTACTCTTAAATTTGTAAGTGATAGTGACTGTCCTTCCTTATCTAATTTAGGTGAATTAAAGATTATTGGTTTAAACTCACCAGATTCTGGTACGGTTATTTTATATTCTAGAAATAGCAAAGTTTATGATATTTCAGAAGATGAGGTCTGTAACTGGTCTTCCACATTTGTTGTTTATGGGTCAACATCCAATTCTGAGACATGTATTTCCTCATTTCAGATTCAGTATGATTGGTTCTCTGGAGGGGCATCTACAAGTGATGCAAAATCCTGGGGTTATAATTCCAACTATGATTACTTAATTGCGTGTAATGTTGATAACCAAAATAATGCCCAAGCTGATGCTCCAATTTATTGTTTTAGTTCTGTCAGTTTATCCAGTACTAGTCATTCTTCAACTTCATATTCATCTAAAACTTCATCTTCATCTTCATCTTCATCTTCATCTTCATCTTCATCTTCATCTTCATCTTCATCTTCATCTTCATCTAGAACATTCAGTTCATCAACTGTTATCTCTAGTTTATCTTTACTTGAAGATAACTCTATGAGTTTGAGTTCACATATCAGCTCCTCTACAGTTAATGCAATTTTTACTTTATCTATGTCTTTAAGTTTGACACAATCAGAATCATCAGCTCTCATTTCCTCAACTGCCCATTCTGAATTATTAACTAGCTTACTTGATATTTTTTCTACTTCAGATTCCAAAACGTCTACGGTTTCAGGGATTACATCAAAGTTGTCTAGATCATCTTCCCAAGTTAGCTTTAGCGAATCACATTTATCGGAGTTATTGATTTCATCTCCAATGTCATCCAAATCAATTGCTCAAACTTCTTTTGACTCTTCAAAATATTTGGTTTCTTCACATGAATCTTTACTATCTAGTTCTATCGAATTATCAAATTCATTAGCAAGATCGAATCCTGAAAATAATCTTGTTTCTTCCAGCCAATATTGGGAAACACAGAACCAAATCACGTTCCAAGGTTCTTCGTCTGATGGCCAATCACATTTCACCCAATCATCTGATATAGCAACTTTTTCTACCTTATCTGCTAATAATGGTGTCGAACAAACATATGCAACCAGAAGTTCTGGTACATCATCTGGTACTACTACTTTATTAAAAGCAACTCCAAAATGTTCATCCTCAAGTATTAATTACTCTTATAGATGTGAAAGGGACTACCCTTGTGCTCATATCTCAGTTAACAATGTAACCTCACTAGGAAATAACCAATATCAAGTTACCATTTGTTTTTCGGTAGTTGATTTCTGTCCATCTTTAGAAAGTTTAGGTGAATTGAAAATCACTGGTATTGATTCATCAGATTCTGATACAGTTATTTTATTCTCTAGAAGTCTTGATATATATAAGGTTACTGAAGACACTGTCTGTGGCTGGTCAGCTACCTTTGTGATTAACGGCTCTGAAATTGATGGTGATATTTGCATGTCTTCATTTAAGATTGAATATGATTGGTTCACCAGTGGAACTTCTACTGACCAAAAAGTTTCATGGGACTACTCACCTAGTTATAATTATTTAATTGCTTGTGATATTGACAGTGATAATAATGCTAATTCTGATGCCCTACTTTACTGCTTCAATAAAGTCCAGACCAATTCTACTAATAGTGAAGTAAGAATGTTGTCCCAATCTACAAGTAAAGTTTTAAGTTCTTCAGTTTCATCTTTGACAGTATCCCAAGTTTTTTCAGACCATTCATCAACTTATTCATCTGTTGGAGGTGGAACGACAACTTCATATATTACCTATTCATCTCCCAAAATTGAATCATCCAATTATTCTGAACTCAATAAACTATCTTCACCTGGGTCAGTTACTTCTTTCTTCTCATCATTCTTTTATTTGACTCAGTCTCTTTCAATCGAATCGATTATATCCTTCCCTTCTTTCTCAATCTCCAGCAAGCCAGGCCAATTTTTCTCAACATCTGATTCTTTCCAATACTCTCCCACATCCTCAATATTTGCATCTCCCAATATTGAAACTTCCACCACATCCATCTTGTTATCAGCTACTACTTCGTTAGAGCCTTACCCCAAATGCTCCGATGACTTTGTAAATCATGGATATAGATGTGGGAATAATTTTCCCTGTGCCAACATTACCATAGTAGAAATTGCTCCATTAAATGAAAATGAATATGAAATAACTTTATCCTTTATTGCAGATGGTAAACTTCCTTCTAAAGAGAGCTTATCTGAGTTGCAGATTACAAATATTGACTCCCCTAATTTGGATAAAGTGGTTCTATACTCCAGAAGTAGTGGAATTGATGAAATTGATGCTGATTATGAGGATCCATGCGACTGGTCTGTTACTTTTGTCCTGTATGGTACCTCAACTGATGGCTATATTTGCGTTTCTTCATTTATGATTGAATATATCTGGTTTGATGATGGCGCATCCATCAGTGAGAAAACTACTTGGGAATACTCTACTAGTTATCAGTATGTTGTTGCGTGTGATATAGACAGTAACGACAATTCCCAAGCAGGTGGGTCTGTTTATTGTTTTGAAAATCCAAGTTATAACTCAACAAATCTTATTTCAATAGCTTCTTCCCAAGAAAGTTCTGTATATTCTGCAACGCCATCTAGTTCATTTGAAGGTTTTGCCAGCTCCAAGAACTTGACGGGACTTTCAAAAATTCCTTCAGATTCATTTACCACATCTAACGGTAGCGAGACATCTGTATCTTACTTTTCAAGCTCAGATACTCAAACAACTAGTACATCAACTTCAAGCTCAGATACTCAAAATACTAGTACATACCAGAATGCTAAGACAACAACAAAAACAGTAACAACTAAAAAGCAAATTGCTCCAATTACACCTATTGCAGGCGGTGAAGTCACAACATCATCCATTGAAAAATCTTCAAGCTTTAACAGTGCTTTAGACAAACAAGAAAGCTCCAATCAATACTACTCTTATTTTTCAGAGATTGACAATACAGAATCAGGATATGAAAACACCTCTTTATCAGAATTAACCAAGACTAATAATTATGTATTATTCAATGACTCATATACTACTACTAGTTCCTACTACAACGATTATTCAATTAGAGACTCTACAGATTCAGTTTTCGAATCAGGTTCTACATCAGGTTCTATACCAGGCTCTACACCAGGTTCTAGCTCAGGTTCTAATCCAGGTTCTACGACCAGCTCTACACTAGGTTATATAGCAAGTTCAGAGCCATGTTCTACATCAGTTTCTACACCAGGTTTTGGCTCAGGTTCTAGCTCAGGTTCTAGCACAGTCTCTAGATCAGGTTTTAGCACAGGCTCTACATCAGGTTCTAGCACAGTCTCTAGCTCAGGTTTTAGCACAGGTTCTAGCATAAGCTCTACATCAGGTTCTACATCAGTTTCTACACCAGGTTCTACACTAGGTTCTATACCAGGTTCTATCTCAGGTTCTAGCTCAGGTTCTAATCCAGGTTCTACGACCAGCTCTACACTAGGTTATATAGCAAGTTCAGAGCCATGTTCTACATCAGTTTCTACACCAGGTTTTAGCACAGTCTCTACATCAAGTTCTAGCTTAGGTTCTAATCCAGATTCTAGCACAGTCTCTACATCAGGTTCTAGCTCAAGTTCTACACCAGATTTCAGCATAGTCTCTACATCAGGTTCTAGCTCAAGTTCTACACCAGATTTCAGCATAGTCTCCACATCAAGTTCCAGCTCAAGTTCTACACCAGATTTCAGCATAGTCTCCACATCAAGTTCCAGCTCAAGTTCTACACCAGATTTCAGCACAGTCTCTACATCAGGTTCTAGCACAGGCTCTAGCACAGGCTCTACACCAGGTTCTAGCTCAGGTTCTAATCCAGGTTCTACAACCAGCTCTACACCAGGTTATATAGCAAGTTCTAGCTCAGGTTTTAGCACAGTCTCTAGATCAGGTTCTAGCTCAGGTTATATAGCAAGTTCAGAGTCAGGTTCTAGCACAGTCTCTAGCTCAGGTTTTAGCACAGTCTCTAGATCAGGTTCTAGCTCAGGTTCTAGCTCAGGTTCTAGCTCAGGTTCTAATCCAGGTTCTACAACCAGCTCTACACCAGGTTATATAGCAAGTTCAGAGTCAGGTTCTAGCTCAGGTTCTAGCTCAGGTTCTAGCTCAAGTTCTAGCTCAGGTTTTGGCTCAGGTTCTAGCTCAGGTTTTAGCACAGTCTCTAGCTCAGGTTCTACAACCAGCTCTACACCAGGTTATATAGCAAGTTCAGAGTCAGGTTCTAGCACAGTCTCTACATCAGGTTCTAGCACAGTCTCTACATCAGGTTCTAGCACAGGCTCTAGCACAGGCTCTACACCAGGTTCTAGCTCAGGTTCTAATCCAGGTTCTACAACCAGCTCTGCACCAGGTTTTATAGCAAGTTCAGAGCCATGTTCTACATCAGTTTCTACACCAGGTTTTAGCACAGTCTCTACATCAAGTTCTAGCTTAGGTTCTAATCCAGATTCTAGCACAGTCTCTACATCAGGTTCTAGCTCAAGTTCTACACCAGGTTCTAGCTCAGGTTCTACATCAGGTTCTACACCAAGTTCTACACCAACTTCTACACCAAGTTCTACACCAAGTTCTACACCAAGTTATCAACCAAGCTTTAGACCAAGTTCTAGTTCAGGTTCTACACTAGTTTCTACTCCAGATCCTACTCCTAACTATTATTCAGTTTCTGCTTCAGATTCAACTGTAGACTCTGCTTTAGATTCTACGGCAAGTTCTACGGCCAGTTCTACGGCATGCTCTACACCAGGCTTAGTTGTGGTTTCTACAGCAAGTTCCACTCTGGAATCTAATGTAGATTTCATTTCTGGCTTTATAGCAAGCTCTAATACAGGTTCTACTTCAGTTTCTACACTATATTCTACATCAAGTTCCATTCCTGAATCCCATGACTCTACATCAAGTTCCACATTAAGTTATATACCGAGCTATACACAAAGCTCTAATCCAGTTTCCGCTCCAGATTCTGCTTTCAGTTCTAATGCAGATTCTACATCAGGTTTTAATCCAGGTTCCAATGCAGATTCTACTATAGACTCTACAGCTGATTTTACTCCTGGATTTATACCAGGCTCGAATCCAACTTCTATTCAAGAGTTTAGTCCTGGCTCTAATCCAGGTTATATAGTGTCAGGGACTTTACTAGATACTTCAGTTCGAGGTTCTATATCAATTTCTACGGTGGGCTCTACATCAAGTTTCTCTATACGAGATGCTGCAGTTACATTTTTTACTTCAAATTCTTCTCTAAATTCTACATTAGATTCTATAATCCCCGATTTTACACCAGATTCCTCTATATCGGTTTCTAATGAAAATTTTAGATCAGATTTTGCAGCTCCAGGTACTACTACAGACCCCACAATATCATCTGCTTTTAATGATATTACTTTATTTTATTCTGATCCTGAAAGTTCCGTTATTGTTAGTGTTAGTGTTATTACCACAAGTTCAGGTTCAGATTCTGTAACCACTACTCTGATTCAATCATCTATATTATTTTCTGGTTATCCATTAAATTTTGCTGGTGGTGGTAATTTAATAAACTCAGATATCATTGTTGACGACCCTTATACTAGTCAAGACATCAGATTCTATCCAAGTTCGATGTCTTTATCATCAGATCAGAAAATGCCATCTCAAGTGACTATCAGTGGTTTAGTTAATGATGGTGGTAACGAAGTGACACAGTATTTTTCTAATTCTCAAGCTATAACACAAACATTAGCTAAACCTTTGGTTGCTGGGTTTAGTAATTCTGTGGGCCTTGATCAGGCCTACACTTCTAATTCTTCTCTTGTGACTTCTTCGGAGATTCCTTCTACTTCCACTTCTATTCCATTAGCTTCCTTAAGTGATGTTTATGGCAGTGAGAATAGCACTGAACACAATTATTCAGAAGATTTTTTTACTACTCTTACTACTGAAGAGTATTCGTCATCTCAGTATTATTTATCTAATTCCAGTTCTAATTTAAACATTTCAGCCATTGGAATTGGTGGGTTGAATGGCCTTGAATTATCCAGTTATGATGGTGGCTCTGGAAGACTTTCTGGTGATTCATTCTTTATGAGCTTTATTTCTGCTGTTATTACTTTTGTTTTATGACCAATGATTTATTAGACAACCTAATCTTGACTACTTTTTCGTTTGGTTCCTGCTTTGCCTTTATTTTTTGTTCTTTTTCTTTTTCTTTTTCTTTTTCTTTTTTTCTTCTATGTCTCTGTTACTTCTGTTTGTTTTGGATTTTTACTATATTTTGACTTTCCTCCCTCCTCCACTCTTAAATTCTAATTCTAAATTTGTTTATTTTAGACTCTCTCGGCCCTCTTTTTAAAATATTTCTAGCTAGTTTTTTTCTCTTAAATCTTTTGATCAATCCTTTATAGATTTGTTTTTCTGTAATCAGCTTTTTATTTATTAATTGTTTTATCAGGTTCCTACTTTATACATATATTAAGATTTTATTTTTGTTTTATTAAATTGAGTGTATTATCTATCATGCACTAGATAGTTTTAATCTTTCTTATACTCATTTGCCACCACTGCGGTTTCTTACGTAAGCGTGCTCTGCCTACCGCAGAGGGTCATTTCACTTGTCAATTAATTCCTCAATTATAAAAGCAATCTATCCACCTATTAAACTCCTGTGCATTTTCGTTCGACTCTGGTATATATTTTCCTCAATAAAAACATAACAAATATAAAATGGGTGATCCAAGTAACAAACCAAATGTCCCACAAGGCTGGGTAGTTGTTTGGGATGATAAATATCAAGGTATGTATTCACATTCTAATCTCCAATTTATTCCTCTTCACATACTAGGTACTAACTTACCCATGATACAGAATGGTTTTATGTTAACGAAGCTACAGGAAAGTCACAATGGGATGCTCCCCAAGGCACTGCTCCGAATGCTGCCCCTCCTCCTTATGAACCAGAGCAAAAACAACAAGCTGGTTCAGGCTTAAACTATCCTTCTGTAGGTCAAGATAAAAAGTCTTCTAGCAAATCTTGTGGCCGTAAAACATCTCAACAACCACAACACTCACAGAAATATCAACAACAACAGCCTTATTATAATTACCACCAACAGCCATATTATAATCACCACCAACAGCCATATTATGGTCAACAACAACAGTACCCGCAACAAGGCTATGGATACCCACAGCAAGCTTATCCACAACAGCAAGTTGTGTACCAACAACGACCTCAAAAATCATCCAGAATTGGTGGTGGTGGCATGGGAATGGGCCTGTTAGGTGGTGCCGCTCTAGGTGGTTTGGGTGGTTTTTTAATGGCAGATGCCATGACCCCGGATTATGGTGATTATGGTGGTGATTTCGGTGGTGGTGGTGATTTCGGTGGTTTTTAAGCTAGCTGATTTACTAGATAGATACATCTAATCAGATCAGAATTACTTACTTAAATGTTAGAGCATGTTTTATCAGTCCTACCATTCTCGTACTTTTTCATTTACACAATCTTACAATTGGTTTTTTTTGTTTGGATAATAGAAAGGTTAATTTGATATTAGGGTTATGAAGTTAATAATCAAAACAGTATCTCTTTGCTTGTTGATATGAGCCTGCATATTGCTCATTTCTGTCAAAAAAACATAATTTTTCACGTATAAACAATTTTATTGTATTTTATTTGTTATCTGTCTTTATGGTGTTTTTCTTGGTTTTGTTTTTTCATTTTATTCTATAGTTTCTCAATTTTATTTATGAGTGTTCCACTTAATTGTGGTTATTTAAATACTATATATCTATTATCCACAAAAGACTGAAAGGTCCCTGCTATTGTTATGTGACCATTATGGAGTCGATCGACGATTGCGGTGGTTTAGCTAGGGTCTCCGAGGCTAAAGCCGAAGTGGAGCTGTTGCCGAATGTCTCATAATTTGGTAATTTCTCATTTGATCTGAGCTAAATTACCAATGACCTAATTTGGCAGGTCAAGTTTCAGTTGCCACATACCGTTTTTCTTTAAAAACTACATTCTCTTGAACTTTAAAGCTAACACATGGCCGATCCAAACAACAAACCACAAGTCCCTGAAGGCTGGGAAGCAGTCTGGGACGAGAAATACAAAGGTATGATATCTCCCTTATCTCTACAACTACAAATGATTTGTACTAACTCTTATACGAACTTTTACAGAATGGTTTTACGTCGATAAAGCAACTGGTAAATCTCAGTGGACTCTTCCTGAAGCTAATACTGCTCCAGCTGCTCCAGCTGGACCTCCTCCTTCAACTGGCAGCAATGATGAAAAAGGAATATTTGGTTTTGGCCACAAGAACTCTGCTCAACAGCATCAATATCAACAACAATACCCTCCTCAACAGCAGTATCCTCCTCAACAGCAGTACCCTCCGCAACAACAGTATCAGCAACAATATCCACCTCCAGGTTATCAACAGCAACAAGCACCGTATGGTTATCCACCCCAACAACAATATGGTTATCCTCCACAGCAACAATATGGTTATCCTCCACAACAACAGTATGGTGGCTATCCTCCTCAACAAGCTGCTGGAAAGAAATCCAGATTTGGTGGTGGAGGTATGGGTATGGGTATGCTAGGTGGTGCCGCTTTAGGTCTCGGTGGTGGTATGCTATTGGCTAACGCTATGGAACCGGATGTTATTGTGGAAAACAATTACGGTGATAATTATGGTGGTAATGATTATGGTGGAGGTGATGATTATGGTGGAGGTGATGATTTTGGTGGTGATTTCTAGTTTCATCTTTGATTACTTGCTTAACTTATCACGATTTGCATTTCAGTTCATATGTTTTGCTTTAAATTAATATCTGGACAGTTATTCTTATTTCATTTTACCTTAAATATACAATATCTACTCTATCTTTTTCTTTTTCCTCTTTCTTCTAGTCTACTTTCTCTTGTATACATCTATATTTTGGTCGAGTGACAATTCCATAATAAAGTGAGTAGTAAGTTGGATCGTAAATACATCGGAATCTGCGTAAAAGGCCGCACAGCTTCTCTTTAGGGTTTTTCATATTTGGTGTCTGTTTGAGTAATTCTCTAATCAGAAACCTTCATTTTGAAATTTGTTCCCTTGCCACTTTCCCAAACTGCAAACTACTCATAGCTAGCTATTACAAATTACAATATTTAAATATGTCAAATGGTAAGAAGACTTCTCGACATCTCTTAGCTGGTTTCACAGGAGGCTTGACTTCTTCAGTATGCTTACAACCATTAGATTTACTCAAAACTAGAGTCCAACAGTCTCCAGATGCTTCTATCCTATCAGTTATCAAACAAATAAAGTCAATAAAACAGCTTTGGAGGGGCACATTACCAAGTGCATTACGAACGTCTATTGGGAGTGCCATATATCTAACCTCATTAAATGGTCTAAGAACCAAAATTTCACAATTTAAAGTATTACACAATCAAAATTTTACAAATCATAAGTCGTCTTCTTCTTCTTTACCTATTCTATCACCAACTGGAAATTTGTTAACTGGTATGTTTTCCAGAGGTTTTGTTGGATTTCTAACGATGCCAATCACAGTGGTTAAAGTTCGTTTTGAATCAGATAAATATAATTATAAAACAATGGCTGAAAGCTTTAGAGATATATATAAAGAAGAAAACATTAAAGGCTTTTTCAGAGGATTTGGGGCAACATGTTTACGAGATGCTCCTTATGCTGGTCTTTATGTTTTGTTTTATGAACAATTGAAAGAATTTGGGCCAATGATAGTATCTCATAGCAGTGGATCTAATCATTTATCAATTTCACAACAGGCTTTGATTAATTCTGGAAGTGCCGTTATGGCAGCTTCTTGTGCAACTATAATAACAGCTCCGTTTGATACTATTAAGACAAATATGCAAGTTGATCCTAAAAGATTTTCATCGTTTACCGGAACAGTTAAATGTTTGATCGGCCATAATTGGAAAAGATTATTTGATGGGGTAAGTTTAAGGTTGGCTAGGAAAGCAATGAGCGCTGGTATTGCATGGGGTATTTATGAAGAATTAGTTAAACTTTAATAAATATAAATAGAGAGCAGCCTGTGTTTATTTATAATCTACATGTACATACATCTAAATATTACAATAAAGTGTATTATTTATACTTATTTATTGAATCTATACAAATTTAATAGACTTCCAATGCTCAATTACCCTTTCAGGTAAAACAAATTCAGTATTTAATCCATCTAATTCACCGGCACCTAAAATACTAAATACAGAAAGCCCTAGAAATGAATGTAGTGGATCAGGTATTTCATCTTCTGCATTAGTTTTACAAAATCCTCCCATATATGGATGCTGCGTTTGTGTCAATAAATAATTTACCAATTGATCTTTATTAACTAAGTCTTTTAATCCTAATAAATCCAATGAAGCCAAGCACCAAAATCCATAACATGTATCAGCATATTTATTAGTTCTCCCATCAAATCCACCAATATCATTAGGGTCAGCATCATCACTTTCTTTAACCTCTAATTGATTATATTTATTGAAGTCCAATTGTCTATGTACCAAAAACTGAACAGTGTCCTCCCAATCCTGAGTCTCTAAGGTACCTACCATCTTCAAAGCAGCCAATCCACAATATGTTAATCCGGCATGCGATTCAAGTAGATTATTTTGTCCTAATCCACCATCATACGATTTAAGTGATATAATATAACTAGTCAATAATTCAACATCAATATCTAAATCTATGGAATCCCACTTAATTATCTTTCGAATGGTTGAAGCAAGCATACAATATCTTGAATCGACATCACCAAATGGTTGATTATGTATATCCAAAAAAGGAGCAAACGAACCATCTGACTTTTGGCATTTGCACAAATAATTCATTAATTTCAACCTATTTATCTGTTGTAAATCATCACCTAGTATCAATAACAACTGTAATGCAAAACATGTTGACGCTAAGTTGGGTGGATCGTACAATCCACTATTTTCATAACTTATTGAACCTCTGAATCCAAAATAATTGTCAGTTTCAACAATGTGCAAATAAATCCATTTAATATAGTATTTGATTTCGTCTGTTTTGAAAGTCTTGTTAATTGATTGTAATAGATCTAAACCTGACAACGAAAAATAGCAAATTGCTAGCTTATTTGATTCCTCGGATTCGAATTTTGTGGGGAGGAGTCCTAGACAACGTTCAAAAAATTTAATGTGTCTCTTTTTATCTAATTGTGGTGGATCTTGTGGTTCTGACATGCCTAGTTTGATTGGTTGGTTGTATGATACAATCTGTTTTGTTATCAGGCTCAGCAAACTGAACAACAAAAAAAGACTGAAATATTCATATCATGGCGCGTTTAACGTTACATATTACAATCCTCAATTTAGTTGTTACCATCCTTAAAAGACTAACTAACATATTTGTTTAAATTAAGAAAAAGAAACTCTAACCAAAATAGGATATTTATAAAGAATTATATAAAGAAAGGTAGAAAAATGTTTTTTGTTGAAAACCAGTTTAAACCGTAAATTAATGTAAGAATAAAAACAAGCACGATGTAACAAACAAAACAAAATAAAAAAGAAACGAAAAGCGTATATTAGGGTGTATGAGATGAAAATGACATTAAAATAAAAATACCCTGTTGAAGTGTGTATTTCTATGCAAAAAAAAGATAAAAACATAAGTTAAAATTTAAACTTAAATTTAGATTGAACTAATACAACAATCTAACAGCAATCTTGAATGGTGTGCTTTCTAATTGTTCATATAATGACTTAATGTCATCAGTAGAAACACTAGAGATATCAGCCATCAAGTAAGCTACATCACCTCTTGAATCAGAAAATTGTTTCTCAATATTGTGATCAGATAAGATCTGGTTAACAGTTTTCAAGACACCAGGAACATTTTGATGGATGTACAAGATTCTGACAACATTGTCTTGATCTAAATCTAAGCCTCTTAGAGCAACTTCTGGCAGGTTAACAGCACCAGTTGAAGTACCTTCATTAATATAACTAGTTAAAGCAGTACCAACCTCAATACCAATAGAAGACTGTGCTTCTTCAGTTGAACCACCAATATGTGGGGTTAAGATGACATTCTTTAATGATTGTAACTCGGAAGTCCAAGAGTTCAAAGAATCATTAAATAGCGGGCCATTCTTAGCTGGTTCTTGTGGGTAAACATCAATTGCAGCTCCAGCTAATTTGCCTAGCTTCAGAGCACTGATTAAGGCAGGGATATCAACAACTGAACCTCTAGAGTTGTTAATTAAGTAAGAACCATCTTTCATAGAAGCTAACTGGGTAGTCGAGAACATTTTCTTTGTGTCTTGAGTCTCAGGAACATGTAAAGTAACGAAATCGGAATTATTTAATAATTCTTCTAAAGTAGAAGTTTGTTTAGCAGTACCTAAAGCCATGATCATTAAGACATCATAGTACAAAACTTTCATACCGAAAGCTTCGGCTAAAACAGATAATTGTGAACCAATATGACCGTAACCAATAATACCTAGAGTTTTACCCCTGATCTCCCAACATTTAGCAGAAACCTTATTCCAGATTCCATTGTGTAATTCAATTGATCTATCACCCATTTGTCTTGACAAAGTGATAATTTCAGCAATTGTCATTTCAGCAACAGATCTGGAGTTTGAGAAAGGAGAGTTGAAAACAGCAATACCATGTTCAGCAGCAAATTCTAAATCAACTTGATTAGTACCGATACAGAAACAACCAATGACAACTAAATTCTTAGCATGCTTTAAAATATTAGCAGTTAATTTAGTCTTTGATCTAATACCAATAGCATGAACATCTTTGATTTTTTCAATAAGTTCTTCTTCGCCTAAAGAAGTTTTATGGAACTCAACTTGGTAACCTTGATTATTAAAAATGTTAATTGCAGTTTGATTCACATTTTCTAATAACAATATTTTCATATCACCAGTTGAAAAAGGCTTCAAAGTCTTGGTTGGCTTCAAGGCACCAAAACTTTGGGTTCTGCTTCTTATTTGGGTTGTAAGGAAGGAAGAAGTTGGAGAAGTGGAAACAAAGTTTGATGCAGTCGATGAAATAGCAGCATTTTGGAAATCTTGAGTTAATTGACTGATTGGAACGGGAGAAGTCATTTTATAGGTACTTTAAATGAACTTGTGGGAAAGGAGTTATGCTATATGAACAGTTGTTGGGTTTATATCAAGCAAGAGGTTAATCAGGAAATCAAAGTGTACTTATATTCTTCATCAATTAAACGAGAAGAGTCATCATGAAAAACTGTCAGAATCAAATATAAAATATGGGTCGATCACGTGCGAGCACTAAACAGCCGCATTGCCACATACACGGGTTTTCTTCCAAACCCCGCAACATAGACTTTCCTTAAAGTGACTTCTCTTACAGAAGTCAGCAGCAGAGTCAAAAGTGCATAGTCCTGACCAACCTCCTGAGACTCTCCTTCAACACACATATGTTGGTATATTCAGGGGCTCCAGAGAGTCCTGAAAGGCTTCAAATCATACTAAAGACCTATAAGCTTTATCGATGTTCCCTGAACGACTACTAACTAATTGTAGTCCAAGCTGTTTCAATATTCCTAACAAATTATCAAATATAAATTCACATGACACATAGCTATAATAAATTGCAATTATTGTATCGGTCACACCAGATGTCGCAATTCTCGCCAGATATGTCCCCAAAGATATTGTACTAAATATAATTCACGTGCTATATTATAGGGTTTTAATGACCTCAATTATAGTCACATGTTATTTGTCACGATGTGAAATTTCTGGTGAGCCGCTTGTCAAGATTTTTTTTTTCACCATTTCAACAGATTGCAGAATCCCTAGTGTGTACCCTGCACTGACTCTCTTTGATTCCCTTTTCCATTTCCATCAAAATATTGTCGATCGAAAACCAACACCCCCGGCTTTCCACGTTACATTCCGACTTTATCTAAATCAACTTTTTAATTAATTTCAAATCATGTCAGGTGCTCCAAGACAACAAGGTGGTCCAAGAGGTGGTAGAGGTGGCCCAAGAAGAGGTGGTAGAAGACAAAGAAGAGGTCAATCTGAAGAAAAGGGCTGGACTCCAGTTACCAAATTAGGTAGATTAGTCAAGGCTAAGAAGATTACTTCTATTGAAGAAATCTACTTACACGCTTTACCAGTCAAGGAATACCAAATCATTGATGAATTATTACCAAACTTAAAAGAAAAGGTCATGAAGGTCTTATCTGTTCAAAAGCAAACCAGAGCTGGTCAAAGAACCAGAATGAAGGTTGTTATGGTTGTTGGTGATTCTAATGGTCACGTTGGTTTAGGTATCAAGGCTGCTAAGGAATTAGCTACTGCTATCAGAGGTGCCATTATCATCGCTAAATTATCCATCATTCCAGTTAGAAGAGGTTACTGGGGTTCTAACTTAGGTGCTCCTCACTCTATTGCTAACAAGACGTCTGGTAAGTGTGGTTCTGTTAACGTTAGATTAATCCCAGCCCCAAGAGGTTCTGGTATTGTTGCTTCCCCAGCTGTTAAGACCATGTTACAGTTCGCTGGTGTTGAAGATATTTACACCACTTCTTCTGGTTCTACCAGAACTTTAGAAAACACCTTAAAGGCTACCTTTGCTGCTATTGGTAACACTTACGGTTTCTTAACTCCAAACTTATGGAAAGATTTTGCTTTAACTGAATCCCCATTAGACTTATACGCTGATGATACTCTTTCCAAGAAGAAGTTATAAATCTAATTAATTTTCAATAATTTTATAGTTTTATGTATCTTTATTTCTATTAATTAAATCTCCTGGAATTCAAAAGAAACGGTAATGTCAATTTGAATTTAATAACCAGATTTCCTTGTCTATTTTGTTGTATTTTTATGTAAGTTTCAACTCATCGAGCTTATCAGCAATTATATTTAATCCGGACACCATTATAATAATTTCTTAAGGTATCACAAAATTATTCATCAAACGTTGCATAAGTTTAAATTTACACTACAGGATGAAAAAATCGGTTATCAATAGGATGGGGACCATAAAACGTCCCAGAGTAGCCCCTGAGGGTCATGATAAAATTCAAAAAAAAAGAGATAAATAAAGCATACAAAAGAAAATAAAGTCAAATAAAACTAAATAAAAAACACAAAAACACAAAAACACAAAATCATAAAAAAATAAAAAAATAAACAAAAATGTTATTTAAATATAAAACAGGTGAAAGTATGTTACACCACATTTAACACGGATGTCAGATCTTTCAAAAAAAAGTACAGTAATCTTTATAATAAATTTAGACTCGATTAATATAGTATTAATTTCTTTTAAGCTTCTTGAGTAGGAGCTTGTTCCATGACTTGATCATCAGGAACAGCAAATTGTCTTTCACTCGTGGTATTAGTAGCTTCATTAACACCATTAGTACCTTCAGAGTTTAGATTATTAACCCAAACCATGTTACTCTTACCGCCGTTTAATTCTCTACCTTCAGGATGTTTAAAAGCACAGTTTGCATTCCTACAATTGACACCAAATCTGCAATCGTCACCGATTGGATGTTGGAAATAACAATCGATTCTAGCACAGTTCGCACCTTCACGACATAGAACAGGGGATGTAGCATGTCTCTTCAAACACTTCTTGTTCTTACAATAAGTACCAAACTTACATTGTTCTAATGATCTTTCAGGCTTTGCTAGAGCACCACTGGTAGCACCATTTTCAGGAGTGAAATTTGGAGATGAGTGGGCCTTTTGACATTTTGGATCTTGACAGTCTTTGTTTTCAGAACACCATTGTAATAGCGTGACCTTAGCATCCTTACTGGATGGGGTAGGATGGCCAAATGGACATAATTCCTTTTGGCAAATAGCACCAAATTTACATAGAACAATTCCTGACTGCTGTTGTAATTGTCTGCCAATTTCTTTTGAAACTTGATTCAAGATATTGTGATTATTGTTTTGTGATCTATTCATTCTATTACGTTTAACGTTTTCATATTCAGCAATCAATAAATCATCTTCACCTGGATGTAAATAGTTGCAGGTTCCTGGAGGGTTAGGGCAATTGGGGAACGCAAAGCATGATTTTGTGGGATGTGCAAATTGACAGTTTCTTTCCTTACAATGTGGAAAAAATTGGCACCTTGGAGGAGATTTTCTTTGTGGGATAAAATTGACTGCAGATCCGTCACTACTCATTGTTTTATCCATTGCATTCATAAAGTTAGCTGGATTCTTGAAAGCAAAATTCTTTTTTCCACCTCTCGTAAAGCCTTTTGAGATACCTCTAGTCGCACCGAAACGTGGCCCACCAGGCAGGCCAAATGGTTTTGAGCTCTCTGATCTTTGAGTTGATTCGGCTTCCATAAAATGAACTTGTTGTTGAGGTTGTTGCGGTTGAGAAGGTAATTGTCCATCAATAACTTGTGATGGTTGTTGTTGCTGTTGTTGGTCTTGCTGTTGCTGTTGTTGCTGTTGTTGCTGTTGTTGCTGTTGTTGGTCTTGCTGTTGTTGGTCTTGCTGTTGCTGTTGCTGTTGTTGGTCTTGCTGTTGTTGGTCTTGCTGTTGTTGGTCTTGCTGTTGCTGTTGTTGTTGTTGTTGTTGTTGTTGTTGTTGTTCCTCAGATGATGAGGCACCACCTTGTTGTAATCTATAAATTTCATTGAAGACACTTTGAACAAAGTCTTCGTTTATTACATCACCGAATAAAGCAAAGAACTCTTGAACTATTTCAGCTGGTGTTCTATTGTTAGAAATTAGCACGAGAAGAAATTCAGCAACATAATTGGAATCTTCGTTAATGTTCAGAGATTGAAGTTTATGGCTAACGCTCACTTTGAGATGTTGTGCTAACTCTGAATCTAAATCTAAATTTATTTGAGACATAATTAAGGTAAATTGAATATACTGATTGTATTCGTTAACTTGAACGGGGTGTTAAGTGGAATAATACGAAGAATACAAGGTATAGAAAGGGCACAAGTTTCAGTGCATTATAAATCTGAACTTCAAAAATTTCTTGAAGGGCAAAAATAAATCAAATCCAAAGACAAAAAAAACTAAAATGAATAAAGTGGTGTACGGGTTTACTTCAGGCGCCTTGAATAAATCAATCCCAAGCCCAGAGTCACTGCTCCTATAAATAATGCCGTTTCCAAAGGAAACACCTCTATAAAATCAATAATCGAAAACAATATACTGCCAGACTCAGTAGGATTATTTTTCTTCCCGTTCTTCAGTAGTGACTTGGACTTGATTTCCAGTACAAGAGTAATGTTAGCGTTTCCTTCAAGAGCAGTTTCTAAATCTTCATCTCTATCAATAGCAATCAAATCTCCGTCGTCATCGATATAACTTAAATCATAAATACAGTCATTCAAGTTTATTTTAATCTTGCTTGATATTTTTTTCTTAATTTCAACTAATTTACCAAACATCGATGAGTTAACTTTCAATTTATGGATCTTACCATTTAAATTCAAACCCACATTTTCAGTAATTTTCAATTTGAAAATAACATCTACTGAGGACGATAGTGTGCAACCACCAGTTAATGGTCTTGAATCAGAAATTTTAATAAAGGATTCCATATTAGCAGCTGATGAGGTTGGTGGTCTGGCAAAATCGTTTGTAAATTCAGTAGGACTAGATAAATTGGAGTGAATTGAAGGTAACTTCTCAAAACTTTCATGAGTTGTAGTAGTTTGTTGAGTAGTAACATTAACTAACAGTTGGTTCATTGTATCATCAATCGTAGAAGGGTATCTTGTAGTTGAGTGTAAGTTCCTACTTAATAATGAACTTTGTTTAGGAGTATGGTGATGATATTGTTGATCCTGAAGAGTCTGCTTATGACTATGGGTATGGCTATGTTGCTGAAGGTCAGGATGGCGGTTATGATGGTTATGGGAACCTCTTCTAGATTTTTCTGAGGAGTCTATTGCAGTCAAAGGTTGATCCAACGACTCCCAAAACTTATCCCAAGCAGGACCAGTTTCAGTATTATATGAATACTGGTTATCATTTGTATTATCAAATATATTCAAAGCATCACTCGATTTACCTTTAACTATCCAAGGTTGTAATTTAGCACCATCTAAAGTTTTCAACAAGGCATATGTCAATTGCAAAACACTAACTAAACCAGTGACTTCTCCGGAAGCTGCTTTGACAGGTAAATTTAGGAACTTTCCTTCATACATGATTCTCAATGCGGTATGAATAGATAAATTTTCCTCAGCAAAGCTTGGTTTGGGTGTCATTATCCTAGCCACAGCTGTTGACTCAGCATTGATTCCATTGGCTAGTGCCCTAAATGCAATATCTTTACTAGTTAGAATTCCAATGATATGTTCTGTCTGTTTAGCAAAAGATGTTGAATCACAAACTAAAGCAGCTGTTGTATTGTGTTGTCTTAATAACTTGGCTGCGTTTAAGATAGACATTTTACTGTCTATAAAAATAGGGGAGACTATATTTAAATTAGGGTCTTCTAAAATGATTTTTAAATTTGGCTGTTTCATAATATCAATCAAGTTTTTTAATTCATCCACAATTTTTCTCTTTCTTTCCAAAATATTAAAATCAAGAGCTCCACCACCAGCACCACCAGCACCAGATAGTAACTCAGTTGTCTCATCTGGAGATTTGACAACGTTATATTTACTAAACTCGAGTTCGCCTGATTGCGTTTCTCTTAAATCGTTAAACGTCATTTGCAATTTCTGTGATTCTAATGACATTTTTTCTAATCTAATCATTGCATGATAAAAACATTTAGTTATATTTAAAATTCCAACAACAACTTCAGATTCGTCGATCAATGGCAAATGCCTGATTTTTCTAGTAACCATCAATCTCAACGCATCGGTGGCACTAGTCTTCACGGAATCAAAATAAGGAGTTTTTGTCATTATTTCAGTGACATGTATCTCAGGATTGCAACCATCTGCCACGATTCTATAAGCTAGATCCCTAGCAGTGATCAAGCCAATCAATTTATTTGTGACTTCATCATTCACTATAAGGCAATGATTTCTTGATTGATTCATTAATTTGGATGCTTCTAGTACGGTATAGTTATGAGGGCATTGTATTGGTAAGTCTGCTATTTTTGCAATTGAATTCGAAGGGACAGTTAAGGAGTTTCTAAGATCCAGAGATGAAGTGTTTGATCGCCTATTGAATGATGGTCTTCTTAAACCTTCAGACATGTTTAATATTGTAATTATATCTCGGGGCCAGTTAGTTAATTAATTGCGTATTTATAAACAATTTATTAACAAATTGTGGATCTTATGACAAGAGCTAGTGAAGTGCTGCTGCTAGAAAGATAAATAAATATTTTGTGATGTCCGATCTGGATATTTGTCTTTGCTTTACTATCAGGTTGTAGGGGCGGAGATGTCTTAAGAAGGAAAAAGGAAACAGCGCCGATTAGGGGTACGCTCAACTTGTTGGCAGATCCTATAATTTGTACTTCAACTTGAACCCAGAATCACACTATATATAAATAAGCAAGACCCAATAGTATTAAATGGAACAGATAGTGTAAAAGAATAGTCCTTCAAATGGTCCTATATTTAAAAAGAAAAGTAATCTGATAATCAAACATTCGTACAGAATATTTTAATATCTCTTATTTTTCCTCTCCCCCCTTTTGTTGATTTGAGCTAAATTGTTTTACTTATGACAAAATCAGAACAACCTTCACTTAATTTCCTGTGTAACTTTAAATGATATTTGCATATGGCAGGTTTCAGAAACTGATCTTAACCCCTATCTGGTTAGTTAAAAATATAATTAAAGGAACGTTTTGATTCAAACAAACAAACAAAAAAAAACACAAAAATAGGTTTGTTTCTTTAAAGCGTAATGCGTAATTATTATACCTTGATTATATAATCAAGTTTAAAAATCTAGTTAAGATAATGGGGCAGACTGACAGTCCCGAAAATGACAGTTGATTCGATCCATTTTTAACTAAATTGTAATTTTTCATAATATTAACTCATTAAGTTAGACTTAGAAGGTTATAGAAAAAAACACAAAGGAGTTAAAACTACGGAGAATAACAAAGATTTTCACAAATTTTCATAAAAAAACACAGGAAATATGGATGAACGTCATAACTAAATAAGTTCATACGAGAAGAGAAGGAGATTTATATACTAGTAATATGTGTATATACTGGTTAGCTAGCCAGCTTTATTGGAATTTGAATGCTTTACTAGTATCGAGATTGATTAGTATTGTTATTTCTTACACGCGTTATGTTTACGTATCTGATAGAGATAGTAGTATCGATCGATATAGATGTAAAAAGGAGTTATATAGATCGTAGACAGGGGTATAACTATTTTTTTTTCAATTGTTAATAGACGCCGACCGGACGAATTAAAATTTCAGAGAAATCCGAAATTGGGGTGAAAACTTAGATCGTTTCTTTTGGCAAACTCAGTTAAATTAATTATAATTAAAACTAAAATTATCTTCTAACTGTTGGTAGCTTACATAAACACATAGACCTACATAAATAAAGGCTCAATTAATGGAATTGAAAATTTTTTAATTTAAAATTTGTTTTGATGTACCTCTACAATTGAGCATATTTATAATAATAATAATAATAGTAAAGTGGATTTGAAAGTAAACATAACGCGGTTGGATTATTCTCCTTTGAACTTACAAGTCAAATTATAATGTAAGATGAACAAGTTTGATTAACCTCTTAACATGAATTTGGAGAGTTATGTATTTCATTTAATTTATGGATTCATAGGAGAGAAAGGTAGGGATCAGGTTACCCTGGAGGACTATTATAACCGAGTGGCCTCGATCTGGAACATTATCGGATCCGATATATTATCATAACTTTGTTTAATATAAAGTTATGATTCTCTCAATAATATGATAATTGATCGGCAATGTCTGTTGAAGTTGATCGCTGATCTAAATTCAGTGTAGTCCAAAGGGGTTATATTACACGCACTCAAATTCGAGCGAAAAAAACTTCAACAATGCACAACCTCACATAAGCCGCAGATAATATGCAGTACACATTGTACATAAGGTAATTATACTTCTTAATAGAGTAATTGATCTCGAAACCAACGGATGAGAATCCGCGATTTAGGGGAGAGAAGGATATTTTTGGCACACTATGATTGTTTAGTCCACGCTAATTGCCCGGTAGTCTAGGCTTTAAGGTTTTGCTAGATTTGGCAAGTTTCAAAGATCAAAACTATAAATATAAACCAACCAATTTCCCCCCAAATAAAAGTTTGTTCCCTTTTGCTCTTCTTACTAATCTTATAATCCTTACTAGTTAACTTATTCCACACTCTTTTAGTTATATACATTCGATATATCTACTTTGATTTAATCTAGTTTTATCTTATCCATAGGCTGTCAACATTCCTTTTTCGACTACTACAAGTTCGTGTCCCTTCCTTAATACAACTACTCTACAAGACAACCTATCTTTGTTTATTTAGTTAACTTGACTTAATTCTATCTCACTTAGTCGTTCCCTTAAATATTATTTTCATTTTTATCATTCTAATTACACATACGATATGAAATATTCCAACGTTATTTCAGCTTTAGCTATTTCCTCTTTAGCCAGTGCAGCTCCTGCTCATATGCATCATCAGCATATGCATCATAAGAGAGATGTTGTTGTTGTTACCAACACTGTCGTCCTTGATCAATATGGTAATACATATGGTGATGAAGCTTCTTCAACTACTGATTCACAACCAAAACAAGCTCAGACTACAAGTTCTGTCACTGTTGCAACTTCAAGCTCTGCATCATCAACTGAGGGAGAAGATTCAACTACTTCAGCTTCATCTTCTGAAGCTGATTCATCTTCTCAAGTTGCTTCGTCTTCTGCAGATGCTTCTTCTTCTTCATCTACCTCCTCTTCATCATCAGGCAGCGGTGGTTCTTTCAAGGATGGTACAATTGCCTGTTCTGATTTCCCATCTGCCTTTGATGGTGTTATATCTTTAGACTGGGTTGGTAAGAATGGTTGGGCCTCAGTTATGAACATGGATGGTCAAACTGCTGATGAGTGTACTGATGGTTACTATTGCTCATACGCTTGTGAAGCTGGTATGTCCAAGACCCAATGGCCATCCGATCAACCTTCCGATGGTAGATCAGTTGGTGGTTTATTGTGTAAAAACGGTTACTTATACAAAACCAACTCTAACTTTGATTCATTATGTGCTGAAGGTAAAAATACTGCTACTCTTAAATCCTCGTTAGATGATGTTGTCGCTCTTTGTAGAACTGATTACCCAGGTTCTGAAAATATGGTTGTTCCAACTGAATTAAAAGCTGGTGGTGAAAACAATCTTTGTGTTGTTGATAGTGACAACTATTTCAACTGGAAAGGTGCTCAAACCTCTGCTCAATATTATGTTAATAATGCTGGTGTCTCAGTTGAGGATGGTTGTGTCTGGGGTACAAGTGGTAGCGGTATTGGTAACTGGGCTCCATTAGTTATTGGTTCTGGTTATACTAACGGTTTAACATATCTTTCATTGATTCCAAATCCAAACAATTCGGATGCTCCAAACTTTAGTGTTTCAATTGAAGCTGCTGATGGTGGTTCTATCAACGGTGAATGTTCTTACATTAATGGTTCTTTCTCTGGTTCTGGGTCTGATGGTTGTACTGTCACTGTTACAAGTGGTAGTGCTGTCATTAAATTCTATTAGATAAGTTTACTTGTGCATTCTCTCCTTTATATTGTTATTTTGAATTAAAGGTGGGCTTTATCTAATGATGTTGTTACTAGATTTTTCCAAATCAATTTATGCTACTGGCCCCCCCTCCCCTCCCCCTCTCTTCGACTTGATTTTTGTTTTAGGATATTTTTGAAAAAATTTAACAATACATTTTTTGTACTATTAATTTATTTAAATTATTATATTAGCTATGACATATTCTTTTTTTGCTTATTGATACCGTCGTTTAATTTTCTTTTACTTTTTTACACTAAAATAGCTTTGTTTAAAGTTGTTTTGAGGGGCCAACGTTCTTTTTATCCTCTGTTTTCTTTTTTCTCAAAGTTTTATCTTTGATTTGATTTTTTATGAGTTCTTTCCGTTTTGTTGCAATAACAATTCCTGATTTCTTCGTTAGGGATGTATGCTGCCTTATTTTCATTCTTATTATATTTTGATTTTGCTTTATTACTTTTTTCTGTTATTTTACCTAAATTGAACAACGCTAGTATTGAACACACATGTCATTAAAAGGCTGTGCAAACAACGTACGATTGAGTTGTGTTTACCTGGCGGAGTCTAGTGGGCAGGCAGCTTGTAATTGTTTGTTGTTGTCTAATTCCTAAAATGATTGTTATTCTTTTTCTCCTTTTAGTTTGCCGTGTATTCCATACGGCCATCCTCAAAATTCAGTCGGCTGACTGGGTAGAAGCACTGCCGACCTTTGTTCTAAAGGAGAAAGGAGAAAGGAGGTTAGAGCCGCGCGTATAGAAAAGTCAAAAGAACAAAAGTAAGTTTCGGACCAAAATATTCACGTGCTTTGTTATCATGTGAATATCCAATTTTACTGGTGTAGAGGTGTACATTATGATTACAGGATAAGCAGAGCAACCTGGGGGTCACACAGACAATCTGATAAACTCTATTAGTATTCAGATTTTCCTTTGCCCTCTTCTTTATTGGTTGTGTTTACTATATTTTCAAGATGTCTTATCATAATCCTGAACATTTTGACTTTAACTCAAAGTATTCACAATTAAATAATGATCCTAAGTTTAAACCTGTTGACTCCATTTACGGAGCTAGATTACGTCAATTCATTGATGATGGAGGTGGGTATTCTGGCTTAATGTTACCTAAGTTTTACATTACTGAAAGATTTGATAATTCAAAACCAGACAAAGTTGATTCGGAGACAGGGTATATCAACATCAAACATTGGCCTGCACCAAAAGTTACAAAACCATTGTTTCATGAGGTTATTCCTGATAAATTGCCAGATTTTAAAACTGTTCACAAAGGAGAGTCGTTCGGACCTGCTTGGTCTTCGCATTGGTTTCAATTGAAGTTTAAAGTTCCTCAACATTGGATTGATAAGAAGTATCCTGTTATTTTGAATTGGGATGCTGGGAATGAAGGTTTGGTTTTCAATGAAGATGGATTGCCATTGCAAGGTTTAACTGGTAATAGAGAAAGAGATGAGTTTGTTTTTCCTGAGAGTTGGTTTAATGATGGGAAGGAGCACACATTTTATTTGGAAATGGGTTGTAATGGAATGTTTGGTGCTGCTCAGCCAAGCTATAGATTAGATCGTTGTGATGTGATTGTTCCCAATTTAGAAGCCAGAGCATTATATTATGATTTTTGGATGATTAGCGATGCTTCTAGGGAGTTGAACGGTCCTCAAAAATACAAAGCTTTAGAAATTTGTAATAGAATCATGGATACTTTTGATGAGACCGATGTCACTACAATTAAAAAATGCAGAGAAATTGCAAAAGAGTTTGTGGGACCTAATGTTGATTCCGATAAGGTGTTCAAAGAAGGTGCTTTGTTGCCTTATAGTTCAGTTTATGCAGTTGGTAATTGTCATATTGACACCGCTTGGTTATGGGATTTTGCAACTTCGAAAACTAAGATTGCTAGAAGTTGGTCCACACAATTAAGAATGATTGAAAAATATCCTGAATATGTATTTGCTGCTTCTGCAGCACAACATTTCAAATGGCTTATTGATTACTATCCTGACTTGTACAAAAAAATTAAAATTGCTGTTATGCAAGGTAGATTCATCGTTTTAGGTGGCTCGTGGGTTGAAAACGATACCAACATGCCAAGTGGTGAAGGTTTAGCAAGACAATTTTTATTAGGTCAACGTTATTTTCAAAATTTGTTTGGATTCAAAAGTGATATTTTTTGGTTGCCCGATTCATTTGGTTACTCCACCCAAATCCCTCAGATTTGTAGGTTAGCCGGTATGCCAAATTTTTTGACCCAGAAATTATCCTGGAATAATATTAATTCTTTCCCTGAAAGTTCATTCAATTGGATTGGTATTGACACTTCTCAAGTATTGGTTCATATGCCTCCTGCTAACACTTATACTGCCTCTGCTCATTTTGGTGATGTGAAGCGATCAATTCAAGGCCATCACAATTTATATAATGATCAAAAGGGTATGCTATTGTATGGTAAAGGTGATGGTGGTGGTGGACCAACACCTGAAATGGTTGAGAAATTAAGAAGAATTAGAGGATTGGCTGATAAAGCTGGTGGTGAGATGTCAACTGTTGAAATGGGATGCACTGTCTCTGACTTCTATAACAAGTTAAGAGAAGACACCGATAATGGTACCAAATTACCAACATGGAGAGGTGAATTATATTTGGAATATCATAGAGGTACTTATACAACTCAAGCTAAAGTTAAGCATTTGATGAGAACTTCCGAGTTGTTAATGCGTGATTTAGAATATTTAGCCACTAAGGCTTCGGTTTTAGTAAAGGATTATAAATATCCTCACGGTAATATTGAAGCATTATGGCAGGATATTTGCTTATGTCAGTTTCATGATGTTTTACCTGGTTCATGTATTGAGAAAGTTTATAAGGAAGATGTCTGGCCGATGTTAAGACATGTCATTGAAAAGGAGTATGAATTGATCAATAAGGCTTTGGATGCTTTGACTATCATTGAAGCTAACGTCTCCTCTGAATCTGTTGTGAAATTTAGCACTCTACCATGGGAAAAGTTTGAAGTTGTTGAAATTGATAACGTCCCATTAAGTTTGAAGTCAGTTGCTCAAAGTGGTAAATATTTGGCCTTTGCTGGTAGTGATGTTTTGACCCCATTGAAAGAAAAAATCAAATATCCATCTTCAATTACTAAGATTGACGATGAATTCTATGTTTTAGAAAACTTTAAATTAAGGGCTAAAATCAACTCTAACGGTATTGTTGTTAGTTTGGTTGACTTGTTAAATGACCGTGAAATTATTGATACTACAAAAATTCCAGGTGGTAACCAATATGTTATGTTTGCAGATACTCCATTGAATTTTCCTGCTTGGGATACTGAACTTTACTCATTGGAGAAATACAAATTGATTGAATCTTCAACAAGCATTGAGATATTTGAAAGTGGTCCATTAGTCTCATCATTGAAGGTTAAACACCGTTTATCAGCCACTAGTTACATTAACACTGTTATTTCATTAGAAGGTATCAATGATTTGACTCAACCTACAATGTTGAAATTTGATTGTTTCGTTCATTGGGAAGAAATTTATAAATTCTTAAAAGTTCAGTTCCCAGTGGACATCATTGCTGAAACAGCAAATTATGAGACTCAATTTGGTATTACTAAAAGACCAACCCATTTCAACACTTCTTGGGATACAGCCAAGTTTGAATGCTGTTGTCATAAATTTATCGATTATTCTGATTTCAACTATGGTGCTTCCATTATAAACAATAACAAGTATGGTGGTTCTGTACATGGTGGTGTTATGACTTTATCGTTATTAAGGGCTCCTAAATATCCTGATGCACACGCTGACTTAGGTGAGCATCATTTCAAATATGCGTTCATGCCTCATTCTGGTACTTTAGGTTATGAAACGGTCCGTGCTGGGTGGGAGTTCAATGAGCGATTACAGACTGTTTTCAACTCGGCTTCGAACGTTTCATTACAAACATCATTATCATCATTGGTTACTATTACTGGTGATAAGAATTTGATCTTGTCTAATATCAAGAGAGGTGAAGATGATTTTGATACCGATGATAAAGGTACTATCATGACAAATTTGCCTAAAAAGTTTGTCGGTTCTCAAACTTTGATTTTAAGAATCTACGAATCATTAGGCGGTGTTTCTAAAGCTACAATTAGTATAGGTGTTCCTATTAACCAAGTTTTCAAGACCAATTTGTTAGAAGAAGAAATTGAAGAAATTCCATTCGATGTTAAGGAGAATAAATTCAGCATCAGCTCAAGATCTTTCGAAATTTCTTCTTACAGAGTGGTTTTAGCTTAACTGTATTAAGTTACTCTTGTTTGACATTATTAAAAAAAGTTATTTCTTACAAAACAAAAAAATAAATGATTATGTGTTTGTTGTTCACCCTTCGATTCCTAGCTCCAATATTACTAAGTTCTTTTTTTAATTTCTATATGTTTGCTTTTTTTAGCAATAAGCTCGCTTTATTCTTCGTTTTTTATTTATGCTTGGTTAGGTTTTGGTTTTTATGACACGATATTTTGGAATATTTTGATAACTTTGAATTTACTTTATATTAGTTTCTCTGGATTTTTATAGCTTAAGTTTACTTTAAGTAAAACAAAAAAATACTGTATTTCGACGCTCGACGCGCAAACTTCCTTATATCGACCTAAAACTTCTCGCCTGCTTTGTTGAAGAACAACGCTGGTTAATCAGAGGGTGGCAAAATACACGGGCAAAAAACACCAACAGTATTACACAAAATCATTATTAGACTTCAACCCATCATTCAAACATTTACAATGGCTGCCACTACATCAGCTGCTTCATATTTGTCTCTTCTTGATGAAGAAGATCCCCAATTGAAGTCTTATGCTTTAGACTCATTAAATGATTTGGCTGACCAACTTTGGGCCGAAATTGCAAACAACATCTCTGAGATTGAACAACTATTCGAAGATGAAACTTTCCCAAGCAGACATTTAGCTGCTTTGTTAGCTTCTAAAGTTTACTATAATTTAGGTGATTATGATTCTTCTGTGAAGTATTCTTTACTGTCTGGTTCAAAATTTGATGTCAATCAAAAGAGTGAATACGTTGAAACTATTGTTTCTAAATGTATCGAATTGTACATTAAACAATCTCAAGCTAAGTTTAAAGACCCTTCAATTAATATTGATTCCCAATTAGTCTCTATTTTTGAACAAATGTTGCAGAAGTGTGTCAAGGATGATGAAATCAAGTTGGCATTGGGTGTTGCATTAGAAAGTTACAGATTAGATATTGTCAAAGCTATCATTGATCAACAACTACAAGAGAAGAAAAGTGAGGAGTCGGTTATTGGATTGTTATCTTATATTTTAACATGTTCTGCAACTGTTATTCCAAGTATTGAGTTCAGAACACAGACTTTAAATAGCCTTGCTCTAACTCTATTGAATTTGAATGCTCCAGATTACTTCTTGTTAACCAAAATTATTGTTCAACTAAATGATTATAACTTGGTTCATAAGATTTTTAAGGATTTACTAAAGAACCCTTCAAATAAATTAGTCGCCTTCCAAATCGCTTTTGATTTAGTTAGTGTTGCATCTCAAGAATTATTAAGCAAAACCATCGAAATTTTGGATAAAGATACATCCATTGATCAATCTGATAGTAGCACAATTAGATTGAAGAAGATTTTGTCTGGTGTTCCAACCTGTGATTTAGATATTACTTTCTTATCAAACAACAATAATACAGATATGTCCATTTTAAGTACTACAAAAAAGGTTATGGATGGTAGAAACTCTATGTTTCATTCTGCTGTTACATTCACTAATGCTTTCATGCATGCTGGTACCACCGATGATTCCTTCTTCAGATCTAATTTAGAATGGTTAGGTAAGGCTAATAATTGGTCTAAATTCTCAGCTACTGCAGCTTTAGGTGTCATCCATAAAGGTAATTTATCTCAAGGTCAATCCATTTTACAACCATATTTACCAGGAAGTACATCTTCTCCATACACGAATGGTGGTTCATTGTTTGGCCTGGGATTGATTTATGCTGGCCATGGTAAGGAAGTTTTAGATTATTTGAGAAAACAAGTTGCTGATGGTAGTAATGCTACTGATAATAAGAACACTGATATTGTTTTGCATGGTGCTTGTTTAGGTGTTGGTGTTGCTGCTATGGGATTAGGTGATGATGATATTTATGAAGAGTTGAAGACTGTTTTATTCACTGATAACGCCATTGCATCTGAAGGTGCTGCTTTAGCTATGGGATTAGTTATGTTAGGATCCGGTAGTGAATCAGCTGCCCATGATATGTTTACATATGCTCAGGAAACTCAACATGAAACAATTATCCGAGGTTTAGCTATTGGTATTGCCTTACTATCGTATGGTAAAGAAGATATAGCTGAGAACATAATTGGTCAAATGTTAGGTCATCAAGATTCAATCTTGCGTTACGGTGGTTGTTTCACTCTAGCTTTAGCTTATTGTGGTACTTCAAACAATAGTGCCATCCAAAGATTATTGCACATTGCTGTTTCTGATTCTTCTGACAATGTTAGAAGAGCTGCAGTTTTATCCCTAGGTTTTGTGTTACTACGTGATTACACAAATGTTCCAACTATTGTTGAATTACTATCTCAATCGCATAACCCACATGTCCGTTATGGTACCACTATGGCTTTAGGTATATCATGTGCGGGCCGTGGTTTACAAGCTGCTATTGATGTTCTAGAACCTTTATTAAAGGATTCAGTAGATTTTGTTAGACAAGGTGCCACAATTGCTAAATCTATGATTTTAATCCAACAAAATGAAAATACATATCCAAAGGTTAAAGAATTTAGAGAAAGTTTAGCCAAAAGTATTTCCAATAGACATGAAGAAGCATTAGCTAAGTTTGGTTCTGCTATAGCTCAAGGTATTTTAGATGCTGGTGGGCGTAACGTCACTATTCAATTAGAAAACACGCAAACTAACACATTAAATATGAAGGCTATTGTTGGTTTAACATTATTCACACAATTCTGGTATTGGTTCCCATTAACTCATTTCTTATCATTGTCATTTTCTCCTACTTCCATTATTGGAGTTACTGATGATTTGAAAGTTCCAAAGTTTAACATTAATTGCCACACAAAACCTGACGTTTTTGGATATCCACCTAAGGTTGAGGCTCAGGTTGCTAAGCAAGCTGAAAAAGTTGCAACTGCAGTTTTATCTACAACTGCAAAAGCTAAAGCCAGAGCTGCTAAAAAAGATAAAGCTAATAAGAAGGAAGAAGATAAGATGGATATAGATGAAATTTCTCCAACTGAAGACGATAAAAAAGAAGAAAAAACAGAAGAAGTTTCCAATAAGGAACTTGAAGATAATCAGTATAGATCTCTATATGTTAAAGAATCTTACCAATTTGAAAATATGGCTAGAATTGTGCCTGCTCAATTTAAATATGTTTCCTTTTCTAAACATGTAAGATTTGTCCCAGTTAGAAAATTCAAGGGTATGAGTGGCATTGTTGTTTTGAATGATCAAAGCCCGGGAAAGCCATTTGATAGAATTAAAACAGTCAGAGAAAAAAGCAATACTGAAGCACCTGTCCCTGATCCATTCACAATTGATGAAACTTTAGATAAAGAACTCTTTGAGAATGATGATTAAAAAAAGAAAGAATTGTGTAGTTCTGTTTATATCTTTCCTTATTTCAATATTCTTTGTCTTTAGTATTTGTCTTACTTTTTTGTAATATATATGTTTAAAAAGTTACAAAAGGCGGGTTTAACACTTTTGTCATGAGAATGATTATAGAAGTATACAATCAATTAAAGTACAAAATAAACTACTTAAATCTAGATAGCGCGCTTGAAAGAACATCTTTCTTTTCTTGAATACCATTTTCGGAATCGATTTTCTTTTTCCTTAAATTCTTTTCCTTTTGTAACGCTGCATCGATACGTTTAGAACGTTCTGTAATTAGATTTTGTCTCTGTCTTCTCTTGAACTTACGTAAAGCAGAATTCTTACCTTTAGTGTCTGGGTTAACTAATTTACTGATGTTTTCATGAGTTTCAGCTTCCTTCTTTTCCTTCTTTTCTGATTCGTTCAAATCACTACGATTCATTCTCTTGCTAGTAGTTTTCTTATCAACAGTACCAATAACATTTGGATCTAAAGTGATCATATCTGGAGATAATTTATTCATTAATGATCTAACTTCTGATTGTTGTCTCTGTTTAGCAGATTCGAATGGGTTCAATTCATATGCATCGAAATTAGCTTCACCAGACCCAGGAATAATTAAAGAAGATATACCTTTATCGTGAGCAACACCCAGAATATCTTCAAATGGAACAAACCTGGTTGTTTGTATTTGAGAAGATGGAATCATATGGTTCATGTATGGTGACTTTTGTCTGTTTTTGAAACAATCTTTCCAGACTGTAATATGTGGTCCCCAACCTATGGATATTAAACCCGTATCAGAAATGTCTAGTGTATTGGCATGAGTTGGTGTATAATATGAATCAATTTCTTGGAACTTTCTGATATCCCATATTTTCAAGGTCTTATCTGCACCGGCGATTGCCATATAATGTCCATCTCTATTGACCGCTAATGCTCTCACTGGGCCCCTAGTAGCTTGAATTTTAGCTAATGGGGTGGACATACTTGGTGACCATAATGTAACTTGACCATTACTATGACCTAGATTCATAACAGCATTCCATGGATTTTGGATCATGCATTGTGTAGGACCTAATTTAGTTCTGTGTTCTGTTATCAATTGACCGGTGGAAACATCATGATATTTCAAGAAGCCTGTGTTACCTGCAGTTGTAAGTAAGAAATGGTATGGTAAAAAATCTAATAATGTACAGTCTATGTGTTGTTTTAATCTGTGTAATTCCATACCTGTTTTATCGTATATGTAAACGTATTTCTTTTGGGCTGCAGCAAAATATTGATCATTATGTAAATATTTGACAGCATGAACTGTTTCATTCAAATGAAGTTCACAATCCAGTTTACCTAATCTCCAATCAATTGATGCTATATGGCCTTTCTTACCTGCAAATAATAACTCTCTACCATTTCTAGAATAATCTAAAGTGTATGGACCAAAAGTGTCTAAGTTCAATTCAAATCTCTTGTTTGCTGTTCCAACATCAATTTCTTTCACAATTTCATCTTGTCTATATTTATAGGTTCTTTCCATACCTTCAGCTTCGAGAAAACCTGCATCTTCCTGTAATAATATATCTGTATTTGCAGCCGATCTAACTGTATCTTTATACTGCTTGTCTATTCTCTTTAGTTTATCATTTAACTTTCTGTCCTTTGTGTGTCCTGCTCTCTTTTTGGAGGATATTCTCTCATATTTTTCATAAGGCACCATACCTGATGTTATAAGTACTTTAATCTGAAATTTTTGTTGCTTTGTACCAGATCAAAATTTAGAAACAGGGGAAGAGCTGAAAAGTAGAGCAGTTGAAAAACGAAAAATAAAAATTTGCTGAAAGCCGCACAGTTCAAAAATTCGGCTCAACATAACAGATTCGATACCTAGATATTTTGAAGCTAACTGGAGCATCGATGTAGAGCTATATGTCGTAAATCTGGATACCACACAGAATAGTATCAACAACAATGTCAGAAGTTTCAGCAGCCGAAAAGAGAAAAATACTGAGAGAAAAAAGAGCAGCCAAAATGACTGCCAAGGGCTCAGATAGACTTAACAAAATTACAGGGGCAAATGGCTCTTTCATGCCCACTGACTCACCATTGAGTTCTGCTTCCACACAGTCAGCTATTACAAATGATATTCCTAAAACAGCAGCCGCATCAGAATCTACTACAGCATCTAGTACAGAATCCACATCGTTCCCTCCATCTCCAAGTAAAGATGGGTTGAGAAGAGTTTCTCATGACTTCTCTGATAACCCACCAACTTCTGACTTGACATCTTTCAATGTTACAGATCCACTTCATAACTCACCTTTAAAAGATAATTTAGGAGACTCTAGTAATGATATGGAAAAACTCTTATCTTCTATATTTTCTAAAGGTCATGACCATAATTCCACTGACGGTGAAACGCCTGCTCTCGGTTTACCTGATGATTTCATGAAATTGTTATATGGTGCAGGAAATGTAGATGTATTAGGTGAAATGTTTAAGCACTCAGAAAATGAAAATATAGAAACTCCACCAGACAAATCGTTAGAAGAAGTTGAATATGATAAACGATTATTAGCATACAACATACAACAATCTAAAAAATTAAGATTAACTGCTGTAGCTTTACGTTTCATTGGAATTTTCTTCTTGGTATTTTATTTAATTATAGGAAGTTCCAATACATATCCATCATTCACCAATTTAAGACCAAGATTATCACCTAGATCATTTTTTGGCAGATTCAAATTTTGGGATAATGGTGATGTAATTTTACGTGATGCTTCACGTTCTCAATTTTGGATGTGTTTCATTTTATTTGAAGTTATCAGCTCTGCTGTGTATTTGTTTGCATCTTCCAAGTTTCCTAGACCACCAAGAGGTGGTATCATTACATTCATTGGAGGCTTTGTTCCTTTGCGATTCAAAAGTTATTTTGATATGATATTAAATTACAGTGATGTTTACACCTTTTCACTAAACGATTTTACTTTTACCGTTGTTTTGTTAGCTTTCTTAACTACAGCATAAGCTGTGCATGTGTATTAAACAAAGATATTGTATATATAACTTTAGTCTAATTAAATGTTTAGTTTTTTTTTTTGAAGATTGAGTAATGAGACATTACTACTGTGAAATAACATGTGCTATTAAGAGCAGGTAAAAATTTATAGTGCTGGCTTAAACATAGTTGAGATAGCAAATTACCTTATCTATTACCTTATCTATTTCGAACTACTTTAAAAATTCACTCATAAAAAAACAGATTAAACAGGTTACTATGCACAATATTAAAGAAGATTGAGCCTATTTTGAAACTAAACAAAGTGTGAACTCAATATCACACCTTCACCCTCAGAAATAGTAGCAATTGAAGAAGTAGAAGCAGTTCTTTGAACCATATCATTTGGGATTTTATTGCAGTGACCTTAATGTATTCATAATGTGCTAAGTAAATAGTATCTAAAACTAAAGAGGTAATATAGATTAAGTTACCAACAGAATCAAAAGTCTTGGTTATATTATAAAAGAACAATCAGTGTGGACAGCAAACAATAATTTAAACCTGAACAAGTTGTTTCTAAAAGTACTTCAATTGCCTTTAGTTTGACCTAGGTATTTCCTTTTATTTTTTCAAATATAATTAACAGAGACAATCAACTGTTGATATTAGGTATAATACTCTTGTATATTTTATACAACTGATTTCTAGACTTAATCTTGTTTGATACTAACTTTAAAAGGTAAAAATAGCCTCCCGTTAAGTTTCAAGGGTGTGTTGTTTATAAGTATGAAAATTACGCTTATGGGTAAATTAAAATAATAATATGATTTTTTTAATAGAAAACCAAATGTCTATATAAATGAATATATAAACAGCTAAATAAATAAGAATCAAACAATGCACTTAAACTTTTAGGCATCATCAGAACCAACAATTTCTTTCCATGTTTTACCTTCTTTTTTTAGTTCAGCTGTAACTTCATCTTTAATTTTTCTGGCTAAACCTGGACCTTTATAGGCAAAGCTTGTATATAATTGAACAAAAGATGCACCAGCTCTGGCAAAATCTAAAACATCTTTACCAGAGCTAATACCACCACAACCAATTAAAACTAAGTCAGAGTCTTTAGTATATTTTCTTAATAATTTAAATGAATTCAATGAAATTTCCTTCAATGGCTTACCTGATAAACCACCTGTCTCTGAGACAACTGAACCACGAGTGATCAATTTATCAGTTGGTCTTTGAATAGTTGTGTTAGACATAATAATACCATCAATTTTAGCATCTTTAGCGGATTTAGCGATTGATTCAATTTCAGGTTCAGTCAAATCAGGAGCAACCTTCACTAAAACTGGAGGTTTAGTAGAGCTATCTAATAATTTACCTTCTAATTTGTTTCTTTCACCGACAACCAAAGTCAATAAATTGGTTAGTTTGGATTCATTTTGTAAATCTCTTAAGCCTGGAGTATTTGGCGAAGAAACATTAATTATCAAAGCATCTGCATAAGGTCCAAATGTTTCGACACCCTTCAAGTAATCATGAATTTCATCACCAGTTTTATTTTTGCCTAAGTTAATACCTAGCAACTTACCATTTCTAAATGAGTTATTAACAGCATAAGGATATTTAGATAATAAAGCTTCAAATCTCAATCTAATACCTGCTAGTGTATTCCAATGGCCTGACGAATTAAAGCCATATCTATTTATAACAGCATCATCCTGTCCTAATCTGAAAAATCTTGGCTTTGGATTACCAGGTTGAGGTAGAGGAGTAATTGAACCAATTTCGACATATCCAAAACCTAAATCAAACAAAGGATCAATAACTTCACCTTCTTTATCAAATCCAGCAGCCATACCAATTGGATTTGATAATTTTTTACCAAAAACCTGGACCTCTAAAACTGGGTCATCAAAATCGTGAAATAACCTTGGGTGAATACCATATTTTAAGAGAGCAATACCTAATACATGACCTTGTTCTGCATCTGTCATCAATCTAATTAAAGGACACCATAAATACTCATTTATAGCCGATCTAGCATCAAGAGAGTATAGACCAATACCTAATCCTAACACTAGCAAACTGGTTGAGCTTGGAATCAGTGATCTTTCTGTGGTCACCTTTGTGGAGCTCAATCTTCTAAATGAAGAGCGTGGAATTGAAGAACAGAAATTTCTGAAAGATGATCTGACAAACATCCTTTGAGTTTTTTTAGTGTTTGTGAAAATAAGAAGGGAGTAATTTTGGGTAAGCGTTCATGAAATCTTGTACTCATTTCACTTCTCAGATTGAAATATCCACGCTCTTTAAACTTTAAACAAGATCTCTCAGCAATTGTAGAGAAAGTAATTGGAGCATGGTGGAACGAAGACTATAAAATTCCATACATTTGCATATGTTAACTATGAAATGACCATAAATATAATAATTACTAGTATAAATAAAGACTAATATAGAACTCATAACAAGTATAGTAAAAAGCGTTCATTTGGTGCCATTTTGCTGCCTGACTTTATCCCAAGCAGATGTGGGGTTTTGTTTGACATTTGAATTACCAATAACATGACTACTGTCCAAATCAAGTTCAGAGTCCAACAAACTATCATTACTTCCAGTACTATATTTATAAGCTGGATTCTCTGTTCTTTGTGGAGGAAGATTTCTAACTTTATCCCAAGCGCTGGATAACTCTGGATTATTCGAATTTGTATTTGGATTTAAGCCTGAATTTGGAGCAATATATGTATTAGTAGTTGCATCAATTGGGATTCTTTCAATAACTAAGACAGTCTTTCCATTATCTAGTTTTCTCGGATCTGCAAATCTGTAAGTTGGATCCATGCTGGACTTATTGAAGTAATCAGTCCAGAAATATGACTTTGAGATTGGGGCAGGGGTATTTTCAATAGCTTTGAAAATTTCGGACTGTTCACCATAGGTCTCTTTCAATTTCCCTAATCGTCTATTATATAGTGGAATAGCAGCAACGGCTGGAATAAAAGAAGATAAGACAAATCCAAAGAAAACTGGATAAATTGGATTAACAATTCGACCTTTCTTCTTCAGTATAAACGGCAAAGCAACACCTGACACAAACCCAACTGCAGATAAATTCACAATAGTAGTAGTGGTAGATTTGAAAAATATTGATAGCTTTCTTCTTTGGTCAGAATTCAAGTCATGCTCGTTATCGTAGAATTTGATTGCTGTGAGCTTGGCTTCTTCGAAGAGGGTATTTGCATTGGACATTGCGATTACAACTGCAATTTCAGAATAGTTTCAACGGATACTAGGATTAGATTGGAACCAACAAAAATAGAACAACGATGACTTTATTTAAATAAGACTTTGAACTCACCAAACAATAAAGTACAGTTGCTCTAACTGGATTACGGGCTTTGCGATCTCTCACTGAATCCGAGTCACTATGATTAAACTCAACGCGCATAACGGAGATTCTGAAAGATCCTTAATCCTAATCAGCTATACAATTTTCAACATATACTAAACTTTTTTAGGAATCATTAATAAAATCAGTAACAACAAATAGTACAAACAATTGAAATAATGTTGGATAATCAAGAATTAGATTGAGAGGAAGAGAAAGAGTTGTTCATAATGTGCCACATGTTAGCACCGCCTTTACCATAGCCACAATAATTGTTAACATGAATATAGCTTTCCATAAGAATTTTTCATGAATTAACAATTCTAAATCTCGATAAGAAACAAGTCTCTTAGGTAAAGTTGGTATCTAATCATTTAAATTCAAAATAAAAATAAAACAAAATGATACCGCTATTCCAAAAAGTCAGCAAACTTCAAAAACTATCCCTAACTCAAATATCAAAGCGAACGTACAAGGTATTAGCAATAGAAACATCCTGTGATGATTCGTGTGTAACGTTACTAAATCGATTTTCACCAAACCAACCACCTGAAATTATAGATGAGATGAAACTCACACTAAACTCGATTGAATCAGGTGGGGTGATTCCAGCAGATGCAGCTAAACACAACAGAAAATCCATATCTATTATAGTGGATGAAATAATTAAAAGAAATCAATGGAACTCACCGTCTACCAAACCAGACCTAATTTGTGCCACTCGGGGACCAGGGATGATTGGCTCCTTGGTTGGCGGTTATCAGCTAGCAATTGGATTGTCTATTGGTTGGGGTGTGCCGTTAGTCGGTGTGAATCATATGCTAGGCCATTTATTAATACCCAGATTGGAAACCAATGGTGAACGGCCCAATTTTCCATTTTTAAGTTTACTCGTAAGTGGAGGCCATACAATGGTTGTGTTAAGTAGATCATTGTTTCAGCATGAGATATTAGTGAATACGTTAGATATAGCTGCTGGAGATGCATTAGATAAGTGTGGACGAGAACTAGGTCTTAAAGGTAACATGATCGGGAAGGAAATGGAGGTGTTTTTGAATAAGCATCAGGACCAATGGGGAAAGCTTGTTCAGATGGATTTAAAGGAACCGATGCTGAATGAATGGAATAGAAAAGATGTTCTGGCATATTCGTTTGCTTCTTTTATTTCTCAAATCAAAAATTCAATAAAGAAGTATCATGGGAATGAATTGCCTAAGGACGAATCAATTAGAGTTCGTATGGCATATAATTTACAAAAAATGATCTTTCAACATATAACCACGAAGATAAAATTGGCCATCAAAATTAAAGGACTAAAAGTTGATAGTTTTGTTTGCTCGGGTGGTGTTGGATCTAATATAACATTGAGAAATATGTTATCTGATCAATTAAAACCATTAGGGGTTGAACATTTCTATTTCCCTGAGCCTAGATTATGCACAGATAATGCAACTATGATTGGATGGGCTGGAATTGAATTATATGAAAGTGGATTGACTACAAGTTTAGGCACATCAGTTATTAGAAAGTGGCCAATTGATCAAATTATGGAACTGGAAGGATGGGTGAAGAGAAAAGTTTAAAAGGTTTGAATTAGATAACACGAAAGTTTGAAAATATTTAAAGAGTACATGAAACAATGTGAAAGAAACACAGTAGGGGGTATTAGTCAACAAACACATTCACAAGGATTGTATATAGTATAAACCAAAAATAAAAAAATATTTTTGTAATAGAGCTTAACCAAGAAAAGATTCAGTAATATGATAAGTCTCTACTAAACCTTTCCAAGTGGTATGATCCAAGTTGAAAATTATATGGGACTTGACATCAGGATGTGGTACACTTCTCTTAGTCAATTCATTAGCTTCTTGAATAAAAGGAATTCCACTTGAATCTCTACCAAAAATGACTCTTTCATTATTAATTAAGAAACTAGTATAGAACAAATTCTCGATACTTTTGCCAAAATCATTAGGATCAATGAAAAACTTGTAAAAATTGATCGGTCGAGTCTCTAACGTTCGTAGTTTTCTAAAACATTTAATTGCGTTGGCAGAGGTATCATCCTTTTTGTCCTCACTACTTAGATCACTAGCCAATTTCTCTTGTGCTGTTTTCGAAACATTTTTCTTTGAATCGTCTTTAACTCTGGGCCTGATTGTTCTTTGTTTTCTAACGATTTCCAATGGTCCCAATAAGAAATCGCAGGTAGCCGCTCTTCTAGAGCACCCATTGAAGAGTAAACCATTCGATAGCCAATTATACTTTATCAACTCATTGTCAGCAATGTCGTACCTCCTAGACCGATCATCTCTGAATTTCTCAATGAACATTTTAACAAACTCATTAAAATCCAACACTTTTTCAGAAACACCCAGTTTCAAATTGGATGTAGCGACCTTGGCCTGATATCCAATTTCTTTCATCGTTGCCGCATCCTTGGCTACTAAATTAGCATATATGGATCTCTTACTTTGTAAGAACAATGAGTCGGCTTCATTTAATGAGTCAGCCACTAATGTCAGTCCATCTTCTTTAGTTAAATCGTTTCTCTGTTGGATGAGTTTCTTGCCTAGTTTGCGATACCTGGACTGTAATTCAAATTGCTTCTTATCTGAAAAGGATTCTCTATGATTACTACCACCATTTTCACCATCTTCATCTTCATCTCCATCTTCATCGTCGTCATTTTCACTCTCTTCATTATTACTCTCTTCATCACTATCATTATCAGATTCGTCATCCGACTCTTCTTCTTGTGTTCTATTAGGATAAACCTTTTTTGGAATTGGAACTGTAGTTGAAATCCTAGAATCCAAGGCCCTCTCAATATCATCTTCAGATATCGCTATATTGGTAGGTTCCAGTTTTGCTTTTTTAAATATATTGACCGTTGTTTCATTGTGCGATCGTTGTTGTGACAAGGCTTGTCTTTTTGTAGGCATAATGTACTTGTACTATGTAGGGTATTAGAAGAATATGGACCTGGTTATTTCGTTTTTATGTAATGTATCTACCGTAAATATTGAAAATAATGAAATTAGAGTACCATGTTCATCAAATTGGAACAGACCTTACTTATAATTACGCGTTTTTGCTTCGCGTGTTACGTAAATGATAAGGTAAGCAGATAGTATAAACTACTTTGATGCAGTGTATACATATAGGAAAAGGTTGTAAAGAAAGAAAAAAAAGAAAGAGCTATACAAAGAAAACAAAGATGGATTAAAAGTAGGCAATTAAGTAAATAAAAGTAAATTTTTAAAACGCAATAACAACGAAGAAAAACAAGTGTAAACAACAACCTTAGAACTAACTAAAAACACAAAAAAGTAAACACAAAAGAGAACATATAACAAACTAAACTATATCGTTAAAATAAAGCTGGAAAAACATTAAACAAAAACAGCAAAATTACATATGGATATATAATGAATTAAAATCCAAGTCCTCCATGACTACCAACACCACCAATGGAATAAAAATCATTATCCACCAAATCGTCATGCTGCATAACCTCTTCTTTTTTTAGAGTTCCAATATCACCTAAATCTAATCCACCAATTAATTTTCCATTTGTTAAAGAACTATCCGTTATTTGTTGTGCTCCAGTAGGGGCTGATGTTATATTTGTATCATTTTGCGTAGTTAAAAACATATCCAGTTCATTTGGTGATTCCACTTTAATCATATCTTCAGCTTGAGCATTCGACAAATGAGATTGATGTGGAGCATGTAAATTAAGATTATTTAATGAAGTTGGAGTTTCTGTGGCTGCACTCGTATTATTCACTTTATGGTGCTGTAAGAAATGATCATCGGGGAGTGGAGAATCAGTCATGAACGCACCCACTGGATAATTAGTAGGTATCTCGGGGAGTGACTGTTGAGAATTATAAATCGGAGTAGGCTCTAAAATTTGAGGTTGTGGAGAAGGCCCAGGGAATGACGAACGATGGGATACAGACGATTGGTTAAAAGAAACCAAATAAGAATTCAAGTATTGCAAATGTTCCAAGGGACCAGTTAACAAATGCGGGACCGAAGATCCACCTTCACCAACATAAGCAGCAACAACGGCCTGACCTTCAGAAAAATCTTCGCAAATGGACCATTGATTAACATTTTCTTTACCAGTCATTGGGTCTCTTGGAAAATGAACTGCAAATTTTGGAGGGGATGCCAACTCGATTTGTAGTTGAGTTGTATTATTATCATCTATCAATTCTGTGTGGTTATTAATTAATGAGCATCGCATTATATTCAGTAGAGGATAAAATATCCTGAACAAAACTTTCTCATTTTGGAAGACTCCTGAAAAGAAATAATTTAATTCATGATCTTTTTTAGATAAAACAACTAATAAGTCGGTAGTCATCATTAAATTATTCATTAATCTTGGTGATAGATTTTGTAAATTCTTCAGTATAACTTGATTCCAATAACCTGATTTTAGTCGTTGCCAATTACCAACAGAAACGGAAACACAATCTATTAAACTATATCTTTCATTAACTTCAATAGGTATTTTGTTTTGATCTTCTAAAGCAGACAAATAGCCTAGCCTTTTCTTAACAACTGCTGCAGGACCACTAGAAGAAGAATTCCTTGAATGAATTAAATCCTCTGAATTGTTTATTGTGTCAATTTGTTTACCTGAATTTGAAATTGAAGAATCTTCCTGACGGCTCTGTTTTTCCATTTTTCTAGCTTTTGCTCTTCTATTTTGGAACCATATTCTAACTGATCTTTCCGACATACCAGTTTTATCAGAAATCTGCTTTCTAATGGTTGTGCTTGGATTAGAGTTTTTACTAAATTCCGAGATTAACAAAGCCAAGATTTCTCCTGATGCTCTTGATCTTCTTTGTTGTTGGGATGAACCTTCCTCGTCAATCTGGTGGTGAGTATGAGAATGAGAGTGGGTATGAGTGTAAGTATGAGAATGTGAGTGGTTATGAGATAGAGAAAAGCTATCATTAGATTGAGCATGAGTTAACTGATGACTTGAAGTTGAGGAACGACGACTAGCCTGGTGGGATTTGGTTGATTTGGTTGAAGAGGTTGGAGAAGACGATGATTCATTGTCTTGCATTGCCACATTTGAGTCTGTGTAAGATTCAGTTGAGTTAGAGTTAGTAGGATATTGGAAATTATTTGTTGGAGATACTAGTTGACCGTTGAAGGAGTTGTTAAAGGAGAGTAAATCATTCTCATCTAGTCCCTGTAGTTGCTGGTGGGGAATATTTGTGTTATAAATTAGATCAGAGTTAAAGTTGGAGAAGGATTCATGATTATTGTTGTTGTTCTGGTTATTGTTGACGAAGTTGGGGTCCTGACTCATGATGGATGTTGGTATATCGGAATGCAGGTTGACCCAAAGAGAGAATTGTAACAGGAAAAGTGTATGGAAACTAGGTAAATGTAGAGTTTTAATGAGTAAAAGGAGTAGGAAAGAAGGGTTGACTGAAACCGTATAGATAGGTAGTTACAGATGTGGTTGTTGATGTGGATGTTGTTGATGGAGGAAGCTTTGTTTGATAGGTAGAGGCCAAAGAACCCGGATAGCTTCTGGTGTACGGGTGTATTATGAGATGTTATCACTGCCATAACCACGACAGATCGCCGGTACCGGGGTAGCCCTCTTTTTATATAACTTACTTAAAACCAGGTTAAAATACACTAATATACAATAAAGATTCATCTTTCAATCGTAACAACCTCCACAAAACACACAAACTGATAGACCACTTACAACTGTCTCTACTAGCTGACCCATTCCTCCCAGGTCTTTATCTAATGAAAGAACACGACTTCCACAGTACGTACACTTGCGGACTTCGGGTTGAACTAAAGGTATCAGACTGATTCCACACAATTTCCATTCATGTCCTTCTTTCGACACAATGGACTCAATCGAATCATCTAGTTCATTCAATGACACACTTTCGTATTCATCTTCAAATCCTGGAATCGCAAATTTGACAACTAAATCACTGGCCTTATTTCCATTTGTTAACTGTAGGTATTTATAATATGCTAACCTATCATAATCCGTAACTATCCTAACTAATCCACTTTCAACTAACTTGATAATTGTTTTAGCTAATAATTTCAGTATTTTCAAATCTATTGGTTTACCGTGGCAAACGATATTCCGCTTTCTCATTTCCTCAACTTCTGGTCTTAAAAACAACTCGTACTGTAAATTATCAATTGCGTTATCGTACTTGAACTCACTTAACGGCTCTAATTCAGTAGTAATGTCCATGGCAATATCCATATTCATATCCATACCCGAATCACCGCTACTATGAAATGCTTCATTTAGTTTCAATTCTTGTATAATCAAATGTGGATTAACTCCAGTATATCCAACTTGCTCACATTTATTTTTATGCAATGGCATAATGGTCACAAACACTTCGTCATGAAATCTCCTAATCCTAGTATCTAGATATGCATTGTTAGGTTCATAGATTGAATACAACAATGCTAGATAATTACCACTTGGATCAACACACATTGAATTGATCCGGAATTTATTAATTCTATTAATCTCATTCAATTTATTTATCAACGGGATTTGAAAATTCATAATTTTCTTGTTGTATTCAAACTCCTTCACACTAATCAATGATTTGGATCCAATGCTCAATTTATAATGTAGCAAATCTTTGAATGCATTACTTAACAAAATACTAACAATGTCCTGACCTGGTTCTTTATAATGAACAATCGAATTGAATGAAACCAATGATAACAATTTGGTTGAAATGGTTTGGACTTCTAATGACTTATTATTCAACAATACACAATCCAATTTCCCAGTGGACAAGATACTAAAACATATAGTATCGTTAATCAATTGACTGAACTGGAAATTAGAAATGATACCTCGCTTTGGATCCAAATTTAACAACACCTTCTCAAAAGAATCATCAACGCTCAAACTCTTCTCTTTAACGTCAAATAGAATCCGTTTTAGTATAATCCGTTTAAATGAGGTGCTAACAGCAAAATAGCACATCAAACTCTCATCATCATTAATCCATCCTGAAACCTTACACTTACTAACATATTCATCATGTTCCACATCCAAATTTACGCTAAACTGTAACACTTTACGTAACGTCACAGTCTCGCTATCAAATTGATAAATCCAATGTTTATCACTTTCATTAAAACAAATAAACATTGATCCAACAACGATTGGCCAAATAGGTGGCTCACCAATATTGATACCTTCAAGCCATGAAATACTATGTATTCTTAGAAGTTTGATATCTGTTTTTGTCAATATACGACTACCGACATCAACGTCTCCTAGTTGTTCAGAAATGTTAGCCAATTGGACGAGGTTACCTTCTTTATACTCACTGATGATCCCATTCAATGAATCGGTAACATACGATAATAAACAGCGTTGAGTGTTGGAATCAACTCTTGTGGCAGACCAATTCAATTCGATAATGTTACAGTTTGCATTGGATAAATTCGTAACAAAGTCTCGGTTGCATTGGCCTAATCTAATGATTTCATCGTCTACCAATGCAACGTTAAGGATGTTTGTAGTTTGTTGTAGTGCACTTGATAGTCTTGAGATTCTGAATAAATCTTGTAAGTTTCCTATCTTTTCCGATAATTGTGGTTGTTGTTGTGATTGCTGGCCGTTTGGTGATGTTATTTCATTTTTAGGGTTTAGGATCGTTAGGTCATCACGGGAAAATATTAGTATGGCTCCGTCTTGATTCCATGAAATACTGTCTGTTGCATACGAGGGAAATATACGTGGGATTGAAAGGTCTTCCAACATTGATTGTGTGTGGTGTACCGTGTAGAGATAAGTGATGTTGTTGTTGATTAAGGGAGGTACAAAATTTCCAAATTTCAAAGCAAGCTAGTTGTGCGAGCAGTTGAACTTGATCACTGACGCGTAGTATTTGTTAATTGGGCTGGTTTGGTTTTATGAAATTCACAAAGACAAACTCACAAAAATACTTAGAATGTTCATAGGAATAACAGGAACTTTATTCTCAGGAATCTCTGACATAGCGACTTACTTAACAACACAGCATAACTTCAAACTACTAGCTTTAGAGACCGGTTACTATGAACTATCCACTGATTTTAAATCATTGAAGCTAATAGACACTCCAAATACCCAAACGACCCAACTGAGAGTCCACAAAACATTTCAAGATAATGAATCCTTGGTAAATTATGCAACCGCAAACTGGTTAGAGAATTTCATTATCGTGTCACTTAAAGACATGAAACTACTAGAACTGTTAATCAAAAGACCTTTTTTTTGTTTGATTTCAATTGATTCATCAATCACAACAAGATTTCAAAGGTCAGGTACAGGTAACTTGGAGTCATTTTTACAACAATCTGAAATATTGAAGTTTGCAAATGATGGCGAATTATTCAAAATCATGGATAAAGCACAGTTGAAAATCATCAATGAGACCAGGAGCTCTGTTGAATTTGCTGAAAAATTACAGAACTTGAATATTATCGATAATGAAAGATTAAGACCTAAATGGGACTCGTACTTTATGTCGTTGGCTGACTTAGCTGCATTAAGATCAAATTGTATGAAACGAAGAGTTGGTTGTGTTTTGGTCCGTAAGAATAGAATTATCGCAACTGGTTATAACGGTACACCTAGGAATACTAGGAATTGTAATGAAGGGGGTTGTCCACGTTGCAATAACTCAGGTCAGAATACATCGGGTGTTGGGCTGTCCACCTGCTTATGCTTACATGCTGAAGAAAATGCCTTGTTAGAAGCCGGTAGAGATAGAATTGGGTCTGATGCTATTCTGTATTGTAATACTTGTCCTTGCTTGACTTGTACCATCAAAATTGTTCAAACTGGTATTAAAGAAGTGGTTTATTCTCAATCCTATTCTATGGATGACTATAGTTCGAAGGTTTTCAAAGAGGCTGGTGTAGTCTTGAGACAGTTTATTCCACCTAAATATGGGGTTGTTGTTGTTCAGTAAACATATTATATATTATTAGGGAGATATACATTGTAAAAAGTAAAAATAAGTAAAGATATTATTCTCGTTAAATAATATAATTCAAATCATGCATCTTTCTTGTGAGACTATAACTCAAGCAATGCTTCTTCTTTCTTTGACTTAATTATCGCTGGTGTAGCAACAGGAGCAACATGTTCAACCTCTGGAGCTTTCAACTTACTGAATCTAGCCAGCAAATCCTCTTCATTGGAGTTTTCCATACTAACAGCAAGACATTCCGGTTTTGTAACATCTTCTTCTCCCTTCTTCGTTACAGTAACTTTTTCTTCCTCCTTTTCTTTTAATTTCTTTTCTTCTTCAGTTCTCATTTGCTCTAATTCATCATCCAACTCTTCATTGTCGTCTTCTATTACTAATCCACCCAATTTTACGGTAACATCATCAACCTGGCCAACTTGATTGGTCAATTCGTCTATTAGATCATTAACTCTTTCTTGTCCAGCTTTAGCATTAAGTGTTCGCAAAACATTAGAGTTTGATTGAAGTATATTAACCGTGAGCATATTGTTATTGGCTTCTTGGATCTTGGATTGAATCGTAAATAATTTCTCCAATCCGGAATGTGATGTTTTTAATTGGTTCTCTAGCAATCTCTTAGACCTTAATTTTAGTTTAGCTTCATTTGGTTTCTTATTACGGATCAACTCTCTAGCTGATTCCATCAATTCATCGATTCTCTTGGATATGTGATTACATTTGTTATTCAATATATAAATTGAGTAATTTAAATCGGCAATTGCTTTCTGGCTTTCATAATCTATAGGGTTAGTTGATTTATTAGAATCGGTGACTTGGACACTGATAACTCCATCAACTTCATTAAACTCGATTAGTTTGGCCAGTTTGGATAAATACAACAAACAACAATAGAAATCAAATCTATTGAATTCCTCTTCTTGATTTGCCAAAATGAATAAATGTGTAGAAAGTATTGGCGTATCTGAAGACTTTTCTTTTATAAAACTCAAAAGTTTTAAACTAGCTTGGCACATTTTTTCATAATGTATAAATTTCTCATTGGATATCAAACTACCATTACCATTTCCACTAGTAAACCCCTTAACTCTAACTTTATCAGACAATCCAAAAATCTTAGACAAAAATGAGGAAACTATACCAGGCTTGGATGCGTTGATAAATGATGAATATGGAACCAATGTATGGTCTTTGTTAACCATTTCGTCGATAACTTTGTCTAACCCTTTGGGTGTATAAGTCATAGCACCATCAAAAATAGTTAGTCTCTCCAGTATATCATCACTCTTAAACGCAAATTTTTCATCTTCTTTGAGTAATTCTGGGTGATTCACTAATAAGTCATTCAAGAATGTTTTCCATGTAGTAATGTTTGCCTCATAGCCTTCTTGATTTGATTCTTTCAAGTGACCAAAATCTGAAAAAAGAGAGTTTAATCTTGATTGCTTAAAGTTTGGATTCTTCAATAGAAGCTCTTGTATCGTTGACGGCATGTTTGTGAATGATGTTAAATATTTATTAGCAATTGCCTCTGTAGTTTCCTAACAACTTTACTAAAAGAATGAACCTCCTACTTAAAGTTCAAAACGAGCTGTTTACGTTTCAATTTTTAGTTAGGTGGCGAGCGATCTTGAACTTTGAAATCACAAAGGCAAATTGTATTCTGAGCGTTTTGTAACACTAACAACAATCACGATGTCCTTTGTATCAAATATAACAGATCCAACTATTGTTAAAGTATTGGTTTATTTGAATGAATTAATTAACTCAAATGAACAACCAAACTATAAACTCTTTCAGCAAGCTGAACTCAAGCTAAGAAATGATACATCATTATACACAGAAACAAATAAAATTAATTTAGTTCAGTCTTTATTTTCTAAAATAATTGAAGTCATTAGATCTGACAATTCAACTGGAGAAGCTAAAAATTCTTGTATTACTTTGCTGGACTCAATCTTAACTCATTTTGCGTTTGATGAAATCCTGACTTTTTTTAGCATAGATCAACTGCTAGAAGCGTTAACTAAAGGTAATGAAGAGTTGAAAGTTTTGGCCATTAAAGTGATTCAAAATGCTAGTCCGGCTGATTTAATTGCTAATACTCCTATAATAGTGACTTTCTTCCAGTTATTAAATGATTCTGAAACATCGGTTAGGTTGGTTAGTAATATTGAATCATGTATTGTTCAATTGGCTCTTGATGCTGAATTGGTTAGAAGAAGGATCCAGTCAAATGAAATTATCAAACAAATGAGAAAAATGAGACATAATCCAAAAGTGAGTTCCAGATTATTTGATTTATCAGTTGAATTATTACAAATTATTCCGGCTTTACCTTCTGAATTATATTTAGTTCCATTGGTTGAATTTGAAAAATCGGATGATCTCTTACTTGATTCATTGATTATTTCACATTATACCAAACTAATTGAATCTATATCATTGAAAGATACTTTGAAGCCATTGTATGATCAATTAGATGAACAAATTGAATATATCACAAGGGTCTATTTAGATGGATCTTTCAAGGTTGAATTAAAATTGTTTTTCAATATTGAATCAGTGATATTTTTAAGTAAATTAAGTCATTTGTTTCCTGCTAAATTTGAACAATTTGACAGGAAATATGGTATAGTTCAGTATGCCTCTAGTAATTATGAATCTGATGACAGTTCATTATTCTTACTAGGCAACACTAATCCAAATTTATTAACTTATAAATTAACTTCATTAAAAAGTTTAAGAATGAACTCCAAAAATATACAAATTTTCACTAATTTGATGCATAATGAAACCTTATTTACAGAACAAATGAATTTAAATTCTACTGATATAGTGAATTTAACCACAGATATTTTTTTAGAGTTCATGGTTGCTTTAACTTCAGAGAAATATGGTGTTATTAAGTTAGTCAATACTTGGCCCGACTTAGCTACTAGGTTGTTGGATGAAATTAAAAACGTTACTAATAAAGATATATGGGAAACTAAAGTTAAGACTCTTGAGAATTTATTAAAGTATAAAGATGAATTGGGTATTTGGACTAATAAAATTCAAAATGAATATTCTCTAATGAATAATAGCAAGAATATTAGTCCATCCATAGATGTGATGGATTCCACTACTTAAGATTATTATCTATAGATATATACGTCTCCTTCTCACCTCTTTTCAAAATTTGTAACCTGTATGTTCATATTGCTTTGTTGGACTGAGTAGTAAATTCAACTCGTTTTTGAATCATAAATGCATATTCAACAAATAAGGAGTAGTGAAAAGTATTTAAACTAAATATACAGAGCTACAAAATAATCACATTTACACAGAAAGGAGCTAGAAAAAAGGCTACAAATATAAGGAACCAGCACCAACAATATCTCTATGAACTAGCTCAACGGCTTTCTCCATTTTTTGTTCCAAAGCTTTATTACCTATCGTTTTGGCAGCATCAATCATTTGTTTTAACATTTCTTCCAATCTTCTAAAAGTTCTAATTAAAGAACCTTCATAGACATCAGTCATTTTACAAATTTGAGTAAAGGTAGCACCTCTACACCAAGCAAAAACAACTTCCATTAATTCAGATCTAAACGATTCGACATAATCTTTTTCAACCAATTCGATTTTACATTGTTTAGAAATCTTAGCGATATGAGCAGCCATATCTTTTAGTGATTTTAATGGAGCAGCTAATTCTGGCTTTAACCTTGGAGTTTCTTTAGATCTTTCTTGGAAAACAAAACATGATAATAATGAAGCACATTGTTCTGCAGTTAAATCTGTGAAAGTACCATTAAAAATTAGTTCGGTAAGTAATAACTCATCTCCAGTACTGATATCACAAGCAACTCTACCTTTTAATTCAACAACATCATTTTCAGTAATAAATCCTAATCTTTTCAAAACCCTTTGTCTATGTTTTAAATCATCCATTTGTATCACTGATTGAACCTCAGCTATTTTTAATTGTGTATTTTTGATATTATTTTCAAGAGTGACTTTCTTGGAATATTGTTCATACAAATCCTTTAATCTTGGAGATTGAGCCAATGGGTTTGAATACAGTTTTGAATCTAAAATTTCAATTTTTCTTAATAGCATCTTAAATTGATCATCTCCAATATGCATTTTTTCTATTGGATCTAAGAGTGGAATGCCATCTGGGAATCTTTTAACAATCTCTTTCAATGCCTTATTCAACGTTTTTCTTGCTTGTTTGTTATTAATATCTTTAGGTAAAAGAGATCTGCAACTACTAATACCTCTAATTGAACTCAAAGTAATTGGAATGACTTCATTTCTAGTTTCTTCACCTTCTTTAGCGGGTCTAATACCTTCAACTAAATTTGGATTCATTGGTTTAATTAAGTTCACAGGAGAATCAACGTACATTGTATTGACAAAAACTTGAACAAGATATGATTCATGATCACTGTATTTTTCAGATGGGTTTCTCTTATTGTTTCTTTTAAAAAAATTTATTACTATACCCCAACCATAGTCCATTTCACCAATTTTAACTTTGACTAATCTACCACCTTTCAAATGAGGTAGGATATTACCTGGATGTGAAATCACTTTACAGAAATCATCATTATAATGATCTAATTGCTTTCTGATATCGTAATATTCTTTGATATTTTCTTGGTCTTCAACTTCAACATCATCCATCTCTTCTTTCATTTCAGAAATTTTCTTTTCTAAGGCTGGAACAGAAATGGAATTTTGGTGTTGATAAAATGAACTTTCCAACATGAACTGGGGAGAAATACCTTCAACCCTCATTAGGTTTAAGATCATGTTATAACCTAGATGGAAAGCAGAGTCTAATCTATCAGCAACACCCTTAACCATTCCCTTGGCAACTTGAGGTTCCATCTTTTCATCAATCATCATAATAACAATACCACGATCATCTAAACCTCTACGACCAGCTCTACCAGACATTTGAATATATTCTCCACCGGAAACCCAACGGAAACCAGCACCATCCCATTTTCTAACTGAAGTAAAAACAACTGTTTTAGCAGGCATGTTTAAACCAATGGAGAAAGTTTCAGTTGCAAATAAAACTTTTAAAAAACCTTCTTGGAACAAAATTTCGATAATTTCTTTTAAAATTGGAAGTAAACCAGAATGATGGATACCAATTCCTCTTCTTAATAATGGTAGAATATTCTTGATTTGTGGAAGTTCTTTATCATCATCAGATAAAATACTAATTGCATTATTAAAGATTTTAGTTAACATTTCTCTTTCTTCTTCCGTGTTAAAATCTAATTTAGACATTTTCAAAGCTAATGATTCACAATCTCTTTTAGAAAAGGAGAAAACAATAACAGGGTTATACTTTTTAACCCAAATCATTTTAACAATTTTATAAATATCGGATTTACCATCTTTAGCACCACCTTTCCAAGATTTACCTTTTTTGGAATCGACAGATCCTGGGTCATCACCCATCTTATTACTAATAGAAGCCATAGCCTTTTGGAAGTTTTCTTCTCTGAAAGTACTTTTTTCATCAACAACTAAGTGAATACCATCACCACCAGCAGGGAAAAGGTAATGTTGTAGTGGCGTTGGTCTGAAATCAGTATAAACAATATGACATGGCTGATTATGGATCTTACAAATCCATTCCGCAAATTCCATGGCATTTGGGATAGTAGCAGATAAGAACACATAGTGAACTTTATCGGGCAATAAAATTATAGTTTCTTCCCAGACAACACCTCTTGACTTATCTCTCATATAATGAACTTCATCAAAGATAACCCAAGCAACTTCTCTCATAATTTCTGAACCTCTATATAACATTGATCTTAAAATTTCAGTAGTCATGACTAAACAACCTGCATCTGGATTGATTGTAACATCACCAGTCATTAGGCCCACATCACCAAATTCTGCTTGTAGTTCTCTATACTTTTGGTTACTCAAAGCCTTGATTGGGGAAGTGTAAATAACTCTTTGTTTATCTCTTAATGATTGAGCAATTGCGTATTCAGCAACAACAGTCTTACCAGCAGAAGTATGGGCAGAAACCAATACTGATTCTTGTCTATCAATACATGAAATCGAAGTATATTGGAAAGGATCTAAAGTAAATGGATAGGTTCTAGCCTCAGAGGTACGCTTATGCTGACCAATTGGGACATAGTTATAATTTGGTGGAACAGCAACTTGATGTCTGACTTGATGCTTAATTTGTAATTTATCATTGGAAGATTCATCAGATTCAGTTAATTTGTTAGAGGAAGCTAATAAACCATTTGAGGCCTTAACTTCTCTTGAAGCTTCAATTTCCAGGTCATCGGCAACAATTGGTTTGACTTCTTCAGTCGATTTAAGGTTTTTATTATCTATAAGTCTTTTCTCATAATTTCTGGACTTTTTATCTTTATGTTGATATTTTTTGAATTGATTATCTTCCTCGTTCTCCTTTGTAAAAGAAGATCTTTTGTTACTAGGTTTGTTTTCAGTGGTTTCAGTTGGTTTGTCCTCATTTTCTTGAATCACGTTTTCGTTTTCTAAGGTTGGAATGTCGGCCGGCACCTCATTAAAAACTCCAAATAAGTCATCCATTGTCAGTCAATGTATAATTATAATTGATGAACCTGGTCTTACTTTAAGATTGTGTATCAATTAAACAAAGAGGGTTGAAACTTATGTTGTTTAATCACTTTTCAAGTTTATAATTCCAAAAAATATTTCCTACAAATTTTTCGTGCGGCTGATAGGAAGCATTTATCAATTCTTGCCATATAAATGAAAAACAAAGCTACTTAGAATTAAATAGTATACGTACATTATATCTATATATAAATATAGTTAGTGTATCAGCAGACAAATAAAAAAAAGAGGGAGAGCTAACAATACCACAGAAAAATAATATTAAAATAAAAATCGAGTGGAGAAGGAAAAAGAAATAGGAAGTTATTAAAGAAAGAAGAGGATATACAGGGTGAGAACTAATAAAATAAAATAAAATAAAAATAAAAATAAAAATAAAAATAAAAATAAAAATAAAAATAAAAATAAAAATAAAAATAAAAATAAAAATAAAAATTGGAACAGAATAAGCAAGCTAGTTATGAAATAATAACTATAGGACGACTAAACTAAAAACCAAACCATTAGAAAAAAGCTTTTCAAAAGCTTGGTATAAAACAAAATAAAGCACATCTTTAAATCGGAAGTAAATCAATTTCTAACTCTTAGGATCAGCAAGAAGGGAAAGAGACAAAAAAAAATAGTTAAATGTTGCAGAAGATAGAGCAATAACGAAATGATATAGTAAACTAGAATAAAAATATAAAAAAATCATTTAGATGAAAAAACCTAATTAATTATACAAGAAGTAAAAGTAGGAAGAAAAAAATAAAACTTAAATAATCAAAAAAAAAAAAATTGAGAATAAAGAAAATATAAATAATAAAAATAAAAAGTAGAACAAAACACAAAACTGAATGAAAAAAGCAAAGAAAACCAAAATTCAAAAGAAGAAGAAAGAGAAATATCTAAACTTTTTGATACATTAAGATATACGCACTCTTGCTATTATTCTGTGAGTTACCACCATTAATACCATTCTCTATAACTTCATCACTTGAGATCTTACTGATTTGAGTATCATCAATTCTAATCCATTTATTATCCGGAGGAGAGCAAACATCAACTGTATAATGTCCCCCTGAAGTTGATCTCCCATGATGATAAACAACACCAACTAATTTATACTTTGGAATTTCAGAAATTGTATGTGATAAACAAGATGATGGTAGTGTTAAATGGTGACCATATTTAATTGGTTTATGGATTTTCTCAACGCGTCCTTCAAATGTGCTTTTAGGTTTGAGTAGTTGTTGTTTTCTTTGATATTCTTGCTGTTGTAATTCCTTATTTTTCTTCTTTTGTTTACCAGATGGAACAATTTCATATGAATCGTCACCTTCGATAGTCTCTTCAGTTGTAACAAATGAAAATCTTTTCAAATGAATAATTAATATTTTAGGTAATTTATCAATGAAATTCTGTTTTTTGGCAACCGTATTACCATAAGAAATTTCTTCAACTTCAGCAAGTTTGCTGAAAGCACTAACTAAATCAACAGTATTGGAGTCACTGATATCTAATTGAACATGCATAAAAGGATCTAAAGTAATTGAAGATTTCTTAGCATTTGGTGTCTGTAAAACTGATCTAAATTGGCCACCAAATAGGTTAACAATCGGAGATGGTTTAACTTCAAACGTTCTTTTAGCAGCAATCTTTCTGTTAATACCAACTTCTTGCCATCCTTCTTCATCATTGTTCTTACCACTGCCGTTTGCAGTTTCCTTATCTTTAATAAAATCAACCGCTGTTGTTACATTTCTTCTAGTTTCTTTGTCTGTTATAATAGAAGTGATTTTTGTTAATTCATTATTTGGTAATTTAGCTATACTCTCGACGCATTCTTCATGTATACCATCCAATAAATGACCTAAAAATTCTTCAGCATCTTCTTGTGTACCCCATTTTAAATGACGGAATCTTGGTAGTTGTGCGATTGAATTATAGAAAGCAAGTGGGTTTATCACATCATTTTTACCATTATCAGAACTTTTTTTGAAAGATTCCAGTAAAGTTAAGCAAGCATCAATCATTGGAGTTTTGGAAGCAGAAGCATCTAAAGAAGCTAAAGTCCATTGTTGTATTATATTCAAGGTTTGAGTGAAAGGTTCACAAACAAATAGTAATTGTAAAATGGAATTCATATAGCAGATACTACCAGCATTTAATAGACCATGAGGATTAATTAACTCTGACTTGTTTTGTGCAATCACCTTTGGAAGATATGGTTCATCGAATAGTATTCTTAATAACAAAGCACCTAATGGTTTTAATGTGTTATCCAATGGGATTGTTGAAGTTGTATTTTGTGCAACTGGGGAAGCTTGCTTAGCAGAACCATTGGTTGGGGGAGTTGGAGATGTAGATGATAAATGATTAGTGGATTTTGGTTTAGGAATTGAACCTTGAACAACCATGCTCCAAGCCATCTTAGGTTGTGGTGTTGCAGTTTTCGATAAATCAGGCGTAGATGGTGGAGAAAGTAGAGATTCTTTAACATCCTTATTATTTTCTTTAGTTATGGTCGTTGTTGATATGCTTAGAATAGCAGGATCTGTTCCTTTAATGAGTGCTGGCTTTGATGGTGCTGTCACTGTAGTTATTTTCTCGGTTGTCGTGGCAGCGTTAGTAGCTATGTCTTTCTTGTTGTAATTTTCTTTTTCAGAGGAAGTCTTCCCTATTAGTTTTTTAATTTCCTTATGCTGTCCATTTGATTGTTGTTTCTTGTGCTGTATGTGATTTTCTGTTGGAAGTTCTTTAGTTTCCCCCTTCTTGGGAGGAGGGAGAGGTAATTCTTCTGTGATGATTTCCTTAATGAAGGTTTCTTTGGAGCCATTTGCAATAGCAATTGCCTCACTAAGATGTTTCCCAAAGGCGTATGTAAAATTAGGGATCTTGAATTGTGGTAGAGCATTTTTGTGAGAGAAGAGTGAATCGCCTTCCGGATAATCAGAATTTGTTAGCAGCCTTCTATTTCTCAATGCTTTTTTTCTGTAAATGCTGAATTCGGATTCATTAGTACCAAAATAAAGAGGTAAACGTAAGCTCACTATGGAATTCTCTTTAGATTTATAAGAAATTGAATATGATTTGTTTCTTAGTAGAATATCTTGAAATTTCTCCGAATCACTTAAAGAAAGGGTTGGATTTAATTTCGGGTTTTTAAAAGTGAGATGTTTATAATGTGATATGGATTCAGACATGATAAGTTATGTGATAATGTGATGTAGATGGTAAGGATAGTTGTGTGAACATACAAAAATAATAAAGGAGATTAAAAAAAGGTATCAAATGAGAATAGTAGATAGGAAAGGTTATGCTTTTTTTTGTTGTTTATCGTTTAATGAACGAAGAAGTTTTGAAGTTTTGTGGAGGTGATGCTATTAGAAAATAAAAATAAAAAGAAATGAGATTATGTGAATGCAAGTATATTGAACAAGGAGTGTCTATATAAATATCTGTGTAATAGACCTCTCCTATAAAAAAACAAGTGGAAGTTTTAAGTTCAAAGGAAAAGAAATATGGCTAACAATGCAGAGTAACGCAAAAGAGAAGAGTGCTATGTAATTAAGTTATGAGAAGAAAGAGAAAGTTATCCAACTGTATTTGAAAGCCTGGAATCGTTGGGTTTGTGAAAGCAGAAAAAAGGTTTCAACAGGGGCAGACTTGCCACAAAAAGTGAATTTTCGAGTTGAATTTTCAGTTGAGCTCATTCGACGAGCTCTGCGTTCTGCGTGCGCACGACCTACCTTTAATTAGAGTATTACAAGAATATACAACTACACAATTGAGCCCATTGGAGGCTATTAGAAATGGTATTCTCTGTTACAAGACCTTGAAGAGACTGTCTGTTTGTCAGGTAGATATAGGTAGCTAATAAGTGGACGCAATGTAACATCTTACATGACTTGTTTTGGTTCATTAACATTTGGAAACCTCCCAGACATTTACAACAACCATCTTTAAATTCATCTCCAGAAGATCCTATGTCATCCATAATCATGATCTTTCCATTTTCACCAACGCAAATCCTGTTTGATGTCTCAAGTGTGTATATTGTAAGTGTTCTTGATTCGAGTATTGTCAAAGCATCATGGAGCAACAGATCGGAATTATTACTGATGTCTATTTCATTAGTTATTGATTGAATCAAAGAGTGAAAAATCATAGCCTTTTCTGTATTTAATTGAGGGACAATATTTTCATCGTTATCAGTTCTATCTAGTATGTTAAAGAGACCAGAAGACAAACTGTTGATCAGTTCCTGTTGTGAATAACTTACGTCTAGTAATTCTTGATTGGCTGGTAACTGTGGACTCATTGAGCTATCATTTCAGACTGAAGAACTTAGGATAAGGAAGTAATGAGATGTAGACTTAAAGACAATGCAAATTAAAATGTTATAGAAGGCAATTTGTCTTCTTAAGTTCTGGGCCGTTAGCAATAAAAGTCCTGATTTTCGCATTAACTTGTTTGTTTCTGTTTAGTGTATCTAAATCTTTTGAGTCACGCACATCAAGAAACTATTTACCGAAAATATCAACGTTTTCTTTATTCTCCTCTCTCTCTCTCTCTCTCTCTCTTTCCCGCTGGATTGAAGTTGACCTTTCAATATTTGATAAGATTCTAAAGTTTGTTTTTTTCATAATACTATACTTTATTTTTGTACAGATATCTGTTCATATATAACTTCATGATAAACAATTGAGCGGGGAGGAGAAGGAAGGGAGCAAGATTTATGTTACATCGCATCGTTAATTTTTGAAATTATAATACAATTACTTAATAATACTTAATATGTAATTCCTATTTTGAAACTAAAAAATAGTTATTTCCATCAATATTTTATCAGGTAGCCATTTTAAGTCTTCTTTCTACTATCAGTTGGGCAGAAAGAGAGAGGGAAGCTTTGCTACAATTTTACAACTTAGTCTGCTTTTCAGTAAAATTTGTGCCATCTTAAAGTTCTAGATTTCTAATTACCTGAATTCAGAGCTAAATTTTTATATTTTTATAATTCTGATCTATGTATAGAGGGGAATTTAAAATAAATGCAAGTCTTTAGAGTTCCAGAAATATTTCACAACGTTGTTCGTGCAACTTAAGTTTCATGAAGAAGTAGTTCAATTATCTAAGTTGTAAAAGATCTACAAATACAAGGAACCCATCAAATTAATGCTAGAACCCTATCAAGTATTTTATATAAAAGTAAAATTCAAAAATGACTTTTATTTGAAGTACATATTTAATTACAGGAATTCAAGTTCATTTAGTTAATGGTACCATTATACATTACGTAGAAGTTTGTACTAGACAGAAAATTGATCGTTTAGGATAAGGTAAATGTAATACTATACAAACCAGTCGATGTATATATAAATATACATAGTTATATATGAGTCAACGAATCAATTGGTACATGCCATTAAAATATACAATTACATTGAAATTAGATGCAAAAAAAAAGAAAACAGTGATAAACGTTGTTTACGAAGTTTATATTGCTCATAAAAAAGTGAAAAAGAATCTCTTCGGATTTTATGCGCTCTTACTCTAACATCGAATTTCATAATGACATCATAATTTACGATGCCCAGTATGAAATAGATGCCAAACATAAGTATCTATCTCTCCTGCATTGTATGATGACCATTAATTAAAAAAAAAAACAAAGCTAGCCAGTATACTTTCAAACTTTCAAATAGATTTGCCATCTTTGGATTCCTTACGAGCTATATGATTGGCTAGTTTCAACTAAGTGAGAAATCTGATTCACTTCCATCTTAATTACTTTTATTGAGATCTTCCTTTCATTTAAACTTTTTTAAACTTTTTTGAAATTTGTTTCCGCGCTGTGCCGTAGCTGAATAATTGACTAACTATACAACGCAAAGAGAGAAATCCGAGATCCACCAATAAAAAAAAAATTAAAGACTATAACTAGAAATACTAAAGAAAATTTTAGCTAGAATTTTCGATGAGTAACATGCAATAGACTATGAATACTTTTTAACAGTTGCTAAGAGTCATTCAATAAGATAATAAGGATCTTACCCTACTAGGTTGGCATCTCCCCAAAATAAATTTTTGGAAAAAACTAGTAACATCTCTCTAGCCCCGTCTCAGAAGACCCGATTAGGAAAGTAAGAGTTACTGTTTATATTCACTATGTAAAATTTGAAAAAGCACCTAAATTATTTTCGAGAATTCGCCACCCAATTAGAACTCCTACACAAACCAAAACATACTTATACCGAATACAACAAATTTAAATAATAAAAGTAACCACAAACTATATTAAGTCAGTAAAGGAGACATAGCCTTAAAAATAATCAATTATAAATAATAAAAAATACACAAAATTATTTGCTTCTAGCAAGTAGAAATCTGTTAATTAAATACTAGACTTATAATAAGTAAGCAGCAGCACCGGCAACAACAGCAAAACCGGCAACACCAGCCTTAACAGCAGCACCTTCAGCAGTAGTTAAAGCTGGAACTGAAGAAGCAGCATTAGAAGAGGTGGCAACTGAGGTTTCTGAACAAGTAGTAACAGTTTCAGTGGTAATAGTAGATTTGACGGTACATGGACAGTCAGTAATGGTCAAAGTGGTAGCACCAGTAACAGTAATGGTCTTACCGTTGGTGACAATTTCAGTGGCACCTGGACAGTAAGTGGTGAAAGCAGTAACAACTTCGTCAACGGTAGTTTCGTAAGTGATGGTAGAAACAGTACCGTTAGAGTAAGCAGCGAAAGCAGAGGAGGCTAAAGCTAAAGTGGATAAAACTGAGAATTGCATTTTAAATATTGTATTTAGTGTAAGCGAAAGACTGTGACAAGTATGCGTGGAAAAGAGAAAAGATTTGAAGTAGTGAAAAGGGATTCTGAAGTAAAGAGTGGGAAGACCTGTATTTATATTCTCCTAAGATCTGAATAAGTTTTTACACTACATAACAACCATCACAACAACAAAAACAACCGTATAGAGAGAATTGGGTAACTCACGTCCCAACTACTAATTTTAGAATACCGCGAGACACCGCGCAGTTGCCCTGTAAGAAAAAATTTCATTCATCCGCACTCTGTAGTTTATTTCCGCCTGGCTATTTTGTATCAATTTCCTAATCAGGACACCTGCCATCCGAATGGAGCTCTTTTCCCTATCAAAGGAGTGGTGCACCATATCTTCAGGCAACTAAAAAAATTTACCATAGAAGTAAAACACCCCTTTGGCGACAGGAAGGTCCTTAAAAGTGTGCCGCATATAGTCAGGTTTAGTTACAGGCAACAGGTATGGAAAGAGAGAGAGAGTGTGTGTGTGTTTGTGAAAGTTTACCTCTTATTAAAGCAATTTCAAAATTATTACATAGCACACACTACATAGCCCATACTACATAAAACATGCTACATCAGAATACAACTTATGAGTGTAGAGAATTCCTAGCTTAAAGATTGTAATTTATCTCTTTATTAGGTATATTTTTTAGAGGTGACACTACAATTATCTTAAACACATATTTTTTTAAATATAGTATATACTATCCTTTTATGGTCCTATTTTACTGTCCATATAGTAAGAACTAATTTGCTAGAAGAGGTTATTAGAGAAGAACTTTTGATTTGATATATATATAACTTATGCTCAAGTAATTCGTGCTAAGTTGAATAAATCAAATCTCCATTACTTTTAGCATTGGTTTTACCGAGTTTTTGTTGTATAGAGAATTGCGAGAGTTGGATTTTTATTTTTATTTTATAAATCTCACGTAATGAACGAAGCCATATATGGGGGGAGTGGTTATACAAAAATATATTAAGTTTTCAGCTCATCGAATTGATCGTATGTATATTCATGATTAATTTGAATATACCATATCGAAATTAGTAAATTCTTAGATATCATATCAAAACACCCATTCAAATTATATTGGTTTGTTATTATTTGGACACTATGACTACAACTATGACTACAACTATGACTATATGGTTTAAAAATAATGTTAGTATCCAATAACATCCACTAGTTAAAACATACTAAAGGTGTTTTGGTTTAATTTTTGTTTATATATTTTCTTTTTCTATATTTTGAGTTAATTTAGGTTGTTTGCAGCAAAATTTGGAGGATAGTTAATGTCCGAGAAAATTTTCTAGAAACATCCGAAAAGTAAAATTCTATCACTGAAATGAATTGCATAATTGTTAGATTCAAAATTTCAATTCATGGAATCACATTTCCTACTGCTATTTCAATTGTATAAATATGTTGCACTATGTTATAACTTGTGTGTGTTGGGATATATTCACATAACATGACAATAATTGGTGGGTTATGACTCATAAACAATATTTGTAGATAACTGTCACTGATTGATACACTCTATGACATATTATATAAATAGGTATGCGGTTTATTTTCATCCTCAAAATGGATAAAGTTTTGTCTCAAAATGGAGTTTCGTTTTGGTCTATATTATCTTTAGCAACATTGTGCTATGGTTACAGACACTATATATAAAACTGTTTCTATATAGTTTTTTATATCCATTCAAGCTGTAATTGAAGTTGAATTGATACGATGTTTATAAGATCTTCCTATATACATTTATATCAAACTTCTCTAATTTAATTATGGACTCAGATAATCACAATATTTTAGTAGCTTATCAATTAAAGAGACTTTCTTATATGAATTTAAGCAAAGCATATCTCTATTCGTTCTTCGACCATACTTTAGATTTCTCTAATAATTATAGATTATAACCTCAGTTTGTCACTTGTTTAGAGAAGTTGTTTAATCAATTCAGAATTCCTTTAACCTTCTCTTTCAAAGAAGTGAGATTTTTATGTTGCATTTGTTTGTATGTAATATATGCTCGATTAAGGACACTAAACCACCATCTTGCTGTGGATTAAATATGTTTTATTACGTAAGACAAACCTGCTTAGCAGACCCCAAAAAAACAAAGAGATTTCAGCGCTAAGCCTGTCGTTTAATCAAGGGGGCAAAAGTGCCAATACTCTTATCAGAGATACTTAAAGTTATATAATTGTATATAGTAATCTGAACACCCAACTAATTTACAAAAATTTATAAACTTATCGAATAATATATTCCATATAGGTAGGTAAATTCATTATTACGACATTGAAAGAATTTTCAAATGAGATGATTCTGTGGTAGCATTTTGGAGGATTATATCAGCCAATATAAGTTGTGGGTAAGTTTAGCAATGTCACTTTTTACATTGTATTCATATTAAAAAATTAGTTGTCAAATGGTGAGCAACTTCTGTTTTATTTTCTTTTACATGTTACTTACTCACTTGGACAAATTGGCTCTTTTTTGTATTTAAATCCTTTAAGTCCATTCAAACTATAAATCAATTAAAGTTCAACTTTTATGATTTGCTTGATTTTTGGTTCCGTAATCATTATATGTCAATCGTCATAATGTTGAAATTATTTATTTCAAAGATACCCAGTTATAACTAAGTAAATTTTTCTGGTAGAGGTTACCTCTTTATTCGACTGTTGTATTCATATACAACTTTAAAACTTGAAATATGAATTTCAAGCTGACAAGGGATTTCTGGAAAAATATATTTGACTGTATCAAATACAAATTTCATCCATCAGTTGATTATTGCGTATCTAATTGGAATTCCTATTTCATTATATGTAAGTATAACCAAGCGTATTTTTAATTGAAATGTGTACCTTTTGATAGCACTCAATCCGTATTCGATTGACACAGCAAATTAAACTTACATGGAACGCAGATCAAAAGCCAGCAATTATTTCTGAGCAGGAAACATCTAAGCGCAGCCATTTACATGATTATATGAAAAATATTTTTTTATCAAACAGTCTTGACTATAATTTTTAATTTTATTCTTCAAAAATAACAGTTTTACAGATGTTCATGGTCACATATCTGGTGTTCAATCGATAATTTTTGCCTATCAAAAAAAAATATTTCCATTCTACATTATTTGAATTATTTGAGTAATTAACAAATTAATGAAATCATTTATTTTAATAAAAAATTCCATCTTAACTGACCAGGATTTAAAAGTTTAATTTAACGAACCAATCACACTTTCAACGAAATGTAGTCTTTTATACGAATTCTGTTTAAGAGAATCTATGTTGGTGGTTAAATTTTAATCGTTTTAGTTGTAGGCTAGATATAAGTAAATTTAAAGTTTACATCTCCTAATTTATACAAAAAATAATGGTTTTATGAAATAATGAATATTTAATTTGAGAAGGCAATAGAAATAGGATAGAAAGGCCAGTTAAAAAAACATCAAGTTAACTCTCACTCAAAACCACTGATATCTTACGTAAGCACCAACGCTAACTAAACATAAACCTTCAGTTTCGCCGGAAACAAGCAAATAGTTCGTCAGGTGAATGGTCATGTGGTATGTTCACAACACTACTGTTGGAAAATTAAGAGAGCACTCAACCTCTGTATAATCTAAAAAAATATGTTTGTCCCAGAGACTAATGAGAGAAAACTATGTGAGAGACTATCCAAAGTCTGCAACTCATATCAACTGCCTTCTATCTTGGAACCGCAACAATCACTGGCTCATTCAAACTACACCCCTGACCAATTCAAGGCTAGTATTTTTCATTCTCCGACTTCATTGATAGATAGTCCTTCAACATCCATGACTGAGTCAACTTTAATTGTCGGTCAAGGTATCACAAACAATTCAGGGATCCCCTTAGGTCCAATCAATAAAATACCTTCTTATCAATGGAGTTTTAAACATGAAGAGTCTGATCATCACCATAATAAAGGTAAAAACATTTTGAATGGATTAGGTACAACCGATTCTATTTCTTTATTAGCTGGTACATCAATAAATTCAACTGCTTTAAATTCTAGATTAATGAGATTACCAATTTTGAATAATAAAAATAAAAATAAGAAGCGTTCCATGCTAAATGGATTACCTTATTATAACAAATCAATCGTTGATAAACAAATTCGTGCTTTAAATTTGAAGAAAACAAATATTAATCCACAAGCAATCTTTAATGCTTCACATTTTTCCATTCAATTTAATGAAACCGTTGATGATATTGAATTTTTGCACGGTCAGGTTGTTTTAAATCAATTTCTAAATAATAAAAGAATCATGAGAAATTATCAATGGATGGAATATTATCAAGACATAAGCGATAATTCAAATTTAGTTAAAGACATTGACACAACTTACAGCAAAACAACAGTTAAATCAGTTGCAAAATTTGAAAGATATTTACAAAGAAAAGATCAAAAAATTAATGAGATGAGAAGACAAAAAATGGAAAAAATGGAAAATATGAAAAGAAAACAACATGAAAGAATGATGACAAGGGAAAGGAAAGAACAAGAGAAAAGGTACAAAAAGCAACAGAAAGAAATCGAAAAAACGCAAAGAGCCGTATATGACCAGCTTGAAGATGCAAAAGATGAATCGTCCTCATCTTCCGACTCAGATTTAGATGATGAGTCAAACAAAGAAGAAGAATTACAACAAGAAGAAGATCAGTTTGAAGATGAAATTGAAATTAGTGATTCCGAGTTAGTTACTGATGCTGATTTCCAACCTAGATATGACAGATTTAGTGAAAAAGACGTGATATTAAAAGATAGAGAAATGATCATAGAAAAAAGTATGCCTGTTGATGATAAAGAGCTATTTAGATATCAAAGTATGCTATTTGGTATTAACGCTGCTCATCAAATGCAGACTGATGCCAAAATGACAAATGGTATAATTAGTACTAATGTTGTTAGGCTTAGAAGAAGACCGAATCCTAATGCATTAGGTTATTCTAACATTAGACGTCATAAACCTCCTTTTGCTGCTTGAAATTGAAATTATGGACTATTTTGTTAAGTTATTTTTATTTTTGGCTTAAATTTTTCCTTATTGTAAGTTGAGCTTTTTTTTGCTTTATTATTGTACACTATTATATGAATTTTTTCCCGTTATTCCCATGCTTTTAAAAAGAATCCTAGTTTAAATGATAAGAAGATCAATATCATGAATAAGTTATACATCTTTAATCAGTATCGATTTTAGGAATCCAAGGGAAGCAAAAAAAGAAATTATAGCACTGAAAAATACAATAAAGTATAGTAAACGTATAAAATTTACAAGATCGTTAAGGGGTAAAAAGGGTAAGTTATAAAAAAAATATGACTTAGTAGAAGACACAAAAATGACAAAAGGAATATATGATTCACAAAATTTTGGAATATTTAATATCGCTTCTCAATCTGTAAACCAATAAAGCTAAAATAATTAGTAGTATAATAACTGGGACCATAATTATTCTGATGACATGGAATAGACTACTTAAATTACTTTCAACTTGTTGTTTGAATTCATCTTGATGAGTTGACTGGGCAGTAACTAAATATTGTTCGTGCAACTTACTTAATTTTAAGTCTAGATTTTCATTTTGATTAAGTTGTAAATCAAAGTATTTATTTAATGATGAGAATCTACTATTAAATGATTCTAATAACTCATTTTGATGTCCGATTAATCTTGAAACGGAGTCATACTTCAAATTTAGTTCTTCAATTTGTTGTTGTAATTGTCTTTGAGAGTTTGAAACCTGTGTTTGTTGGTTAGATAATGACAATTTAATTGATTTATTGATATCATATATCTGCTTTTGTAGTTGAGTAAACACCTGTTGATTAGGTGTTGCAATACTATCTAACTTGTTGTTAATCATTGACAATAAGGTATTATCATCTGAGACCAGATCTTGATTTTGCTGTGATACCTGTGAAGGAATTCTTGGAGAACCACCATTCTGCTGATCTAATGAACCTCTTAATTTAGCCTCTTGATTACGGAAAAAATCACTATTACGAGAGGGACCACTATGAGATATTTTCGGAGTAGGTTTATATTTCGGGACTAGAGTTTGCTTAATTTCAGTTTTTAAATCGTCAATGAAAGTGGAATAAGAATTTAAAATCAATAATTCAAATTGCTCAGTTTTAACAACATCTTTAGGAGCACTAGCAGTTGCACCAATGACAAATTCAGAAGATAGGATTGAGCTCAAATCAATTTGATTGGTTTCCAAAACCAAGATGTTATCAACAGTAACTTTGAAGAGACCCTTTTTAAAACCAATCTTAACAGTTGAAGGAACATTTGAACCTTGAAATTCCCAAGTATAAGCACCAATAAAGTCTTCGTCTTTAATAATATCTTTAGTACCATCATTTAAGAACACTCTAACTACAGGACCCATAGAAAAGGTGCTGGCATCAAAAGTAATTTGTAAACCCTTATACTTTAAAGGGCCACCAAAATTATCAGTTTTAAATTGAGCATAAGAGTTTGAATCAATGAGCCAAATGGAGAAACCAGAATCGGTTTGTCCAATTGATCCTAAAGATCTAAAAGTTAAGTCAATAGAGAACTCATCTAGATCAATTAATTTTGCAGGGTTTGACCATAAAGAACCAAACTGGATTTCTTTTTTTAAATTTGAAGAAATTGCAGGTTTTGGAGTTAAGATGATACGACCTTCATCAAAAATAGCCGAACCTGCTAACTTCCAACTTTTTTCAAGATCAGATGAAGATTGAACCTGAACTAACTGAGGCAAGGATAATTCGGGGATCAATGACTCTTGGTTTGAGTCAGATAGATGAGGTATTGTGTGTGCCTGTGCGAGACGAGAGAATTGAGAAACGCAAGCTAACAACAACGAGACACAAATCCAGATGGAAGAGAAAAAAAAACTGGGATGCGCCATTTTTTGGGGGGAGGGGGGTTGTAAAATGGTAGAGAGTTGATAAAAATGACAACAAAGTAAGTTTGATTGAACTGAGCTTATGAATAACTGTTGATCTAAAAATTGAAACTTTGGCACCGTGTTTTTTAACGTGTCTTTTCGAATGAAAAATGCCGACGCAACACAGCCAGGACGACGCACCGATATGTGATGTGGGTTACGCAGCCCGTGTTTGCTTGCTTGTTAATGGACGTGGACGGACAAGAAATTGAAGATCGAGAAAGTGAAAAGAACACAAGGACAATTGAGTTCACGAAGTTGAAGGGCAACAGCTCTTTTTGTATCAGTCCTATTACATACACGCTATTTCTATTAGCAATTGCTTTTTGGTATTTAGAAGAAACTATCACATTAATTCTAATTGCAAGGCTCTCTGACTCATTATAGGTACGTTTCCTCCTCTTATGAGCGATTATGCCATTCTCTCCTTTCCTTCGTCTTGTCAAGCCTTCGATCCTGATACTGACTATCGATTGCAATATTAAAGATAATAATAGACATTAAAAGAAGCCTTCTATAATCTATTTAATTACGAATTAAAAATAAGGATTCCCATTATCGGTGTTTATTTGACCACTTAGAACACTTCCAATTTTTATTTCCGTTTATTCAACACATTTGTTGTACTAAGCTTTATCTCATTCTTTATTGCCAGTGTCCTTTGAACTTTTGACTGGCTCAGGTGCCCATATAGATAAGGCCAACACGCCTCTTATTACTACAACAATAACAACTTCCAAAATTCCTTCTGCAACTCGAGACCTTTCAAAAGACCTCAACAAAGCAATCTCTTCTCAGCTAGCTATTTTCACAACCACATTAAACGACTCTAACTGGTCTTCTTCCTTGAAGCAGATTCAGTATTTGCTAGACAAACATCCTCAAGTTTATAAAGGATTTTTAAGAAGATTAATCACTACTATTGCAACTGAAGTTTCTATAGATAATTCATCATCATCTTCGGTCACTGCTAAATTAATTGCTCAACAACTAAATCATTTAACTCTAATTGAGCCCTCTAAAGTTAACGTCATCGTTGGAAGTTTAACTATTCCAGATTCTGAATTAGCTCGTTTATTTACATTAAAGCAATTCTATAATTTTTTCGCTTTATCTGAATATCAACAGATCTTAATCAGCTTAGCTATTGAGAGTTCCCCTGATTCTGCAACTAATACCTTTTTATTAGAACAACTTCCATCTATCTACTTACAATCTTTACCAGGTGTTGTTGAGTGGATTTATAAAAGTGAAGAAAACAGTAATAATACACAACAAGACAGTTTTTCAGTTTTCTTGAATTTATTCCTTAAGTCTAAAGTTTTTTCATTACCCCAAAAGTTAGTCGTTATAGGTCATATCAACGCAAAGACAATAACTGAACCAATTAACAAATTAATTGATAACTATTACGAATCAATCAGCAAAATGAGTTTTAGAGACACTTTACTACAAATCGGTGCTAATAAGTTATTACCAGATAGCATTTTATCAACTTTAATTTCGATTCAACAACAAAACCAGTTAGATGAAGCTGTAGCCTTGATTCTCAGTGAAATATTATATCCTGGTTCACAACAGCTGTCTGGCAATCCTTCTAATGCAATCACATCTCTAACTCCTTTAAGTATCCCAGAAGCCACAGCAAGAGGTGCACAAATGGGTCAAATTTTACAACAATTACCAACTCAACCAACCTGGCAAAATGTTTTACTTAAAGTTTTATCCAATTTCACAGCTACATCTAATATCACTAATGCGTCTTTGTCACAATTTTTATCTTCATTAAAATCAGACGAACATATTGATCAATTTTTTTCTTTGGTTTCTAAGTCAGGTGATTCACGTTTATTGAAAACGATTTTAATCCAATTGAATACTTTGGAACCAAGTCAGGGTGCTATTGATATATTTGAATTGAAATTGACTCCAATTCTAGAAATTGAATCAAATACAAGACATTTATTATTATATTTCAAGTCTATTGTTCAACTTGAAGTTAAAACAGTTGCTTTATTACAAAATGAAGGCCCAGTTCCAATTGATCAGACTGTTAACCAAATTTTTATTAGAGATTATAGAGCTGCACCTGAGTATATCACACTGGCTTGTTTATATATATTGCATGAAACACCTCAAGCTAGAGAAAATGATGTTGTTGTCAATGTTATGCAAACTTTTATAGTTTCATTATTAGATAACAATTCTCCTTATTTAAGTGCTATTTTTAATAAATTTGAAGAGTTTGATGCTTCTGGTTTAGGTAAATTATTGGTTCAATATTATGAAAGCCGTAAATCAACTGATTCACTGCATAGAATTGCAAGTTTAACTGCTTCTTTCAAAACTGATACAGTAATTATGTCTATTTTACGTAATGCGATTGATTTTCCAGAAGCTTTCTCCATTGCTGTTACTTTTTCCCAATATGGCTGGAAAAATTTTCAAGTTTTTGTTACAAATCAATTAAATCAAAATATTGCTATTGTTGCTAGAACTATCATTGATTACCTGGAAAATCAGGCTTCAGTTGAGTATGAAAATGCTCAACAAGGTAGAAGACAGATTAAATCACTGAATTTAGAAACTGTTTATTTCTTAATGACTACTCTAGGTTCTAAGCAATTTCCGAATGAATTATTTGATAGGTTTAAGAATTTACAAGCTCTTTGCTTACAAGCATATCCAAGATTAATTAATTTTGGACAGGGCCATGATTCTGCAATCTTGATGAATAGCGCAACTAATACCTTCTCTGTTGATGTTGAAAAGGAAATGAAGGTTTATTACCAAAAGATGTATAACAAGGAAATTGAAATTAAAGATATCATTCATATGCTACAGAGATTAAAAGTCAGTGACAACCCTCATGATCAAGATGTTTTTGCTTGTATGATTCATTCGTTACTAGATGAATATAGATTTTTCCCTGAATACCCAGTTGATGCTTTAGCTACTACTTCTGTTTTATTTGGTAATACCATATTTTTCCGTTTGGTAGAAGGTCCTGCTTTATCCATTGGGTTAAGATATATTTTGGAATCTGCTGGACAATCTCCTCAATCAAAAATGTTCAAATTTGCTATTCAAGCTTTATATTCATTTACCAAAAGATTACCTGAATTTCCAAAGTTCTGTGCTATGCTAAGTGATATTCCCGCATTGCAAAGCCAACCTCAATTATATGAGACATGTAAAGCTATTGCTTCTGGTAATATTATTCCATCTGAAGCTCAAGCCCTGCCTGCTCCTGAGGCCACCAAGTCTGGCGATGAGCAAGATGATGCCTTTACTTCCAAGTTTGTCTCATTGAATTCACTATCATTTATTAGTGGTGATGTTTCCCAAGAATCTCCAAAGAATGACATTTCCGATAGAGTTTTGTTCATGGTTAATAACATTACTGAAGGTAATTTGCAATCAAGATCCGAAGAAATGAAAGAATTACTTGGTCCAAAGTATTTTAAATGGCTTGCCCAGTATCTTGTTTCTCAAAGAGCCAAGGTTGAACCAAATAATCAAACATTGTATGCTGAATTAGTTCAGAAATTAGAATCTACGGTTTTTGATAGTTACGTTATTCAGGTTACATTGCAGCAAATTATTATGTTATTGAATAAAGCGTATGTTGGTGATGAAAATGTTGAAGCTGAAGATGTTTTATCTAATTCTGAAAGATCTCAATTAAAAAATTTAGGTTCCTGGTTGGGCAGAATTACATTACCTAGAAATCTCCCAATCCAGCGCAGATTTATTTCAATGAAGGGTTTATTAGTCGAAGGTTATGATCACAATAAGTTAAACATAATCATTCCATTTGTTTGTAAAGTGTTAGATCAAACTAAAAATTCAATGGTGTTCAAGTATCCAAACCCATGGTTATTGGGTATTTTACAAGTTTTGAAAGAGTTATATGAGGTTGCTGATTTGAAATTGGCTTTGAAATTTGAAGTTGAGGTCCTATGTAATTCTTTAAAAGTTGATCTAAATGAAATTGAAAGTTCAGAGACTATCAGGCTGCACAAGAAAGGTGAGCTGGAACAGTTTGTTGATTCTCAAAAGGTGCTAATTAATCTAGCCAAATTATCCCTTGATGAAAAAAGAGGTATTTCACCAGTTATTCCACCTGCTTCTGCTGTTGCATCAGCTCTTGATTCTAATAATGCCCCTACTGCTGCGGGTACTTTAGCTCTTCCTCAACAAAATGCTCAACAACAGTTGAATGCTTTACATCAATTACAGCAACAGCAACAGCGTCTACTTGTCGCTCAAGCTGCTCAAAGACAATTTGACGGCCAAAATGTGTATGAATCTCCAGCTATTTCTTCTAATGCGCCATTGGCCCAACAAGCTGCTTCTGTTGCTGCTGCGGCAGTTCAGCAACAGCAGCAACAGGTTCAACAAAACAGTGGCAGTGCATTTGATAACTTAAATGGTAATTCTATTTTTGTTACCCATCCTAATTTGAAGAGATTATTTCAATTAGCATTAACTAAAGCTGTTAGGGAAATTCTTCCACCAGTTGTCAATAGAACTAATTCAGTTGCTTTAATTGCTACTAAATCCTTAGTTTTAAAAGATTTTGCTTTAGAAGTCGATGATATGAAATTGAGAAGGGTTTATATAAATACTGTTAGACAATTATCTGAAGCGTTAACACTTGCATCATGTAGAGATTTGTTACGTGAAAGTGTTCAACTTAACTTACATCAATATATTCAATCCTTGGGACAGCAGTTAGATGCCGCTATTTTAGAGCAGTTACCAACTGCTCTTAATGACAATCTAGATCTAGCTTGTGCGATTATCCAAAAAGCGGCCACAGAAAAGTCTGTTCAAGATTTAGATGAGTTAATGTTACCTTCTATTGCTTTACGTCGTCAATTTAAAGATTCGAGACCGGATCAAGCTTTCTGTGATACACAATACGCTTCTAGGTATGCTATGTCATTGCCTGATCCATTAGGTATAAAACCAGGTGGAGTCACTGCTAAACAGTTAACTGTGTATGAAGAATTTGGTAAAAATAAAGGTACTTTAGGCTTAAATAGCCAGTTAGGTGGTATTCCTAGTATTCCTGGTACTGTTGCTGGTATTCCAACTCCAGCGGCCGTTCCAGCCAATATTGCTCCACAACTTCAGCAACAAATTCAACAAGAACAACAACAAAGATCTCAAGTTGATCTATTACAACAATCTGCTCCAATTGGCGCTCAACCTGGTCAGTTATTAGAAGAACGTACTTTAGAACAAACGTTAATTATGCTCCGCCAATTAACTGAGAGTTTATTGAAAGCAATTAATGACACCCCAGATAAAGAAATTAAATTACGTGATACTGATTCTGCTGGTAATATTAGACTTTATGTTGCTGAAATCATTCAACTGCTAGCTAAAGTAAATATCAACGACATTTACATAAAGTTTGCTCAACTAACAATAAACGCGTTGTTCGCTTCGCGGGATCCATCCAATTTACTGATTGAAAGTTTACTTTTCTTATTAGATAAGGTTTGTGAAATGTCATTAATGGTTGCTAAGTTTGTTAGTTATTGGTTGGTTAGTGTCGACGACGAACGTAAATTAAACGTCAAGATTCTAACATGTCTGACTTCGATTGGCTTATTATCCTTGAATGATCTTGATATGATTTTATCTACAGCTATTATAGATAAGAAGGATGTTAAAACTGGCGTCTTTTCCTGCGAGTTCATTTTATCTTCGTTATTTGGTGAAAAGCCGATTGCTTTGATTTCTGATTTTGTTCATACTATTGGTGCTCTTAAGACTACTGAAGTTTCTGAAATAAAAGAAGATGCTAAATATACTGAGTTATTAGAAAAAATAGATAAACCAGAGGATTTTTCATATAGTAATTTAGCAAATTTGGCTTTAGACACTTCTAACTTGAAAGATTATTTTGCTTATATCTTTGCTGAATGGGTTAAGTTGGGTAAGTTTAGTGATGATAATGATGAATTACAAGTTAGTTTCATCAATCAATTGTTTGACATTGGTCTGATCTCTAAGCCTGAATACTTAGTTTCTTTTATCACCAATGCCGTTGAAATGTCTGTTCTTTCATTTAATAAAGAAGGTGATGTTTTGAAGAGAACTCCGGTTGATTCGTATACTTCTATTGATTCGTTGGCTAAGTTAATCATCAAATTATTACTAGTTCAAGAAGATGCCTCTTCAGATAATCAAGCAAGATGCCATTTCTTTAAATCGCTTTTATCGGTGGTTCTGCTGTCTTTTGCTCATGACCATGAAAGTAGCAAAGCTAATTTCAATGAAAGGCCATACTTCAGATTTTTTTCAACGTTGTTCACTGAATGGGCAGTCATTGATCAAAAAGAATATAAAGATATCACCACTGATGAAGCTGAAGTCGCTAAACTTAAGCAGTTTAATGTTAAATTTTATTACATTCTATCTGATTATTTGTTGGCGTTACAACCGGCTGCTTTCCCTGGCTTCACATTTGCTTGGATTTGTTTGATATCTCATAGAATGTTCTTACCCAAATTTTTGGAACTTACCGATGAAAAGGCTACTTCTTGGAGCAAATTCTCTAGTTTGATTTTGGTCTTGTTGAGATTCCAAAGCGGCTATATTAAAGATAAGACTGTTCCTGAAGCTCTATCTGTGGTTTATAAAGGTACTTTGAGAATTTTCCTGGTCTTGTTACATGATTTCCCTGAGTTTTTATCCGAGTATTCTAATCCATTAGTTAGTGCCATGTCTCCATCATTCGTTCAGCTAAGAAATATTGTTTTGTCTGCTGCTCCAAATGATATGCAAATTCCAGATCCATTTCAACCAGGTTTGAAAGTTGACAGATTAGTTGAAATTTCTAATTCACCAGCTATTGCTGTTCGCCCTCAACAAATGTTGACTGAAAATGGTATCAAAAAGACAACTGAAAATTATTTGAGAATTCCATCAACTTCATTGTTAAAACAAATAATGACTGCTTTGGAGGCTAAAGAATCTACTAATATTGGTATCGGCTTCAAACAAGTTCATTACAATATCAAGCTAATCAATTCGTTAGTTTTATATACTGGTATTTCTGCTACTGAAGATAGACCACGTGAATCAAGACCATTTAATTCTAAATCATCTCAAGTTAGTCTATTAGTTTCAATAATGCAAGAAGGTTCTATTGAATTGCAGTATTTGCTGTTACAAGCTATCACTAACAATTTGAGATTTCCAAATGCTCACACACATTGGTTTAGCTGTGTTATCTTGCATTTCTTTGGCTCTAATCACTTATGGAGTGATAACAGAGTCAATGTTCAACAATTAATTACCAGGGTCTTATTAGAAAGAATGATTTGTAATAAACCACATCCTTGGGGATTAATGATCACTTTTACAGAGTTGATGAAGAATTCTGATTATTCATTCTTTGATTTACCATTTACCAAGGAAACCCCCGAATTTGAAAGATTATTTAATTCTTTGTTTAAGCATGTCAAGAATGTTCCAAGTACTACTAGTACTTCTGTTGCTGCCAACTAAATTCTTTGAATGACTTCTGCATCAATTTTATTATTTACTATATAGAAATTTCATCTTTTTATATTTTGTTTTGTTGATTTTTTAGTACTCACTATTTTTCCCACTTAGTTTGTTTTCTTTTTTTCTTTTCATGTATTCTGAAAAATTTTCCATTCTACTACCTGTTTTATAGTATATTATTTCATGTCTTTTATTTGCTTCATTTATTTTCCATATTTTTACTTCCTTGCATATACTGTTTTTGCTTTTTTGGATACATTTTAACTTAATGATTTAAATTTAGTTGAGAATGATTAGTACAAGGAAGGTGGCGCAGCCATTAAGTCTGAGATTAGTGCGCAACACAGAGCTGTCAACTTCGTTCGGAAATTGAGGGCTTCAGATTTGATTTAAATCATTTGTATTGTGTTTCGGTTTCTTGTTCTACCCTTGATAAATCCGGTCTGTTTTTTTAATTTATTATAAATAACAGTCAATATATCCAGATATGTTAGCAGGACTTCGTCGTCGTTTCAACAGAGACTCACTGGATGATGAGGATGATAGTCCTTTCAATGAATCCATTTCACAAACAAAGAAATCAAAAAAACCACCAAATACAGCATTTAGACAACAAAGATTAAAAGCATGGCAGCCCATATTGGTTCCGAAAGTTTTTTTACCAATACTATTAGCTATTGCTGTTGTTTGTATCCCAATTGGTATTGGATTCATGTATGTTACATATAATATTCAAATGATTGAAATTAATTATTCAAAATGTGAAGATATAGCCACTAGTTCATTTAGTTCAGTTCCATCTAAATACCATAATTATCATTTTAAGGGAAGCAAATCTTCAGAAATTCAATGGAAATTAAGTAATGATGATGATGTTAAAACATGCACTTTGCAATTTACAATTCCTGATGATATTAATAGTCATATTTACTTATACTATAAATTAACCAACTTTTACCAAAACCATAGAAAATATGTTGAATCTTATGATTGGCAACAGTTGAGAGGAAATGCTGTCGATAAAGATAATTTAAATACAAACTGTAAACCAATGAGAACAAGAGACGATAAGGCTGTTTATCCATGTGGTTTAGTCGCTAATTCGATGTTTAATGATACCATTTCGAATCTTAATGTTGGTGATAATAATGAATATGTTTTTGAAACTACAGGTATTGCTTGGAGCTCTGATAAATCATTATATAAGACTTCTCAATATAATGTTGATGATATTGTCCCACCAGAAAACTGGCTTAAAAAGTATCCAAACGGTTACAAAAAGACTGATTTAGAAAGCTTAGCAAAAGATGAAAGATTCATGAACTGGATGAAAACCGCTGCTTTACCTGCATTCTACAAACTACATGGTAAAAGCAGTAAAAAATTGACGAAAGGTACTTATACTATGGAAATTGAATTAAATTATCCTGTTTCTATTTTTGGTGGCAGTAAATCTGTCGCTCTTTCTACATCAAGTATTATTGGTGGTAGACATATGGGACTAGGTATCTGTTTCTTGATTGTTGGAGGTATAGCTGTCTTTTTTATGATGGCGTTCATGGTGAAACAGTTGTTTACAAAGAAGCAATCGGACCATGCATTTTTGGAAGGTTTGAATGAATCTCTGAATAATAATGGGCACATAAATAACCCTGAAGATGAAGTGCTAAGACAGATTCTTTAGTTTCTTTTGTATTCTCTCATTAGTGTATATTGTTAACCTACTGTTCTTCTTAATAGTGGTATTTTTTATATTTTTTAAATGTTTTCATTGTTTTAACTAACTTCAAAGTAATGAATGCCCTTTACTTTGTCTTTTCTATAAACTAAATGTAATCTTCGAATATTTCTGTTGACAAGGAACCTTTATAGATAGACTGAGTAGATGAGTTTGACTCTTACTTCAAAAATCAAATTCTGCTTAAACTCAATGTGGCACATAAAACGTATAGAGTAATTTCATTAGTGGCGCGCTGTATGAAAAAGCAAGTAAAGAACAAAGTAAGAAAGTAGTTTGTTGAGAAGATATACAACGATTTAACGAGAAATTAAAAAAAAAAAGATAAAGAGAGAAAAATAAAACTCAAAATTCTTTGATTGTCATCAATAATAGTTGACCTATCCTTTGAAGTAATTTTTTGATGAGAAGGAAAAAAGAAAAAAGGGAATGAAAAATAGGTAGCAAAAGGATCAATACGACAGTAATATTGATTTGATCCTATTATTGTTAATGAAGTGACTTAATCTATTTTAGAATGTCAAAAAGTATAGAAATTATACTTCAATTCAGTATAAAAAACTAAATGAAATGTAATCATTTTAATAAGTTTCCAATATTACTAATTTTGTAAAACTATATTAAATTCCTTCAAAAGTAATTCAGTCTAATCACTTATAATAATGGATACTTATAGTAAGTTAACGTTACTAAATTTTACTACTTTATTGAAATTAAAGATATATCTATATTGATTTCTATAATGGACGATGATTTAGCGATTCATTTTCCAAATTTTTAATTAAATTAAATTTCGTAGCAGTTGAGGAAACAACAAATAATTTTAATTCAACGTGTATTTCAGTAACAAAGGACTGGATAAAACAGGTGATCTATATGATTGTAATGTTTCATTTTAGCAAAATTAAAATGATACATTCCTCTAAATTTTGACTTTGCAAAACTTCAGTTATTTGCCCAGTAAAATCATTGAATCTTCAAACCAAAAGATTTGAACATATAATTTTTTTGTATTTTTTCACCAAGAAATTGAATTCATTATATGCTAAAGAATTCTATTAACCTAACTTGGTAAACTTTATATTTAATATCTTAAGTACCTTTAATTTAGTTTAACGCATACTAGATTATATGGTGTCATGTTGCTGAAAACATGTATATTGTTTAATACATATATTAACTCCGTTGATCACTTTTACTTTAAATTTTTTATCTGCCCACCTTGATGGGGTAATTTGATCAATACATTGAAGTAATGACTTTCCTAAACTCTTAGTCATTTGCAGATCTACAGCATTTCTTATTGGATTAAAAAGAAAAATCAGATATAAATATATGCTATTAAATAATACCGGTAGCATTTTAGAAAAGCAAAAAAATTATAATTTACGTGTTGCGTTTCATTAGACTAACTGTTTTAGCTGTCTAGGTGAATGTAGCTTTAAACTAAAACCAAGTTTGCTACAAAACATGAGATTCCTTAAAAATAATAATAAGTACCTAATTGATGATGTTTAATTATTCAAATGAATACAAAATAGCCTTATTGAGAGTAGAAAGGAAAGAGATATGCTTAGTGTTTATTTTCTTAATTTGATACAAACTAATCTGCTTGCACACGACCCTCACCTCAAACAAAGTGGACATTAATTTATCACAGTAATTTTGAAGACACCACAACAAACAGCCCAAACTAGTTTCTGAATTCAGAGCTGCTCCTAAGCTTATCTACACCCACTCGCCTACAATATATACACCGAGAAATATGTCTAGAGTCAAGAGAATTACAAAAGAATTAGAAGACGTTAGAAAAGACAAACTTTCAGGAGTTACCCTTTCTCTAATTTCAGAAGATGATCTTTCCCATTTAAAGGGTACTTTTATCGGCCCTCCAGGTACTCCCTATGAAGGTGGTTGGTTTGAAGTCGATATCAAGATTCCAGATGCTTACCCTTTCAAAGCTCCAATAATGAAGTTTGACACTAAAATATATCATCCAAATATTTCATCCCAAACCGGTGCAATTTGTCTTGATATTTTAAAAGATGCTTGGACCCCAATATTAACTTTGAAGTCTTCCCTGATTTCATTGCAATCTTTATTACAATCTCCAGAACCAACAGATCCTCAAGATGCTCAAGTCGCTAAAGTTTATATGTCTGACCCAAAGAAATTTGCAGAAACCGCTGCTAATTGGACTAAAATATATGCTCCAAATGATGATTATAAATCTACTAATCCATCTGGTAAGGCTGATTACACTGAATTCACTAAACATGCAATGCTTTTCAAAGAACATGAAGTTGAAGAACAGGATGAATGTGCCAAATATGGAATAGATAAAGGTACTGTTAAGATTTTCGAAGATATGGGTTTTCCAAAAGATAAGATTATCTTGGCATTAAACAAATTAAATTTGAAGAAGGTTAGAATTGATGATATTCAAACACAACAAAGAGTTTTAGATGAAATCTTAAGTTAAATACAATTCTTTAATAATTAATCTGTTTTGATAATTATCATTAATAATTGCTTTTTTTTGGCTGACTGGTTTATTATAATTTGAATTTGAGGGAAAGCTGAATGATGCTTCTTTATTCATTTGGAAGTTCAAAGTTTGTTATAATTTTGCAGTGTCTGTATACAACCATTTTTTTTCTTATGATCTACCATTTTTAATCAACGGAAGTTTTTTTTTTTGATTTGTAAGCATTATCTTTTTTGTCAATAATCTTTGTTACTTACTACCCTATACCACATTCATTATCTGTTTTGTATTTACTCTGTTAACATTGTAGCTTTATTTTCATACCTTTACAATAGTTTTGGTGTTAATGAATCTTTTGTCTTTTGCCTTATCTTTTCACTTTGTACTTATAAATTTTTAAATATTTTTTAGTCTGTAAAAAGTAAGGGGGAGAAAATAAAAAAATAATGAGACAGTAAAAGGAGTAGTTATACATAAGCAATTTTTTAAATTCATGATGGTATATAAAATGAATGAGAAAGAATACAAAAAGATCCAAAAAATTAAAAAAATCAAAATGTTAAAGAAAAAGTATGGAGACTCCTAACTTTCTAAGAAAGAAATAGAGTTATATGAGCAAAAATAATAAAAAAAAGAATTACCAATATTAATAAACGGCAAAAACAAAAAGGATGAAACCAAACATGTGATTTTAAAGTCCTGTAATAATAATAAATGACTATGGTAATATAGTAAAAAAAACAATTAATAGAAACCTTTTTCAAAGTAAAATTAAAAAGCAACAGGAGTGAAAGTAGCAACGATGAGAAGAAAAAGTCAAAAAGAGTCGACAATGGGTACAAATTATGGTAAGTAAATTATAAGGGGGAAAACAGAAATCAAAAGTAACTCCTGTATTTAAATAATTAAGAGATGACGTTTCGTTTCAACAAAGCACATTTAAGCAAGCTAAATAAAGATCACCAATAAGTGACCCTACCTAATTTACTTTCTTTCAACTCTTTTAAAGCCGTCATTCTCACCAGCAAAACCATTACCAGGATGATGCTTATTATTCTTCTTTTTGTTTTTGTTCTTAGCGAAATTAGGTTTATCTTCTTTTTTAATTCTGTGTTCAATTCTGATTTCAAGATCTTTAACTCTGACCTTGTGGGTTTTAATAGATTCGGTTTGAGCTTCTTTTTTAACGAAATCAACTAAGGCAACGAGTCTGTCAATTTTACACGAATCAACCTTACCAAACTTCTGTTCTAAAACACCAATTAAATCAGAGTCTTTGATTGAAGCATCAACATTTTTGATGTAAACTGGGTACACTTCTTGGCCGGCATGATTCGTGAATTTGGTTTTGGCCTTGACATCACTGCGACCTTCGATAAATTCATCTTCTTCAACTTCTTTCTTGAAGTCTCTCTTGTTTTTTCTTGAAGTGACTTTCTTGAACTCGCCTTGTAAAGTATTGGAAGATGAACCATTAGTTGGCTTATTAGTCTTGTTATTGTTAGCAATAACAACTTGAGGGGATCCAGTTGGAACCTTAGCAACTGCTGTATTTTTAGTACCACCAACAGCCGCTAAAGAAGCCCAAGTAAATGGTTTTGGAGCGGCAGCTGGCTTGGTTTCAACAGAAGATACTGAAGTGGCAGGAGCTGGAGACTTGTTTGGCTCTTCAGATAAAGTAGGAGTTGATTCTTCAGATGGAGTGGCAGTCACTTCTTCAGATTTAACCTTTTCTTTGCTTTCTTCAACTAGTGAGACAACAGTAGGTTCTTCAGATGACTTCTTTTCCGTATCCTCTTCTTGCTCTTGTTCTTCCTCTTCAGCAGCAGTTTCTGGGGTTGATTCTTTAGTACTCTTTGGGGAGAAAACCTCCTCTTTTTCTTTATCCTCAGAAGATGGGTTTGGCGTGGTTTCAATAGCTGATTCAATAGTGGTAGTACTAATATCAGCAGTGATAGGAACAGGAACGTTAGCTGCAGAATCCTTATCTTCAATAACAGGTTCGTCAACCTTTGATTCTTCAACAGGAATTGAATCTTTAATGGTATCATTTTCTTCAGGAATATCCTTAGTTTCTCCAGTTTGTTCTTCAACATCGAAATCAGTATCAACATCTGGAATGAAAGTTACGACATCATTATAAACATCAAAAACACCTTTGGTTGGAACTAAAACAAAAGTTTGAACAAATTTGTAAGAAGGTTGATCATCATTAAATTCGTCATCTGACTTTAGAGCTAACTCACCTGCAGCAATAATTAAGATTGAGTCATTGTAAGATGGAGTTGAATCAATAGATTGAATCATTACTTTGGCACCAGCTAATTCAGAAGACTTCCAGTGTTCTTTAATGTTATCGTTACCGACAACATTTTTAGTATTAGAGGAAAAAGGCTCAGAGTGTGAATTGTGTCTTAATACAGCATCTTTTGAGTAAAGTTGATATAACTTATCCTCATTTGAATTTAACAAGTTGTAGTAATACTTAATAAAAGCAACAGAGACACGGTTTGGGTCTGCAATTTCAGTTGACATCGTAAAAAGAATGAATTTTTTAGTAGTATAATTTTAGTTGATTAGGGTAAAGCGTGGGTTTATAAGAAAATGAATTAGTAAAAAGATAAAATACAGGAATTAAAAGATAATGATGCTATTTTGTGGAATCGTGATGGGAATGAAAATTGAGATAAGCAGGGAAGCAAATGTAGTAGCTGAAAGGGCCCCAAGTCAAAGTTCTAGATGTAGTGCTAATTGATAGAAGTGCGATGCCGTAAAATGCTTGTTGAGCAGAAAATGGATAGTAACAGAGATAAACTAGTAAAAGGTTCAACACGTCTTAGAAGGCAATATTTTTGATTCGACTTGAGCAGTGCTTAATTCTGTTCGAGGGTGAGAAATTCGAAGAATTTTATTTCCAACGACAGTCGGTGCACGGATTCGTAAAAAAGGGATAAATTAACTGAAGTTGATTGCTAGTACATGAAATTACATATCGAGCAATGAATGAGTATAAGTCATTCCAAATTTTAAAACGTCTTGAATGCCAATATTTATCTTTCTTAGAATTTCTTTTGCTTTACTTTCAAAGCTAGTAGCAGATGTATAACGAAAAAGGGATTATTGTGATTAAAATATTTAAACTCAATTACTAGTAAATAACACAAAAGCAAAAATACAATATACAATATTGAAAATACTCAACGTTGAGTGCCATTGAAGTACATCATTCTAGGAGAGAGTAAGCTATTTTTTTGATCATTGGCCGGAGCTGCTGGCACAACTGAAGGATGAGTGGGCGGAGTATTCAAGTTGAAGAATTGTTGCAGGTTCTGGGATCCTGGAACAAGCCCTGGAGCTCCCTGCGTTTGAACAGGCAGTAAACTAGATAGACCAGGTAATCCAGACTGATTCTGTTGCTGTTGACCTTGCAAAGAGAATGGCGATTCTTCAGTTATACCCCATATTTGATTCTTGAAATTATCAATTTCTTCAGTTCCTAATAATCTCTTCAATTCCCAGAAGCACAGGTAGGTAAGCATAGATTGACTTCCTGTTTGTAATAGATTCAGATTCAGGTTTCTACTAACACCCAATTCTTCGGCCAGAACTTCTAAAGTCAATCTGTTTCCGAAAGTAGTATTAGCAAAAATCTTAGTGACAGCAATTAATTTGACATCGTAATTCTTTGGAAAATAAGCTTGTAACCATTCTTGGAAATCATCTTCACTAGATGGCATTTGTTGATTAATTAACAAAGAAATTAAGAACCCAAAGTCATAACCACCATGGAAACTTATCCAAGTAACTTCTGGCAATAAGCATAACCCACTATCAATCAAGACTTGTGCAAATTCAAAAGGATCGATACCAAAATCTTTTAATCTTCTAAAATCGATACCTGCAGCGACCAAACTTTCAATATTATCCCTACAAAACATTTCACTTTCCAGATCAAATTTGAAATTAAATTGCCAGGTCGAAGGAACACCCCCAGGCCTTTTGCCATCCTTATCACATAATGTGATACCAATCTGAACTAAGTTCATTAGATCAGCATTGGATCTCATGGTTTGATAATGATAATCTTTAGTCGATCTAAACGATCCGATTGGTCTTGCAATAATACCAGCAAATTCAGTAGAAACAGAAATATGATTATATCTATCAACTAATTCTCTTATCACCATCATCTCACTTTCCAAGTTCTCTTTCCAAACTTCTCTAACCATAGTATGGGTTTGTTGTTGTTGTTGTTGTTGCTGTTGTTGAGGTTGCTGTTGCTGTTGAATTTGTTGCTGTTGTTGCAACTGAACTTGTTGTTGCTGCTGTTGTAAATGTAATTGTTGTAAGTGAGGTTGTCCTTGCTGCTGAGCAGCCTGTGCTTGTGCCAATCTTTGAGCAGCAAGAGCAGCTTGTTGCTGTTGAACTTGCTGTATCAATTGTTGCTGTTGCAGTTGCTGTTGTGCAGTTTGAGGTTGACCCTGAGCTTTACCTTGTTGTAAAGTAGCAGCTAACACTTGCTGTTGTAAAGTTCTGTTTTGTACAGAAGGAGACATCATCAAGCCCATTGGTAATTGTTGATTGTTATTGGCCCCAGCTTTTTGTTGTTGTTGTTGTGCAACAATTTGAGCTGCTGCTGCAACAGTAGCTGCTGTATTAGCAGGTGTTGATACTCCTCCTGAAGGAGCAGCTAAACCCATAGTTTGTTGTTGTTGCTGTTGTTGTTGGAGTAGATCACCAGGGTTATTCTGGTTAAGAAACTGAGACATGAATCTCATATTCAATTGCTGTTGAGCAGCAGAAGACAGGTTCTGAGGTAATTGTTGGTTAGGATTTTGCATCAAGATGATTGTTCAAAGGTACTTTTCTTAATATATAAAAACACAGGGGTTGGCCTTTCATTCTTCCATGTTAATTTGTGATAGTTTGATCGATCCTCTTGGTCCACCGAGTCGAGAAAAGCTTTTTGCGCTGTGCACGACAGTCTCATACAAATATGATTAAATGTTAACTTGTGAAATTATACTAACTTTAACGCGAAAAAGTGTGAAATTAAATAAAACTAAACTAATATACAGGGTTTATATAAAGGTATTGCAAAATTACCAAGCGATTATATATGGATAGGAAAAGCGATGGGGGAAATTTAGACAGAAGACACTTTTTGTCTCTTTCTGGGGTTTTCTTCAACTTCTTCAATTTCCTTTTCTTCTTCATTCTCAGTTTCCTGAGAAACTTTACTATTTTTCAATTCAATTTCCTCTTCAGCTAAATATTTAGCTGTTTCTCTTTCAGCCCTGGCTCTCTTATAGTTTGCTTTCTTATCTTCACCTTCCCTAACTTCAGTATCTTCTGGAGGAGGGACAAACCAAGGAATTTTACCTCTATTAAAGTCAGTAATTACTTGTTTAGCAACACCAGATTCATCTGGTTCAGCACCTTTTAATAATCTACCTTGCTTTCTGGCTAAAATTTCAATAAACTCTTCAGCGTTACTCCACCCACTTATTTCGTATGTTCTTTCTAAATGTTTTCTTTCACATTTCTTTAGTAAGTCAGGAATGAATTGCTCTGGATTAGAAACATGTTCCACCCTGCAAACACCCCTAAATAACAAATCAGCTTCAGTGTCTTTAGCAGAAGGTGGAACAATACCAGGACAATCAATTAAGAAAATTCTCTTCATTAATGTAATATATTGCCAAATTTTAGTTTCACCTGGAATTGGAGCGACAGTACAGACTTTCTTACGTCTTAATGTATTAATAATACTAGATTTACCAGTATTTGGATAACCAATGAAACCAATTGAAATTTGTTTTCTATCAGAATGTAAAACTGAAAATTGTCTTAATAATTGGATCAAAGAACCCTTACCAAAAGAGTTGGTAATAGACGCATGAAATGCGATTGTTGGATAGTTTTTAGATAAATGTTTAACCCAAGCAGCCTAAAATAGTGGAACAGTTAATGTTAGTATTTGACATTTCAATAATACATGAAACATAGTTAAATATCATATGACAATTTCAATGGAAAAGAAAAAGAAAAGGAGTTCATATATCAAAGAGTGTAGGGTCCTTTACTACGAAAATTATCATAAACTGTTTCCAAAAAAGAAAAAACAGATAGATTTCAACTCATAAGTTCCCTAAAATCACCTGTCGCTAAATCTTCAAAACGAAGCTCTAGACTAAATTGTTAGACCATAACCCAAAACGGGAAATGACTGACGGGCGGTGATCATTGATCTTCCAAAGTTGTAACAGACAAACTATATTGGATAGTTACGAAAAATTCATAACAGATAGAACATCCTGACAAAGAACTTTGGTATATTTGAGTGAATGAATGAATGAAAATGATGCTTTCCTTTCTCTTAATTTGAACATGACTTCCCCATGAAATTGTAAGAAATCAAAAAAAATAATACATACAGCAACCCAAGTTGGAACTAAATCACACTTGTTTAAAACATAAATTAAATGCTTATGTGGACATTCTTTTTGAATATACTGTTCGACAGTTTGACAACGAGTACCGAGAGGGTCTCTAGCATCTAAAACATGGATAATAACATCAGATGAATCAATGACTTTATACAACTCATTCCATATTCTTTTGGATTGACCTTTAGAGAAAATGTGTTGTTTGGTTTCAGCAGACCAATCATCAGTATCTAGGCCCCCCATCAAACCTAATGCAGGTTTCAGATCTTCCTTGCCTTGATATTCAGTATGATCAGTATTAACACTTTCAGCCAATTCTTCTAATGACGCTACAGAAACGTTGGGCTTCTTTCTTTGAGATTTTGGACCAAATGTATGACTATAAGATTCAGTTTCTAGGATTTTGGCAGCTGGAGATTGAGAAGTATCCTTTTCATCTAATAAAGACATTGGTAATTTGTTTCTTTTCATTAGGATGGAATAAGAATCATTTTTCTTTTCGCCCATTGCCTCCCTGAAATGAGTTAAGGCATCTTGGGCGATGACTCTTGAACTATTAAACCATCTTCTATCAGGTTGAATTCTTGCATCAGGAGATTCAGTCTTTTGTAAATAAGCAGCCTCAATGATATCACCTTTAGCGTTTCTGACAGCTTTGCCAGTCTTGTACATATTTAAATGCTTCACCTTTTTAGCATCTCTGTAGAAATTTTCACCTTTCACTCTTAAGTTACCATCTCTTAAATCATTTTGCCTTGTACGGCGAGCCTTTTCAGTCTTACCAGTAGCCATTTTTTGATAATGTATGAATCAAAGATTGAAATTACTATGAAAAGAGCAAGGGCAAGAATTTAAAAAGATAAATCAGCCTGAACTAAGAAATAAAATTTTCAGTAGAAAAAATCTGAATTTTTTTTTGAAGGTCGTGCTCCAGTTAATCGCGGTTGCGCCGCAAAGAGTGCTTTGGGTTATTTATTAGCCTCTCCTAGATAACCTCAAGAGTAAAGTATATTTCGGTAATAATATATGTACAGAAAGTTCATTTATATAAATTAGTTTGTATACCTATCCTGGTGTGGTCAAATGGGACTTTGAAATTTACTTGCTATAAATGTCAAAACGCAATTCAATAACTTCGAGGCCTTCTGACTCCAACACAAGAAAACATCATAGAAAGCTAGAAACCGATAATTTAAATATCCTTCAAAAATCGGCCACTAAACTTTCTCCAATCAAGAGAAGAAGATCACCACCTGAAAGAAATGATAACTTTAAGAAAGAGGTAATGTTGGTATCTCCTGTTAAAAAGTTATGCGAGGTTGATAAAAGCTACAAACTTCAGAAAACAACAAGAAGACATCATTCTGTATTGCTACGAAACAATCAGCAGAATCAAATATTAATGAATAAGATAATTGAAAATTTCAGTGAGGATGATGCTGATGTTGATGCTGATGCCGATACTACTGAATTTGAGGAGTTAGACAATAATGGTGTGTTCAATTTCTTTGGTGAAAATAGCTCTGATCTTTCTCCAGTGCATCTTGCTTCTAAGTCAGAGCAGACATTATCCAACTTTACCCCTTTTCTAAATAAAAGCAATAATGCCAGATCTAGACTTAATACTTCAGCTAAAAATCCTATATCACAGCTTCTGACAACATTTCAATCGGAGCAATCACTTCGGCAAACAGGTAAATTGAAAAACCAACTTACAATGCCTCCGGCCTCTATATCTCTAACATCAATAGCCAAAGAACCACCAATAATGCAGCCTTTGTCACCTCCACAATTCAATCAGAAACCTCAACAAAATTCCAAAAGACTACAAGCTATAAAAGATCAACAACACCAATTGAAATACCCATTAGGTGACAATATTCCAAGTGAATTCGAAGATTCAAGTGATGAAGTTGAATTAAGTTCGCAAATTGATTTGCCTAAGAAATTTCTTCCTTCAAATATTCCAAGATCAACCACAATTCCAAAATCATCCCAACTTCTTTCCACGGAGCATACTACTGCACCACTGGTATCATTAAGAAATAATGCTCCGGAAAGTGATAAGTTGAACGCTGAGTCATTAACAAGGTTTGACAGTGGAGATTTGACGACTAATATATTTGTTACTGGCGATGTTTCACCTGAAGTTTCAACTCCTGGTGTTGGCTCACCTTCTGGTTCTCACAAGACGTATGATGCCAATTCAGTTAGGGACATTTCCCCCTTGCCTAGTCGTATCATTTCAATAACTGGGAGTAATGAGAAACATGTTCTTAAAAATCCAACTAAGACAGAAATAAAGGAAGCTACATTGCTTGAGCCAAAGGAACAGTTTACTAGTCCTTTGAAAATTGATGATAACATTAACAATGATAATGACACTGATGATACTGCCGATGACATCGACGCTGAAGCAACTATTCTGAAAGTTGAGAATTTTGTTCGAAGAAAAAGAGAAGAATTAAACAGTTTAACGAACCATTCATTTGAGGTAAATGATGAAATCTTGGTCAATGAAGGGGATGACTTTAAGACTGGTTCGTCCAAAGACTACCTTAACTATTCTACCTCTAGAGTTTTACATAGAAATGATAATGAACAACGTAAAGAGTCAGTAAGTTCAACTAGACTAAGAATAGATTCCTTGAAAAGAAAAAGAGCTGAAAATGAATCATCCTTGGAAGACAATAAAGTTGAAGAGTCTCTCCCACAGAGAAAAAGAGCTAAAATATTTTCTACATCAGTACAACAAGAACTCAATTATTCCTATAGGTCAAAGGAACCGACAAGCTTTCATATGGACTATTCAAGTAAGAATTCACATTCTCCGGAAAAAGAAACCAATCATTCTTCTGTAATCAGCAAGTTATCCCTATTACATGGCAATACTCTAAATTCTAGCACTCCTGATAATCATAGCAGACATATAACGCCAATCACATCTGGTTCCAACGAAAGCAGGGATGATGCCATTTATTCGATGGATTCACACTTACCAATCTCAAGTGCCAATAAACCAAAATTTGATCATTATTCACCACTTGACCATCATGACGATAATGATCAAGGACTTTTAAATGAAAAAGATCCTTTTAGTTCTCCAAAATCTGGTAAGCATAAGAGAGAATTTGCAGGAGGAATAATTATGCCTAAGAGAAATAATAGATCCGCCAGTGAAGTATTGCACTCTGTTTCTAGATCCAAATCAATAGAATTCGATTCCAGTACAAGAAATAATTTTAACTCTATGCTATCCAAAGAAATGGTGAAAAATTCAATGAGCTCAATCGAGCAGACGCCCCCTTCATTTCCACCACAACAACTACAACATCAATCACCAGCATACACTACCTTTAAAAAGCGAGAAACAGACTGGACGAAAGAACAATGGATGAAACTATACAGTTATGTAATGACCTGGTTCTATTCAAAAAATGATGATAATAGCACTTTGGATAGCGATATACCTAAATTAGATATAGACCAAGTTCAAAACGAATTTGGATGTTCGATTAAAGAACTAAAAATTAGAATTAAAGAATTACAGAAATTAATTGATAAGAAAGTACGGCTGAAAGAACGGGAGGAGTTGAAAGAGATTCTTGATCTGTAAACAAAGTGGGTATGGAAATTGTTTGATGCTAACGGTAATGGATTGCTATCAATATTAGTTTTGTTTTTTTATAATCATATGTGTACTTTATATGTGTAAAATATATTTTTAAGAATTAAGTGTTTTTAAAAAAGAAAGAAAAAGAATAATTCTAGTATGATGTCAAATATACTTGTGATAAGGAAAAATAATATAAAAGACACTGTTTTTACTTATCTTAATCATTGTGGTTGAGGTAATCGGTTTACTTCATTTTCATTTTCATTAAATATTAGAATATAAAGTATATAGGAGGGGAGTGAAAGAAATGATTGCAGATTATTAACAAAGGCAGAGAAAAAGAGTGAAACACGATTAAAGAGCTGTACTTATTGTTCATAACAAATCCTTAGTAAATTATAAATTCAAAAGATTATAGGGAATAAAGATATAGTAATTATGTATACAGTATAAATAAGTACGAGAGGTCAACAATATTAAAAGAAAATCGAAAGAGAGCTATAGTATGAGAAGTAAAAAGAAACAAAAAAAATCTAAGGAAAAAATCCAGAATGATAATAATAATAATAGTGATTAGTTTTAAAAAAAGACCTTATTGCATGATACCAAGTCAAAACTTGCTTAGATTTAGTTAAAGCAACAACAATAATAATTATTTTAAAATGGTAGTGGCGTTTAGAAACCTTAGTGAGTTCAAGAAAAAATGAATATATATACGAGAAGGATGAAGAAGTTTAGGTGAACCGGAGTCACAATAAAAAAATCAAAATCAAACAAAGAGTAAAATTAAATAAAAACAAAAATGATATTAAGTAAATAATAAAATAAAGATGTAAAGGTGGTGGGTGATGATGATTGTGACCTTTATGATAATTATCATAAAAAAACACATCAACTAAGAAAAAGTAAAAAACAATTATAGTATTATCAAAAGCATTTAAACAACGAGAGGGCAACTTACAACCAGTTTAATCAATAATCTGTTGATCTGTCAAATAAGGAATATTAACTCTTACTCTATGACTGTAAGGCAACTTTGGAATAACGACACATAGGCAAGCAACTAAATTAACGATAAACAAGTTTAAATCATAATTTGAATAATGTGTCGATATTAAAAATGTAAAGATTGGAACACCCATTAGGAATTTCTTAACCGGAGTATATTGATCTCCATTATCAATTTGTTCCCACATTGTCAAGTTATCATATGCACCATTATTGAAATCAAAAGGTGTTCCTTTGATTTGATGAAACATGATGTAAGAGCCAATACAATAAGTGATGTTTGTCATAGTCCAACTTAATTCATTTGAAATTGTTGGAACTAAATCATATAAAACCTTTAAAATAATCAAGATTACAAAATGAATAATCCAAGCACCCTTAAAATGAACCCAGGTTGCATTCATATTATCTTGGATATCTTGATCTTGTTTTGTCTCAAAGGTCTCCGGGCCAACCTTCGATATTAAAGATGAGGATCTTCTACGTCTATGTTCTTTAGCATTTACAATGTGAGAAGAAGTTGGCGAGACAGTTAAACGTTCAGGGGAAGAAGGATTTGCAGTATTGCTTGATGATGTTGAAGAAGCAGAAGGAGGATCAGGAAAAGGAACTGGTTTTGAAATAGACATGGTTGTGTAATGTATATGTGTAGCTATGTATATGGAAGTGAACTTGTCCTTGTCGTTATTGGGGAGGCAAAGAAGCTTGAGAGATGAGATTTCAGAGCTAAAAGTCGGAGAATGTGGAATTGAGGGTTTTAAAGCAGATGTAGAGGTGGATAACAGATAGTAAAGATATGGATAATAGTCTCGGAATAGTTGTGTATGTGAAAACAAGAAGCGTATTAATAAAGTAATGAAGGTCAAACAGAAGGCTAGTGTTCAATTTGTTTTATCTGTGAGACTGAATCTGTGACGAAGAGACTCAAATGATTAATTTATTTAGTAAGTTAGTGAGAAAAGGAATTGGAGTTTCCGCGAGCTGTCTTCTAATAAGAATATTTTACAAAGTCGTCCGACCAGCAATTGAATTGAACTTGTTTTAATCTTCAATTCATACTGTTGCTATCTGAAAATTGTTGAGAAATCATCTGATTTATAAATATTATAATTTAGGGAATATTAAACATTATACATAACTAAACTTTGACGAAAACCATCTCCATCCGAAGCCAATGTCATCCGTGCACCACTGCGCCTAGACTGGTGCCCTATTTAGACGATCGACGAGACGTTATACTTGCAAACCCATGTGAAAAAGTCAATGACGATTCAAATTATTGGAGGTAAGTTCATATATCTTTTAAATTTAGTGATTGATTCTGAAGTAATTGTCACTTTATCTGAAGCATTAAACACTTCTGACACACACCCAAAAGAAAGAAAGATAAATAAATAAAATGTTTGTTGTTGAATGATTTCTTAATTCAATAATAATGGTTGGATCAGTTTTAATTCATTTAATGATGGTTCCACAATAAATGTACTTAATTCAGTATTCATCATCTTGTTAATGAGGTCAGTTCGTTTTATACTATATTTAAAACTTATTTGAAGATTCTGCAATTATGTATGGTTTCCTGGAGTTGAGACCCTTAAATTTCAGTAATAAAGCTATAATTCGGGACAAATCTTTTTGATTTTTCTGGTTACCTGGAATATTTACTGGTTACATTAAAATTGAAATTCCATTGTTCACATTATTTGACTGGCAATCAATCACATTCTATTCACTACTTACTGCAGGTTGCTTTTTCGTTTTGTGTTCAAACTATTTTGGAAAATTATTTATGATTATAATCCTTGATAAAAAAATCTGAAACAAGTACGATTGATTTCCCGGTGAATCTATGTAATTAGCATTCATAGAAAAAAGTTAACTTCGAATTTACTTCCTAAAGGTTGGTGTTAAGGTGAGATGTATCAGGGTTCAATAAAAGATTGTGGTAAACTTCAGATAACATTGAGTTGGATAACACTTCACCTTTCACTCTAGGTAATATTCTAGGTAATATATCATTAAAACTGTTGATAGATAAAGGCACTGTATTGGTAATTGAATTTAGATCATGTTAGTTATATACTAAGCTTGAAGTTTTGGAATTTCTCGTCAACAAGCTTTCCCGTAATGATTATAGGATAGAATTCCTCCAATAAATCCTAATTTTCCTAAGCTAACATAAAGAAGAATCCTTTTTATACTAAATCCTACAAAAGTTATTACAATTGTATATCGAAAAGCTTTACAATATGTTTAATTAATCAATTCATGAAAAAATCATAATACTGTAATAATTTGAAAACTAAAAATAAATAAATAAATAGGTTGGTTAGAAGGATGATAATGTATAAATAAATTAGAATTAGGGAAAAGTAAATTTATCTAATCCAAATGAATCTATTCTGAGGCAGTTTTTTCTGAGGCAGCAGCAGCAGCTTTGGTTTGGTTGACTTTTAGTTTGGCTAATTTATCATACTCACCACTCAATATTCTTTCCACAATAATATCATCGTTTTTATCAAAGCTAGCTAGATCAAATTTATAGGATTCAGGTTCATCACCATATTTTTTAAACGCATCTAAGACTTGAACATCGCCTGTAGTTTCAGCTTGTGATTTAACCCTATATAATAATTCTCTTTTAGCCCATGTAGTGACATCCATGTCATCTCTCCATGCTAAAGTGATAGCTAAGAATACAAATGCAGGAATGAACAAAGTATGAGCTAAGTTTTCCCAGCCTTCTTTGTTTTCACCTTCCCTAACAATTTTCCATTTAATTTCACCAGTCGCAGTATCTTCAAAAGGAATCTTATCAATAATTAAAGCAGATGAGGTTTGCAATTTAACTAAATCTTTATCATTTGCAACATATAAATCCTCATAAGCTTTTGGAAATGTGAAGAAGGTTTCTAACCAAGTTAGACTTCTTTCATTTGAGTATTGATTTAAAAAAGCTATTGTTTTTAATTCTGATTCTGATGGAATTCTCTTAGAGCCATCTTCATTCTGGAATAAATATTCAAAATTAGGTAAAGTGTCTAATAGTTCACGACATCTCTTTTCAGCTTCAATATCCAATGCAAAAGCAGGGGCAGACTGAGAGAAGTATCTGACAGCTGGTCTAAGAGCTTGTTTTTTGATGTTTATGGATACTAGTCTTGACAACATTAAACTGGTATCAGATGCAAAATGGGAGGTTGCAGTGTCAAAAAAAATTGAACAATATGGAAATCTTGTGAATCAAATAGAATAGTAATAGAAATAGAACTAGGGAGTACCCCACTTTGGTACTGACACAGTAATCAGATGGCAGATTCATACTTCGTCTCACAGACGCGTCGCTAATTTTTTTCTGAGAAGCGCTGCATTACACTGCCCGGGTAAAAATATTTTTGAGCGTTGAACTTCAACTGGGGAATTTGATGAGTCTCACTGTCCATTTCTATTTCCATTTTCCATTTCCGGTTTTTCATCGTGTTTTCCATATTTTAACTGTGTGAATATACAACTTATAGCTGTCTCTTGTCATTAAATTTTCTAGCCTCCCAGCTTACCTAGTCACTCGTTTATACTTTCATCCACTGCTCGTGCTTCTATTTTTATTTTCACTTTTGTTCTACTGACTTTACGTGTTCATCAACATATTTGCATCTTTCTAAATTATGACTGACATTTCTTCTTCTCAAGCTACCGTTCTTGTATTTAAAAATGGAAACTTAGCTGATTCCACCATAGAACTCTCTCCTTTCTTATTCCAACTACAAGAAATAGAAAGAACTACTCTTCTGCTGTCCAAATCTAACCAATTTCAATCTCAAAATCAAAACCAAAGCACCGGATCTAATAATTTTGGTAATCAAAACCAATATTACCAAAGAAACAGAAACAACAATAATAGAAGACAACAACAACAGCAATATCAATATCAACAAAATAACAATGGTAACTATATTCAAAGACAACAACAAAATTTCAGAAATAATCAACCTCAGCAATACCTTCAGCAACAACAGCAACAGAAGATATTCCAACAATCTTCTAATACTCCATCTCAACTGTTCAATCAGTTTGCTTCTTCTCAACAGCAATCACAACAGCAGGGTTCAACATCTTTTTCTTTAACATCTCTGGATTCTCCTTTATTCCAATCTCAAATCGATTCTTTGTTAAGAGCAGCTACTCCTCAGCCATCGCAATTATCGACGACTCCTATTTCTAATCAACAGTTTCAGTTACAAAATCCTTGTGAACTCTTACTTTGCTCTCAATCTGATGTTACTGGTTATCAGTCTAGTCCATCTCCTTTAGCATCGACTACTTCACAAGCATTGTCCCAACTTCATTTACAACAATCACAGCAAATTACCTCAACAAGTAATAATGGCACATCATCCAGTACACCAACTTCTGTAACCACTTTGTCATCATCTCAGCAGTCATCACCTTTTGTTCAACCTCACTTAATGAAATCCGGTAATGCAATGTCCAACTTATACTTGTCATCATCTTCGTCATCTCCATCTTTTTCAACGAATGGGGGTAATGAAACCAGTACGACCTCTGCTAGTATGACTAACACAAATACTTCAATGAACACATTTGCAGGTGGTGTAACCAACCCTGTAGTCAATAGTGCCGTTCCAGTTAAAAACAACACTGGTGGTACAAGTATAAGTTCGTCGACGGTTAGCTCTGATGGTTTGGTTGCATTTCAACAACATAATCAACAACATTCATCCTTCAATACTAGCAAGCCAAGTGGTGGTATCTGGAGTAACGTTGGTAATTCTAATGGAACCGTGTTAAATTCAAGCGCAAGCTCATTATTCAGTGGATTGAATAACACAAGTGCTGGTGCAACAACAACAGCTAGTGCAGGTCTTAGTACTGACATTGCTGGTAATTCTTGGTCTAATTTTTTCTAAATCAAATTGGCAAAAAAAGAAGAATTTTAATCTTGTAATAATAATAGATGAGAGTTTTTTATTTTTTCTTCCATTTAGAGTTTTTTTCATCTTTGTTTTTGTATTCTTTTTGTTTTGCAGGTTTAGTTTTGTTGAATTAATACATGTTTTTTTACTGCTACTTTATGGGTTACTGCTACTATTACTTTTTTTGATTAGATCTAATACACTGCTAATACTCTCATATACGTTGTTTTTTCAGTTCAATTCAGTCAGTTTTCATTTTCGTTTTTTATTTTAGTTTTTATTGTTATTATTGTTATTGTTATTGTTATTATTACTGTGTTGATTTAAGAGTTTTTTTTCAAAAGTTTAATTTGTCTTTGGATGCTGCTTCCTTTAGGTTTTTTTATTTTACTTTCATTTACAATTTCGTCATACATTTCATTATTAATTGGATGGGTTTAATTATCTTATTGCTTCTTTTATTTTTATTATCATCATTATTATCACCATTATTATTATTATTATTTAGATTTTTTTCATATCTTTTTCATTCTACAGTATCTTTTTAACACCCACAACAATTTCTTTACTTTTGTTTTGTCACTGCTTATTGCTTCCTGTTGGGGCTACTTGATAAACACAATCTCTTTCACCTTAATACTGTTGCTGCTTGATTAATCATAATACTGTTGCCATATAACTTCTGTTGATCCAAAAAAATATAACCATACTTCTATTCATTGATTTTTTTTATTTTTGTTATATTGTTGTTGAATATTCAAATCTGTTATAGGTATACGGTGTTGTTTTTACTGTTGTTCTTGGTACCAAGCAATACCACTTCATTCTTTCATTTACTGTTCGTTGTTTGTAACCTTTGTTTTTCTGGCTGTTAATACTTTTGCTTGTTGTATTACGTTGTTCAGCTAACATATATATTCATTTATTACTCTTTTTTCGTCTTTCTTATTATTTAATTACGTTTCATTATTTTGTTGATTTATATAGATTCAAATATTATAAGTTTTGTTTTTTTGTTTTCCTTTGTTCAATCTTAGAATCCTGACATCTTTTAGTTTATGCATTTTTGTTACTGTTGTCCTTTATATTGTTACCACCGCTTGGCCATTGTTAATATCTCACTGGTATTATCCATATTTATTGATATATACTGTTTGTTATACATATATTTGTTCTTTTGAACTATATTGAACTTACCATTCACTTTATGTTTCATCTCCTCCCCTCCTTTTTTTTTAATGGCGTAATCTCTATCTTACTTTCAATTGACCATTAATTGTATCACAAATAAATATATTCAAAATCACGTAAAAGCTACAAACATTAAAAAAACGAAAACCTAATTACATAACAAACTCACGAAGCATTCATTTGCCATGCTGGAATTCCCTTTCCTTTGCCAGCATTCGACTGCCACGATGGCATGTTACTATCATTATTAGTGGCATCTTCATTTTCAAGATCTTTTCTTTCTGAAACTGTCAATTTGGAAGTTCCACTGAGAATATCCTTAGCTGAAGGAATTGAGGAAACAGGGGGTATGCTCAACTTATATTGATGATTGCTACTACTGATACTAGTGCTGAATGTGGGTGTAGATTCCTTTGAAGGAGAAACAGGAGAATCTGGGATGGTAGCTGATGTGGCGCTGTTGGTATTGATTGGTTTTATAGTAACGGCAGGTGATAAGTTATCCAACTCAGTTTTCAAGGATTCCAATTTGGTTTCCAAGCCTGATAACTCATTGTTAATAGTCGTTTTCTGAGAGTCCAAGGATTTGATAAGTGTAGTTTTAATGTTATCGATTTCCAGCTTCAAATACTTCAAAGTTTCTTCATTGTGTAAATTCTTTTCATTTGTGTTTTTAATGATCTCATTTATTTCAACTATAGTCTCATCAATCTTGTTTGATTTGTTAAACTGTGCCTCATAGAACTCTTTCTGTTCAGTTGATAGTTGCTCTAGTAATGCTTCAACTCGTAAAAACTCTTGTTCAATTGAAATTTTATCGTTTTCTAGTTGGTTTTTAGAAGGCGGTAGAATTCTAGGGATAATGTAGCGTTTGACTACTTGATACACACCATAAGATACTCCTGCTGTTGCTGATGCCATTATGAAGTAATCTTTCCAGTCTCTTTCAGGTAATGAAGGTGCATTGTAGTAATAATCAGGTATAGGAGGTTGTGGAGGAGCAGCGGTGGCGATAGGTAAGGAAGTAGTTTGTTTTTCTGTTTGTTTTACTGCAGAATCAACTTTCCTTGATCTGTTTAAAGCTTCCGTGACTTCATCTGGAGTTAAGCCTTTGGATTCAATAAATTCGATCTTTTTGGTTAAAGATGAACTAGCAATTGATTTATCTTGTAAGAATTCCACAGCATTAGCAATTAAATCTTCTCTTAGTGGATGCAAAATAACACCAGCATTATCATTGACATTTGACATGACTTTTAACCTGTTGTTGATATTATTCAAGAATATGAGTGGGATGATAAAAGTTATTAGATCAAATGCTTGATGTTAGATTTGGTTCTTTTCATGTTAGTCTAACGATGGTGCTTATGCACCTTCCTAAAAGGAAATTTTGATAAGGGCACGTCTTTTATGAGATTTGTGAAATAAAGATATTTTGAATGTATTGACGGTCTTCTTAATGTAAGAGGACTTTACTTTGAACAAAAAATATGCCATTATGAACAAGTTAGGTTAGTTTTAGGGAGACTTCTTTTTGTTAAGAGAAAATATCAGTCTGTAATGTGATATATTAACTCTATTTTTGTGGAAATATCTCTGTAACAATTAGTTAGATTTTAATATTTTCAAATTCGTGCACATAGTTTATTACCTTCCAAACTTGAAAATTAAGACAAACACGTACTTTTTCATTGGGAGAGTACTGCTTCAAGAAAAGCTACAAAGCATAGATAAAGGTAAAGACGAGATAGAAATGATAATGTATGGTAAATAATTACCGGAATAAAACTATAACAGCTAGTAATAACTATGATAGATATAATCAACCTAAGTGATTGGCTCACTAATCAGAAATATGAACTTGAACATGAAGCTATGTTGTCTTTTGTTTTACTCTATATTTCCCCTAAGCTTATTTCTCATCAGGGTAGAATAATGGTGTACGGATGCGAAAACGCGCATTGCTCGGTTTTCAAATTCTCAGCAAAAGCAAATTTTGTCGGTTCGTCAAGAGCCAATAAAACAACTCAACCACCACCTCACTTCCAAAGGGTGACGACACCTGAGACTGAGATTGTCACCGGTGGGTGCCTTGCCAGCACTGCTGGTTAGCTTGCCTTCCTTCCCGACTCCCATAACTGTAACTCCCTCTTCTGTAATCTGTTAGTGAACCTTCACTCTTTTTGTAAATTGTGAAACACTATCTAGCTGCTACTCCTAAATTGTGAATTTAGCTGTGTCTTGATCCCAGATTTATTTCACACCAAACGGACTCAACTTGAACAAACTCATTCTTTTCTTCTATCTATCCATCATTCCAAGGTCCTCCCAAATCACAATCCAAGAATGCCTACTGACGGTTCCAACCCTGGCTACTCCATCAACTCGGTTATCCAGTCTCCTCCTCTTCAACAACAACTGCATCACAACCAGAACCAGAACCAGAACCAGAACCAAAAACAGGGTCAGCAACAGTTCTCACAATACTCACAGCAGCAAGAAATTATATCATACCAGAACCAAATGGGTGTTCCAGTAATTGGTTCTACTCATAGCAAGAGTCAAGTTCCTGCCCCTAGTGTTTCTCCTAATTCTACAATTAATCAGTCTTTTCAACCTCTGAAACAACAAGAACAGGAGCAACAAGAGCAACAGGAACCACAGGAACCAGAGGAACAACAGCAGGAACAATCTAGTAGAGTATGTATATTATAATCTCTTCTGACTACTTCCAAGTCATCACCATCTTTAAATTTGCCAATACTAACAAAATATAGGTCTCCGTCATGTCTCTGTTGGATCGTACTTCTCCCCCATCCCATGATTCATCTCTTCCAATTCAAAAGCAAATGGAACTTGTTGAATTGCCTGTCCAGAAACATCAGCAGCAACAGCAACAATCACAATCACACACAATTCAACAGATTCATATTGCTCCTGCTGGACCTTTACCTCAGCAACAATCACAGCAACAGCAACATCTTGAGCTACAACCTCGTCCACCTCATTTAACTACTCAATCTATGGATCAACAACGTTATGCCCAAGAATCACCTTCTTCCCTATATCATAGAGCTCCAAGAATTGCTCATAAAGAATTGGCTTCTCCCGATGAAATGTTTGAACATTTTCAGAATAAATTAAAAGCAACTATTAATATTGACTATATGAATTATGTTCCTGCTAATAATTTACAGTTATTGGATAATGAATTCAAATTATTGACTACTACAAATGGTATCTATGCAGAACCAAAAATAGTTGAAAATTTAAAGTCAGACTTGATGAAAATAGAACCTAAATTAATGGATAAATTGACTAGGCGCACAAAAAACACCAAACAACAAGAAGAAGACTTCTATAATCTAAAGTCAAAACAAATTGAGCTGTTGCGTCAAATTCAATCAAGAAAACATATGTTGTTAGAAAAAACAAACACAATGGACTTCTCAGCTTTAAAATTACAAAGAGAAAAAGATCTTGAAGATGCAAAGCAAAAGGCTGTTGAACTAGCTGCAGCTGAAGCTGAATCTCAACAGAATGCCCCATTTGTTGATATAGCACCAAAAAATGGTAAAGGTGCAACAGGAAAGAAGAAAAAATCCCATGTTAAGCATCAGTTAGGCGATGTTATTCAATTTGATGATGTTGAATTGAATTCAAATGGTAGACCTAAGCGAAAAAGAAAGGCTAGGGTCTTACAAGAAATCCTTTCAGATGACGTTAAAGTCGATGAATTGACTGACCTAGGCACTCCAAACTCTTCGTTGTCTCGTACCGCTTCTTGTTCTGATGGACCTGCTGGTTCTACTCTACCTTCTAAAAGGAAAAGGAAGTCAACAGCAACTTCGGGAGATATTACTGATGATGACGAACATTCAACAATTTTAACTAAAGTTGGTAGAGGTAGAGGTAAAGGTAAACATTCTGCTGATTCTTCTGCGAAACCTAAAATCAATGATAAAGAACAAAAGGCATTGGATAAACAATATGATAATACTTATATCTCAATCTGGAAAGATTTAGCTAGAAAGGATGGTCCAAAGGCCTATAGACTTTTCCAGCAATCTACTCAAGCTAAACAAATCAATTTACGTAAAACTTCAATGTTAGCTGCTAGAGAATCTAAAAGATGGCAATTGAAGACTAACAAGAATCAAAAAGATTTGACTACAAAAGCTAGAAGATCAATGAGAGAGATGTTGAACTTCTGGAAGAAGAATGAAAGAGAAGAAAGAAATTTACGTCAAAAGGCTGAACAAGAAGCTATTTCGAAAGCTAAGAAGGAAGAAGATGAAAGAGAAGCTAAGAGACAAGCTAGAAAGTTGAATTTCTTGATTAACCAAACTGAATTATATTCTCATTTCATTGGTAAAAAGATAAAAACAAGTGAATTAGAAGGAGACATGGGTGATAAATCAATCCCATCAGGTGATCATCAACATATTGCAAATGAAGATGAAGTTGACATTTCTCATGTTAAGAAAGATTTCAACTTAGTAGACTTCGATGCTGATGATGAATCGTTACAAAAGACAGCTGCTGCAAATGCTCAATCTGCTTTAATGGAAGCTCGTCAAAAAGCAAAGGATTTCAATAATGGTGTTGAAACTCAGTTCGAAGCTCAATCTGAATCTCAGGCTCCAGATGAAGATGACAATGATGGTGAAATGAATTTCCAAAACCCAACTTCAATTGGTGATATGAATCTTACTCAACCAAAACTATTAAACTGTACATTGAAAGAGTATCAACTGAAAGGTTTGAATTGGTTAGCCAATTTATATGAGCAAGGTATTAATGGTATTCTAGCAGATGAAATGGGTTTAGGAAAAACTGTTCAAAGTATATCTGTCTTGGCTTACCTTGCAGAAACTCATAATATTTGGGGTCCATTCTTGGTTGTTACTCCTGCTTCAACTTTACATAATTGGCATCAAGAAATTCAAAAGTTTGTTCCTGATTTGCATGTGTTGCCTTATTGGGGTAATTCCAAAGATAGAAAGACCATGAGAAAAACTTGGGACAGAAAGAGTATTGTTTATAATAAAAATCATGAATTCCATGTCGTTGTGACTTCATATCAATTGGCTGTTGCTGATGCTCAATATTTTCAAAAAATGAAATGGCAGTATATGATTCTAGATGAGGCTCAAGCTATTAAATCATCACAATCTGCAAGATGGAGATCTCTTTTAAGTTTTCAATGTCGTAATAGATTATTATTGACAGGTACACCAATTCAAAATTCGATGCAAGAATTGTGGGCTTTGTTGCATTTCATTATGCCTTCATTATTTGATTCTCATGATGAGTTTTCGGAATGGTTTTCCAAAGATATTGAATCTCATGCTCAATCTAACACACAACTGAATGGGCAACAATTACGTAGATTGCATGCAATTTTGAAACCTTTCATGTTGAGAAGAATTAAAAAGAATGTTCAAAGTGAATTGGGAGACAAAATTGAGATTGATGTTTATTGCGATTTAACAAATAGACAAAAGCAATTATATAGAATGTTAAAATCACAGATTAATATAATGGATTTGATTGATAACAATAAGAAAATTGGTAATGATGATGATAATTCAGGTGATTCATTGATGAATGTTGTCATGCAATTTAGAAAGGTTTGTAATCATCCTGATTTGTTTGAAAGAGCAGATACTTTATCTCCATTTAGTTTTAGTTCATTTGCTGAAACATGTTCCTTTTCAAGGGAGGCTAATGAATCGTTGCTAGAGTGTAACTATTCAACTAGGAATTTAATTGAATTCAATGTTCCAAAGCTAGTTCATGATGAAATTCTTTCCATTGGTTATGATAATCATGAAATCGATGATAAGCAAAAATTATTGGAAAAGATTAATATTTGGGATCCTGCAAATATTTCTAACGATGATGACTTCTCATTCTTACGTTTAATTGATCAAACTTCAAGTAGTGCTAGAAAATTTGCTAAGCAATCATTAATTGAAAACACAATCGAAATGCAATCATATAGTGGCAGAACAACTAATGAATTAATTGAAATACATTCAACTGTTTATGGTGATAGAGAATCAAGAACTAATAGATTATTGTTAATTAACAAACCAGATGTGAAATTATCCTATAATGTTCCTGGGTTGACTAATATAACAGATTCAATTTATAAAGATATGTTTATTAATGTCACTGAGTTAGGTGCTTTTGATTTTGTTTCCGCACCACCTATTGAAATCACGTGTCCCAAGAAATCATTCAACTTTTTTAAAGAAGATTCATTATTCAATACTAAGTTACGTAAATCACTCTTCCCATTAACTTTAAACAGCGAATTAGATATTTTAAAGAAACAAGTTCCAATCGATAACTGGCCAAAATCTAATTTATTACCAGACGCAATCAGTGGAGTTTCTGGTTACTCTTCCATTAGATTACCATCAATGAAGAGATTTGTCATTGAATCTGGTAAATTAGCTAAATTGGACGAAATGCTAGTTGAATTAAAGAAAGGAGATCATAAATGTCTAATTTACTTTCAAATGACTAAGATGATGGACTTAATGGAGGAGTTTTTAACATATAGACAATACAAATATATCAGATTGGATGGTTCATCGAAATTAGGTGATAGAAGAGATTTAGTCCATGATTGGCAAACCAAACCTGAATTATTCATCTTTTTGTTGTCTACTAGAGCAGGTGGTTTAGGTATTAATCTAACTGCAGCTGATACAGTCGTTTTTTACGACTCTGATTGGAATCCAACTATCGATTCACAAGCCATGGATAGAGCACATAGATTGGGTCAAACTAGGCAAGTCACAGTTTATAGATTATTGGTGAGAAACACCATTGAAGAAAGAATGAGAGATAGAGCTAAGCAAAAAGAACATGTTCAACAGGTTGTCATGGAAGGTAAATCGAGCATTGGTGAAGATAAGAAAGAATCCAAAGAGAAAGAAAAGAAGGAAATGGCCATGTGGTTGCTTGATGATGATGACGATGATAGTGAACATGTTATTGCTAGTGGTGGTGTCAATGGTAATGGCTCCACCGACATTGCTTCTGGCACTAGTAATTATACCAATGATAGGGTTAAAGAGTTGGTTGATGGTGATGGTGATTTTAAAATGACTGATAATTCATCTGGTTCTCATTCTACTGTATTTACAACCTGATCATTACAAGTTTTTGTTTAAAAAAAATGTATTTGTATTTTTTTTTTGATTTTTTTTGATTTTTTTTTTTGATTTTTTTTGATTTTTTTTTGATTATCATATTTTACTTGTATTATTAATTATTAGTGTTAAAAACTATTTATATTCCTTTTTGTTAAACTTTATTTACTTTTTTTTTTAGTTTTTATTATTGTTGTTGTTCTTGCTGTTAATTTTTTTGTGTTTTGCTGGCTTTCTTTATATTTTCTGTGTTTTACTATATGATTTATCTTGATGCTTTTTTTTATTACATTATATACCTCTTGTGTTTTCTCTTTCACTAATAACCAATTGGTAGTGTACAAGCAGGAGTAAATTTGCGAAAAGGGATTGATGGATTAATGTCCGTCCATTTTAAAAACGACCCTGTGTAAAACATGAAAGCGATCACTCTAGTAAACATCTTTAACTTTGAAGAAACTCTACAAAAAAAAATATACTGCTATCAAAAATGTAAATGAATGTAAATTATTTAATATATGATTAATTATGGTTATGATCAACAATAAACTGAATCAAATATTATTCCAAAAGGATTGCTCATAAAAGGAAAAGGAAGACAAAATTGAGACATATTGGGCGATATCTCATTGTTTACAAGTATAAATCACTTTATTGCTGCTTCATTATGAATACCAAATTAATTTAAAATCAATTTCAGTTAATCAAATAATATGATCTACTTATATATTAAACAAAATCATGAAAAGGATTGAAGAATCTAAACTTCGGAGTAATTATCCGCTAATAAACCGAGGACAGAAACAAATTGATGCACTAGATAAACCTTTTTTTTTCTTCAATTAGAATATCTTAGGACACGCAACACTCATTCTTTGCTAAACACACAGTCAAATTCTTAAATATTTTTGTTAATGACATCAGAGAGTGTAGAGTCGGTTTTAGAGTCCCCTGAATCAAAACTAGCACCCAGTGGCGCTTCTGTTAAACATGAAGTTGCAAGTGAAGTCATATCAACAACGAAACCTGTTGATGACTCCTCAAAGACAAACAATGGAAAAACTATCAAAACTGAAACAGCAACAACAACAACACACAAGGAGAAAACTAAATATGGATTGACTTCATCACAATACAAGTTATTGAAACAATTCAAAGAAGAACTACCAGAAATACTTGAAGATACAGAATATGATGAATTATTTGGTTATCAATTAACCTCAACTGGTGACTTTTACGATGATGAAATAGCAGACAAGCTATTAATCAAAATATTGAAAAGTGTCAATTACAATTTAGAGAATGCTAAAGAAAGTTTAGAAAAGATTTTAGAATGGAGAAAGGATTTCGACCCATTATTTGCTGCATTTAATGAAGATCATGGGTCAAAGTATGATCCAAGTGGTATTATCACATTAAACCCAGAAGGAGAACCAAACTTAAGAGTTATAACATGGAACTTCTATGGTAAAGTTAAAGATACATCTGTTTATTTCTCTGACCCTACTAAGTTTTTAAGATGGAGAGTTGGATTAATGGAAAAAGCAATGCAACTATTAGATTTCAAAAACCCTGAGAATGATTACATGGTTCAAATACATGATTATGCAGGCATCAATATGTTCAAAATGGATGGTAATGCCAAAAAAGCATCCAGATCAGTAATTGAGGTTTTCAGTAATTATTACCCTGAATTATTATCAAAGAAATGGTTTGTCAACGTTCCATCGATCATGGCTTGGTTATATGCTGTGTTTAAGAGTTTTGTTCCAGAGGTTACTAGGAAAAAGTTTAATATGTTGAAGAGTGGTAAAGAGCTAAAAGATTATATTTCCGGAGGTTCAAAGAACTTCCCAAAAGTTTATGGAGGTATTTTTGACGGTTCAATTGAAAGTTTGAAGTATGAGTTTAAAAGAAAGCAGCTAAGTGCTTATACTACCCACTTACTTGAACATAGACTTACTGATGAAGTTGATTAATTCAGTAGTTTACTTATCTAATGATTTATTCACTTTTTTATTTATTTATTTTTCATTTACTTTTCGGCCTCGTCCCTACGAACACTAATCTAATTTTCATATCGTAATTGTGATTGTACGCGCACTACATATGAACGAAAAACGTTAAATTTAATTAAATGTTCATGTGTAGGTAGTGAACAACTGTCAGCCAGTTCAACTCTCTCTCTAATCCTAGTTCCTCTCTAGACTTGCTCACAACACTTCTTCTCCTTTGGTTTGATAAAATATATTTATAACCAAAAGTAAACTCTTTAAAAGTTCAAGTTCGGTAACAGTCCCTTCCCTTTCCGAAGCTTGTTCTTGTTCATTAACCTTTTTTTCCAGTTTTTTCTTTGCTCTGCTTACCTGCTATATAGTAGTAACTAGGCAAAAAAGGACAAAATCAATTAAAGAATCAACAAAACACATTAAAACAACACATTATATTTATATTATACCCATTTTACTATATTACCTACTTATACATTATTATATATATATATAAAGGTGCAACCACTTAGTTATAACACACTTTCCTACTAATTATTAATCCATATTTATTCAGTCAACACGCTGAACTAAATATTATAAAAAAACACATATAATTACAATCGTTACAACATGTCTACAAAGGAATATACACCAGAACAAGAAAAAGAAGTGAAAAGAATACTCAATATCGAGAAATCTGAATTCTATAAAATTTTAAATTGTGAAAAAGGTTCAACTGATGTTGAAATTAAAAAATCATATAGAAAATTAGCTATTAAATTACATCCTGATAAAAATAAACATCCACAAGCGAGTGAAGCTTTCAAGAAAATTGCTAAAGCTTTTGAAGTTTTAAGTGATGGCAATAAAAAAAGGATTTATGATCAAACAGGTTCTGATCCTGATTCAAGAGGTTTTGGAGGTGGTGGCGGTTCAGCTTCAGCAGCTGGCACTTCACCATTTGCACAGTCTTTTGGTGGTGCCTATGGTGGTAGAAACCCATTCATGAATGCAGGAAATGGTGCATTTGATGATGAGATTTTCAATATGTTCTTTGGTGGTGGAGCCAATAATCCATTTGGTACTGGATTTGGTGGCGGTAATGCATTTACATTTTCATTTGATGGAACTGGTTTCCGTTCAACAGGATTCGGTCCTGGAGCTGCTGCTGCTCAGCAAAGGCAAAGGCAGAGACAAAGACAAAGACAGCATCAACAACAGCAAGATCCAGGTAGTTTACGAGCATTATTGATACAATACCTACCTTTATTAATAGTTTTAATACCATTACTATTAAACTCACTATATGAAATGGTGGTTGGTTCAAACAGTGCTCCAAAGTTTGCATTTGAGACCTCGCCAGATTATCCAATTGAAAGAACAACACCAAATTACAACATACCATATTATATAAGCAGGGAAACACTAAATTCATACGGTGATGAAAGAAAGCTTCGTCATTTGGATCAAAATGCAGAATCTAAATATGTTGACAATTTAAGAGTGAGATGCCGCCGTGAACAAAATACAAGAGATAGATTGATCGAAGACAGTTATGGATTTTTCTTCCCTGATAGAGAAAAGTTAGAAAGAGCTCAAAGGTACGAGATGAAGAACTGTGATAGATTACATGATATGCATTTACTATGATTTTAGCCTAACACTAAACTTTTTGACTGTATATATTTAAAACTATCTAATTTTTTTTGTTTTTATAGAACAATGCGTGAAGTAATCATCAAAGTTATTGTCTATTTTAGTTAACTTTCCTTTTTTTTAATTCTATACAATAGTGTATTCTACTATAAACCAAATTTGTCTTCATAGATATTTGCTTTGTCTTCTTTCTCTTACTCCTCTTCAATCCACATTATATCGTCTTTCAATATTAATTATCAGATGCATTGTATACTTTCGCTTCTTGTTATATGTTATATTATGTACCAGCAGTAATAATGACTAGACATGGCAATCCGAATGTCTACCTTCCTTATATGTCTATCCAGATACGTGTGCGTCGTAGCATTGAGGAGAGTAAACTCAATTTCCTTAATATTATATAAAATATATTGCTCTCAAGGAGCGTTTTATCTATATCTGGTTTTATTTAACAGTTCTAAACAAGCAAATTTATTTATTGTTGAGCAAAAAGAAGAAGAACAATTTTGCTGCTGAACAGAGTAATAACGAACTATATCTGTAACTATTATACTTGGGTGTGTGTTTTTTTTGTTTAACTTGTAATAATGAATGCAGTGCTGGAATTTAACTAAATATTCTTTTTCTACTGAAATGTACTCAAAATACTAAGCTCTTGGATTGAAGCTGGATTTACAGAATTGGTTGTTCATAGAATTGAATTCACTCAACTTAACTCGTTCTGCTTTAGCAACAATTACGCCATGCAAAGCTTAATCTCAACTACTATGGAGTGCATATTTTATATTGTTTAGTTAATCTAACTGAACCTCTTGTATGAAGAAGGTGTAGCACATAGGAATTCAAATACATGTGCTTAATCATGACTATTATACGGTCATATATGGCATTGTATCTTTAAACATCAATGATCACAAAATTACAGGACACTAAAGCTCAAAAAAACAGATTTCATCGGAGATGAAAAAATGCAGTATTTCAAATAAGTTTATACATATGAAATCTCTTAGTGGATGGATTCGACTATCCATTTTGTCCATCTAGACCACGATATAATTCTCTTGGATGAAGAAGAAGAAAAAGGGCGTTTTTATGGTCGGCTTGGCTTAATCCAGAAATCATTAATCATTAGGTCTATTGTTTTTGTTGATCGATCTGGATGCAATTCTCCACGGCTTCTCTTTATAACCATATAGGACAAACATAATATAGAAAATCCATTATATCTATTGAACTATTTATCTATCTACCTACCCGTCCGTATGTGTATATATCAAGAATGCAAGATTAGGCTTTTAAATAAAACATTCACAGCCAATATAAGAATTACGTCTCTAGATAAAACGCATGTATCCAAGAAGTTGTATAGTTTTTAAAATTAATTTAATTTTATAAAATGAAATAAAATAAATTAAATTAAATTAGATAGAGATACAATCAGCTGAATCTACTATTTGTTATTGAGGGTGTTATAATTAGACTGTATATGTGAATGATCAAATCTGTCAGTATCAGTCTTTTTGAAGAATATATGAAGAAGTAAGGTTAGTGAATGTTTACAGTTGGTGTATTGTTTTGATCGAAATAGACGATAATTATGCTTACTTAGGAAAGATCACACACAGCGAAAGAAAAAAAATAATAGTGTCGAGTTAAGGTGAATTGATAATACCCTTAATTGGATGTCCACTATTCCAAATACTGTTTACAGGCTCATCATATTCTACTATATGATATATGATATATATATATATATTCACCTGGTAATCTTATGAAAAAGTATAAAATTGCATAGACAGGTAAATGTATGGAAAGATGAGTATATGTTGGTTGTAATTGTGGGAGCTAACGACAAAGCTATGAGATTTATTTTGAAAGCTAATTAATCAACTTTTGTGCATCTTAATTTAAATTCCAAGTATACTTGTATCCGGTCAACCATAATAATAATAACATCACAGATCACCTACAGAAAACGAACACTGGACTCATAGTTCCTATTTTCGACATGCTAAGTTTGTATATTTCCAACTTATGTAGCTCTCTATATCTATACCGTAATTAAATCGATTATTATATTGTTTAAAAGACTTTTTTCTCTTCTGTTTAATTGAAATCTATTCATTTGTTTGTAGAATAAGTAGAAACATATATATATATAAACACTGCCCTATCTATTCACGACTACTGTGAAAGCTTTCCACTCTGTTATATGTATTAAGCTAGCAACTGGACGCTTTTCTTTTTTTTGCTCCCCCCACTAATCAATTAATCCTAAATTAATAAAAGTATCAGTTAAAGATATATGACTTCATTAGTGAATGAAAAGGTTAAAACAGAAGTACATAATAACGATCATCAATGATCTCTAACTTTAAATCTCTAGGTTTTATTTTTTTTTGACGCTATCGTTATGTAAATTTTCTATAATTGCTACACCAATTAACAATTAGTAGGTTCCAACACACACACACTCTCTCTATATATATACATAAAATTATCATTTAATTCTTAAATTAACCCATTTTACATTAATATCTATTTAAAAAAAATTAATTAAATTAAAGTTGGTACTGTTGATAATTCTGGATATTGGCTTTTCCATACAAAAAAATAATACATATTAGGGCCCCGTTTAGTCTTATTTAGCCGACCATTTTTTCCGCATATGCAACTTTTATTAGGCAACTAACCGTTTTGTTTGTACTTTACGCTTAACTCGCGGTCAGTGATTTAATGTCCCGGCAATTCTTTTAGTTTGCGGCTCATTTTTCGTGGTAGAAATTTTAGTTGAAAGGGCGGGAGATCCGGCAGGGGAAATTCTTTGGTTGGAGATCAATCAAAAATTTGTAATGTAAACTACTTTCTTTACTTAATATACCAGTACGTACGTTGGCTATTTGAAACAATTGATAGTTTACTTCCAGCAGTATAAATACCGCTTGTTGTCCACTTTTCATTTTCTCTCTTATATTTCTTAATTATTATATATTAGTTTTCGTTTATCTTTTTTTTTCTATAATTTTGATTCTCTTAGATTAATCTATCTTACCTTCCTTATATACTACTTCTGATAATAACTACAACTATTTAGTGACACGCATAGTTGATGACAGCATCTGGTGTTCGGGTGTATAATATGATTGGCCCACGTAACTGAGGATGGAAGGAGCAGAGCGTTTCAAAAACGAATTGGCAGTTTTGCAACTGTGTGTGCAAAGTCCGTATAAGACCCCCGTAACTGTAACACTTACACAACCCTTCATATTCCTTTAGTTGGTTAATCCCTGATTTGAGGCTTTCTTTACACCCATATCTCTATTAGACTCGGGTATCGCTATAACTAATTGCATTTTTCACGGTTACGCCCATTTGGTCCTACCTTCGATTCGTTGCTTTGTTTACGTATAGGATATTTTAATTGCGTTTACAGTGACACCAAGCTCCAAAGATTATCAACAATTTCCCCTTTTTTTGCCTTGTCTTTATCTGGGATTTAAAATATTCTTTCCACTACTAATCTTTTGATCTAACCTTATACATCTTTCTCTTACTATTCCTTGTACTATTGGTCTACTGGCTTGACTCAATTGCTTTTTAAACGCCATCCAACACGTTTAAACCTAAATCTTTAACTTTCCCTGCAGGACTTTAAGAACATTCTTTTATTATATTTAATCATGGATTTTCAATCTGCTACACAGAATCAATTTTCTAATTCACAACAGCCTGGTGCTGGTCAATCTCAAACTCAACAGAGGCAACTTCCTGATGTTCGAACATTGTCAAATGAACAGATGGAAAATGTTTACAGAGTATGTATATTATTTATTTTTATTACACCAACCTCTACTCTGTGCTTCTTCTTCTTTCACTGAAAGTTATACTAACGTTCATTTATATTAATCTAGAGACTACATCAATTGAAATCTGAACATGGTAATGGTGTTGTTCAAATCCCTGAGTATGTCGAATTAGCTACTCTTCTACAGCGATTTCTTCAATACCGTCAGCAAACTCAAAATAAAGCTAATACTGCTAACAATGCTGCTATGAATAATTCAACTCCACAACAGCAACACGATCAACAAGATTCACAACAGGCTATGGCTCAACTAATCACTCAACAGGCTCAACAGGCTCAACAAGCTCAACAGTTCTATAACAGACAGCACCTACAACAACAACAACAACAACAGCGGACATCACAAGTTTCGGTTACTCAGGCTGCACCTCCTCAACAATTTGGTCAGAATATGCAAACTAATCAAGCTTCTCAAGTTGGTCTATCTGGAACTCCCCAGCAATTAGCTGGAAACCAATCCCCTCAAGTATTTAATGGCATGAATGGCACTGAACAACACTCTAGAACTACATCGAATGGCACAACACCATCTGCTAATCAACCTTCAACCATTTTTTCTACTCAACAATCCCAGCTGTTGAAGTATCAAATAGCCGTTTTTAAGAAATTCATTCAAAATCAACCTGTTACTCCTGATTTGATTCAAGCTGTTAACCTCGCTTTCACAAATGTTCAAAACCAACCTCCAAATCAACAAGCTACTTTTCAGCATGCTCAGGCTCAAGCCCAAGCTCAAGCTCAAGCCCAGGCCCTTGCCCAACAACAACAACAACATAGTGCTCAAGCTATTGCTCAGCAGCAGCATCACCAAGCTCTTCTAGCTGCTCAGCAGCAACAACAATTACAACAACAACAATTACAACAACAACAATTACAACAACAACAGTTACAACAACAGCAGTTACAACAACAACAGTTACAACAACAACAGTTACTTCAACAACAGAGATTAAAACAAGAGAGAAAGAAACCTGTTAGATCCAGAAGTAAAAAAGGTACTGCTCCTCCAACTCCACAACCTATTACTGCTTCATTCCAACCACAGCTACCACATCAACAACAACAACAACAACAACAAATTCCACCCCAACAAGCTATACGTGGAGCTATTCCTCCTCAACAAGTTCCACCTCCTCATCTTGCTAAACAAGTTTTTGTTCTTCCTCATCAAGCTCCTGGAATTTCTCCAACTTCTTTACCTTCTCAAATAACCACAGCAATACTACCACAACAACAAGTGCCATCTAAAATTTCTAAAGGTCTACCTCCACACCCTCCTATTCAACTAGCGAAACTAGACGAGAAACTAGCTAATGTTACTGTTATAAATTCAGAAAATCCATTAGAAGTTATTGATACCTATTCAATTCAAAAAATACAAGGCAAAATTCCATTTGAATATTTCAATTCTCCAAAATCAAAGGTTATTGCTCCTTCTTTATATCCAAAACCTTTGGACATAGAGGAGGCAAAAGAAATTAAACTGTTAATTGATAATATTGAGATTTATGATGAATTAGAAGAATTAAAGAAATTAAAAGATTCTGACATTGAATATTTGTTTGAATATGAAGCTTTAAAACTATTACCTTACCAGAAAGCTTTAAGAGGTTATATTCTCGGATGTATATGTCATCAATCTTTATTATTGACTAATCATTTACCAAACTTTTCTGCGAAAATTAGAGGTGTTAATATAAATGATGCTTCCGTCTCTCATGCCTTGTATTCTCAGCAAAAAGTTATGGCTGTTCTTTCTCAAAAGAAAAAGGTCGTTGAAAGACAGAATAATTTACTAAATGCGTCAAATGATTATAAAAAATACATGAACTCAAGAAAACAACGTTTTTCTAAATTAGGTAAACTAGCACTGAATTATCATCTACAGACTGAAAAGGAAGAGCAACGTCGTATTGAAAGAAATGCTAAGCAGAGATTACAAGCTTTGAAAGCTAATGATGAAGAGGCTTATGTGAAGTTGTTAGATCAGACTAAAGATACTAGAATTACTCACTTGTTAAAGCAAACCAATAGTTTCTTGACTAGTTTGACCCAAGCAGTCAAAGATCAACAGCGTGAAACTCACGAAAAGATTGTTGAAGTTGGTCATAATGATGTTGCCAATGACGATCCGGAAGATGAAGAAGAAAAATTGAACAGTGATTATTACGAAGTTGCTCATAGAATTAAAGAATCAATTGAGAAACAGCCTTCAATTTTGATTGGTGGTACTCTAAAAGAATATCAATTGAGAGGTTTGGAATGGATGGTTTCCTTGTATAACAATCATTTGAATGGTATTTTAGCAGATGAAATGGGGTTGGGTAAAACGATTCAAACAATTTCTTTGTTAACTTATATTACCGAGGTTAAGCAAACTCCTGGTCCATTTTTAGTTATTGTCCCTTTGTCTACTATGCCTAATTGGAACATTGAGTTTGATAAGTGGGCTCCAAGTTTGAAGAAAATCAGTTATAAAGGTACTCCACAATATAGAAAGGAGTTAAGTCAAAGAGTTCGTTCTGGTGATTTCAACGTTCTGCTAACAACTTATGAATATGTTATCAAAGATAAAGCATTATTATCAAAAATTAAATGGGTTCATATGATTATTGATGAAGGTCATAGAATGAAAAATGCAAAATCTAAATTATCTTACACTTTGTCTGAATTTTACCATACTGATTATAGACTAATTTTAACTGGTACCCCGTTACAAAATAATTTACCTGAACTTTGGGCACTGTTGAATTTTGTTTTACCAAAGATTTTCAATTCTGTTAAATCTTTTGATGAATGGTTCAATACTCCATTCGCCCATGCTGGCACTCAAGATAAGATTGAACTATCCGAAGAAGAAACTCTATTAGTTATTAGAAGATTACACAAAGTGTTAAGACCATTTTTATTAAGAAGATTAAAGAAAGATGTTGAAAAAAGTTTGCCAAATAAAGTTGAGAAAGTTATTAAGTGTAAGAAATCAGCATTACAATCTAAACTATATCATCAAATGATTAAGTACAATCAATTGTTTGTTGGTGATAAAGACTCAAAGGCTCCTGTTGGATTGAAAGGACTAAATAACAAGTTAATGCAATTACGTAAAATTTGTAATCATCCTTTTGTTTTCGATGCTGTTGAAGATTCAATCAATCCATCTAAAGCCACCAACAATTTAATTTGGAGAGTTAGTGGTAAGTTTGAATTATTGGATAGAATTTTACCAAAGATTCAACAAACAGGTCATAGAGTGTTGATGTTTTTCCAAATGACTCAAATTATGGATATTATGCAGGATTTCCTAGATTTGAGAGGAATGGCTTATATGAGATTAGATGGTGATACTAAAGCTGATGACCGTACTTCTTTGTTGAAATTATTTAATGCTGATGATTCCCCATATTTTGTTTTCCTGTTGTCTACAAGAGCTGGTGGTTTAGGTTTGAATTTACAAAGTGCTGATACCGTTATTATTTTTGATACTGATTGGAATCCACATCAAGATTTACAAGCTCAAGATAGAGCACATAGAATTGGTCAGAAAAATGAAGTTAGAATTTTCCGTTTGATTACAGATGATTCCATTGAGGAGTATATTTTGGAGAGAGCTCATCAAAAATTAGATATTGATGGTAAAGTTATCCAAGCTGGTAAGTTTGATCAAAAATCAACATCAGAAGAACAAGAAGCATTATTAAGACAATTACTAGAAAATGAAGATGATGAGAAAGATGATGATGATGATATGGATGATTCTGATTTGAATGAGATATTGTCTAGATGTGATGAAGATTTGGAAATTTTCAAAAAGATAGATGCAGAAAGAAATACACAGTCCTCTGGACCAAGATTGTTTACTGAAGCTGAATTACCTGATGTTTATAATAAAGAACCCGAACCAGTTGATGAAGTTGAAGAAGCTATTAATCTCGGACGTGGCTCAAGAGAACGTAAGTCTGCTCATGTTTACGATGAGAATATGAGTGAATATAAATGGGCTCAGATGAATGGTTTATTATCTGGTGATGAATTAGATGATTATGAAGATAATGAAAAGCCGAAGAAACGTAAGCGTGCTCGTAAATCAAAGGCTGGATCTGTTGAGCCTGAAAGTTCCGCTGCTAATGGTACTCCTGCTAATGAAGAAGGGGGTGATGTTAAGCGTGTTAAGACTGCTAAAACTAATAGACGTAGAGCAATGAAAAGTGAATCTGCAACCCCAGGTCCAGATGGTGATCCAGGTAACCAGATTGCTAAGAGAAAAAGAAAAGGTGGTACACAGATGCCACCACCTGCTTGTAGACCTGATGATTATGTTTTACCTCAACTGACCGTTAATGAAAGACAAGCTTTACAAAAGCAAATTTGGAAAATTTTCAATTATTTGGTTACTTACCTTGATCCTGTGACGGGCCGTAAGCTAGCTACAATTTTCATGGCTAAACCCGTTCGTAGGTTATACCCAGACTATTATGTTATTATTAAACGTCCATTAGCTTTTGACCATGTTAGAAGAAGAGTCGTGAATGAGATTTATTACGAATTGAGAGAATTTATTTTTGATTGCCATTTAATTTTTGCTAATTCAAGAGTGTATAATCAAGAAGGTTCTGTCATTTATAATGATTCATTAACATTAGAAAATGAGATGAAAAAATTATATGCTAAATTTAAGCCTGATGAACCGGAGTTAGATTTTACTGAGTTTGATACCAAGTTTGCATTGATTAGAAAAAAATTACCATCTGAAGTTAAAACCGAGCCAGCCCCCTCAGCTATTACAACTGGTTTGCGACAAGTTGCTGTGGATAGTAATGGTACTTCAGTCAATTCTGAAACACATTCAACTTCTTCTTAAATTATTTAGAATTTTGCTTTATTAATATTGATTGATATAACGATTCTGAAGTGGCTTTCATGTCATTTTGTGCTTTTTTTTTTCTTTAAATTTATTTCTCTTGTGCTTTTAGTTGAACCTTTTAATTTCATTTTTATTAACCTCTCTATATATTTATATTCCTTTTACTATAGTCTTGTGTATTTTATTTACTATTTGTTATGATATATTTTGAATTTAAGATAAATTTGATTAATACAAACAAAAAGTGCGCCTAACGGGTTCTGCTGCGCGTTGATTGTGGGTGAACAATAAACGTAGAAACCTATGATTGAAAAGTAACAAACACATAGAAGAAAACTATTTCAAGCTTTACACACAACACACTGAACAGAGTAACCAGAAATAATGTTTTACAAGAAATTCAATCAGCAGATCAACGAGTATATAAGAGTCGAAATAATCCACGAGAACTACCCTGTGGTGGCCGGAACAGACGAGCTTTCATTGATTCTACGTTTCCGATACATTGGAGAACCAACACAACCGGTGGCAAATCCAACACTTAAAAAAGATTCAAATAACACTTCTAAAAGTCATAGCCGAACCCAAAGTATTAGCAGTGATAGTCGAAATGGAAGCTGGTTTGGTGGTAGATTGTCTAGACAATTTACAGATGCTACAAGAGGTTTGTTTTTACAACAATTGAATGATTCTGATAATGGCGTTATTCTTGATGAAAACGCTATCAATAAGAATGATTTAAACCTTTACCTTGCCAACACTCAAATACTTGGCTGTTATTCGTTGAATGATAAAATCATTGATACTAAAATATTTGATACTTTACAAAAAGATACAATCATTGGTGGGAAATTAGCTGGTATAACCGGTTTGAATTCTAATTTGTCAAACACCAAAAGTGGATTATTTGATGCATTGGGATCATTGTTCAATTCCGAAATGAATGACTTAGGCTTGGAAAACAACCATAGCGAATTACGTTTGAATCATTTGATTCCTTTTTATTCAACCAGTCAATCCATTCTATTTAGTGAGATTTCGTTTGATCCATCCGAACAAATGAGTTTAACAAAGAGTTTCTATGTTAACATTAAGCTGCCTAAGGACTTACCACCTAATTACAAATCAAGATCAATCAATATTAGTTATAATCTTGTGTTAGGATATCAATTACTACAGCCTGACGGATCTTTTTCAAGCAAAAGTATTTTCTTCCCTTTGAAAATCCAACCATTTGTTGATCAATTTGGTAGACAGCCAATGTATCATTTAGAAACCCATAGAATTAATAGCAGACCGAAAGTTATGAAAAATATAGACATTAACGGAAGATCAAGTTTTAGTTCAATTGCAACTGGCTCTGTTGAGCAGCAAACGAAACCCCTTCGTGGTCATGCTAGAAAAGTCAGCTTTAAATCTATTAAAAAAAAAATGTCTGAAGATGTCACCGGATCATCATTTGATGGGTCAATCAGAAGATTATCAATTACTGCAACTACTAATGCAAATGAATCTAAAACTGATACCAGCTCGCTGATTGGAACATTAACTGAACACAATTATTTACCTGAACAATTTGATTTAAATAATGAACCTAAAACACAAGAATTTTTGGAAATATTGGATGATTTGAATAATGGTGAAGTTATTAATATTATAAAAGTTCAAGAGAAATTTGAAAGTTCTTTTAATAACAAATCATTTGAAACTTTTAACGTAAGAAAAAACTTGAACAATATTTTATCTGATTATAAAAGTATCCAAAAAATTTCTAAAATATCATTTGATGAAGAAGACAAAGGTATTGATTTTGAAGGAATGATACCTACTCAACAGCAAACTAAATTTCTAATCAAACAAAATCATTATTCAATTGCCACTTTAGAAATGAACAAGACTATAATCAGACCAGGAGATTTTATTAATTTACATTTGAATTTTCAAGGATGGGAATTAGAAACTAAAGGTTTAGAAATTCAGTTAATTAAAGATGAAACAATTTACAGAGATGAATATTTGAAAAGAAGTGAATATGGTGATGTTTATAAAGGAATTAAGAATGGGAATCATTTAGAGAAAATAATATACGAAGAAGTCATTAGCAGTTTCAACTCTGATGAAATCAATACACGTATATTAGTTCCAGCAAGTACCGAATCTCAATTTAAGACTAATTTTTTTAAATTGAACTATCTAATTCAAATTAAGTTCATTTTATTCGACCCTTATCAAAATTTAAAGAAAGTTAGAAAAATTTCGTTAGATGAAAGGGAGAATGATCAATCAAAAGGACAACAAGCTAAAGAATCCACCGAGGTCAGTGAATCCAATGGAATTAATAGAAGTAGTGAGACAAAAACAAGTAATGAGGACATTCCAAAACCAAGGGAGATCGAAAAACTAGTTTATGATTTGAAGGGCATATTTACAGACGTTAATGGTTCTACTTTGTTTAGAGCTGTTGATCATTTCATTGGTGGTTTTGAATTTGTAGTTAGACTACCATTGGTTGTTCTTCCTAATTATGAGAAAGATTTTGGATCTGTCACCAGCAAGTTTGATTAATATGGGTTTAATTTAATTTAGTTGTGTAATTTAAGTCAAACATTAATTGTAATGTAATATAATCGAGTCGATATGACGCGTCGGCACGCGAAAAAATATAGAGACAGATCGAACGTGTTATTTGGTGAGAATATGAACTATTGGAATGTGTAGAGTCAACAAACTGGTTCATGAGGGAGTTTGTAATCAGAGGCTATATTTACTGAGGTTTGCTGTTACTATTTGGAATCATAGCTTGAAAGGTTATACATTTTGAAAAGTATGTGATGTTTTTTTACTTTAACATTCACCCATCCATCAGTTCATCTAAAACATACTAAATACTAACTTATCACTGATAACCCCCAAAACAGGGCTTAACATGGCTCCATCATCTCATAAAGCTAATGCTTTATCAACAGTATCATCTAAGAAGAGTACTAAACATTCAAAATCTATCACAGGTAAGGAAAAAGCTGATAGAATAGACAAAAAGCTTGAAGACGCCAAAAGACATAAAGCTGCAAGATTGGCTTCACCTTCCACTTCCACTTCTAAACAGACCCCAAAACCCAATCGTTTATCCCAATTATACAATTTCCTCGGGAGAAGAAATCCTAGCCCTAATTCAGTACCTAAAACGAAACCAGCACCCTTAAAGCCTAGTAAATCATTATCACCTTCGCCCACATCTTCGAGAGTTATATCTACTCGTTCATTAGGCCCAACTAATAAAACTAGGAATGAAAATTCGTTTCTTGGTACTAGACGTTCCTCTTCAATTAATACTTTTCCAAATTCAGATGGTATAAATAAAGCAAACTTAGGTGCAAGCACGGCCAGTCAACAGGCTTTGTCGCACTCTAAAAGAAAACCCCAGCTTTCAAATGGTAATGATGCTTTGCTTTCTCAAATCGTAAATTCGAACAAGCAAAAATATTTTCATCAACAATTGCAAATACAGAGGAAAATGGAGAAGGAGAAGGAGAAGGAGAAGGAGAAGGAGAAGGAGAAGGAGAAGGAGAAGGAGAAGGAGAAGGAGAAGGAGAAGGAGAAGGAGAAGGAGAAGGAGAAGGAGAAGGAGAAGGAAATTGAAAGAAGAGTTGAGTTAGAAGACAACGTTCTTGTCACTGGAATCCAATCTCAACCTGAATCTCAACACTCTAAAGAATCCACTATTGATTTGTCGGCTCAAGATAGAACACAGGAAATTGCAATTCAAGTTCAATCAAAAGAAAAACTTCATAGCCCAAATACACAAAGTAATGACCTTACTGTATCTTCTCTTCCACAGAATATTCAACCACAAACACGTACACTGATTTCTTCTAATTTTGCACTACCATTAATTCCACTGACACAACTTATTGAGGACGATGATGATGACGATAAAGATGAATTTGAAGATGCTGAAGAGGTTCCCTCTTCCCCTGTTAGAAATGTTTCTCCAGAAAGAAATCAACAACAACATATGATAACTTCTGAAGATGTTTCATCTTCTCCACCACTACCATCAACTCCACCACATAACAAGAGAAAACAAGTCAATTTTGCAAACAATATTGATGAGTCTCCAGTTGTATCATCTTCTCCTATTAAAGGTCCCTACGAAACAAAGTCAATTTTGAAAGACGTTGAACCCGAAACAAGTTATGTTGATTATAGAGCTATGGCGTCTAAGGACTTAACTTTGAATGAATCGTGGAGTCCAGGTCAGGTCATCACTGTTGATGATACAGGTAAGGATGCAAAGAAAATTGTTGAAAAATGTTTTAAGGCCTTGGCTAAAGCAGATTTTAAGTTTAAATATGAAGCTTACGCAACGTTGAATCAGATATTGAAGCGAAATACTGGCGATAGAAAGATATTTATAAACATGGATAAAGTTAGAATGGTCATAACCAAAATAGATTCAGATTTGACGAAGTTTAAGGATAACACTAATGATAAAGACAATGCTTTTTTAACCAGAGAGCAAACTCAAGCCATCAAACTTTTAAACCTATTATTTTCTAACTATCAAATTAGGAACGCTTCTCATTGGATTATGAATTGTGCTGATAGACTAACAACTCCAGGATTGAAGCGACACGTTTGTCAAGCTTATTTAACGCTATTGAAAGAGCATAATAGCAAACTTACTGCTGAGTGTGTAGAAAAAATAGTATATGCTGTTCTAAATATGGATGATTCTTCCCATGGCTCAGTCACATGTGAAAGATTACTAATAGTGAAGAGATTGATTATCCAAAATGGTCCTCTTATGACAAATATCTTAAAGGAATGGATGGAGTTTGTGTTTTTATCAATTATTAATACTGAAGTTTCAAAATATGATTTTATTTTAAGCTGCGTTGCTAATATTTTATTTGAATACTCAAAGATTTCTGAAGGCGATAAAATAGTTTTAGCTATGCTTTTAGAAGAAGGTAATGACTCCTTCCGATCTAGAATTACATTAAGTACTTTTGATTTCAATGAAAAACCAATTGTTGAAATGATATCACAAACTTTAAAATATTTAGTTAGGCGTGGTAAAGTTGATGTTTCCATGGAAATTTGGTCCTATATTACTTATATCTTTAGTGTTCAAACTTGGGAAATGGGGTTCGAGTCATTACCTTTTAAAAATGAATGGCTCTCTGTTTGGGATCAATGCATGAATATTTCAGACAATGAAGAGGCCACGTTAATTGGAATTTACGCTTGGAGAGCTGTTATCTATAACTTCGAAAATACTGCTGATCAGTACAAAAGCTCTTGTATTTATCCAAAAGAATTGTTAGATTCTAAGGTAGAGATTTTATTGAAACCATTTTCATATTTAGACAAATTGCAGCCCACTAAAGCAATATCTGATGCTTATTATGTTTTAACTTGTCGTGTTATGTATCTGCTAAGAAGAGTTTTCAGCAAGAATATCCTGGAAACTAACAAGTCCTACCATACCTGGCCCATTCGTGTTATGTTAACAATGTTGGTTAGATATACTATTATATTTCCATCAAGTGCAGAAGCATGGTGTACCTTATTTTATGAAATGCTAACAAAAATTTATGATTTGAATCATACTGGAAATGACCCACATTCTAATTTTTATAAACAATCGAAAGAAAATTGGGAGATGCCTACAATTAACCCAATATGGACTTATTATTTTATTGATGAATTTGTGGATACCTTCAACAAAATCTTCAATTCCAATTTTGTGTGTGACAACACTAAGTTGAAGTTAATAGAAGCCTTATTTATTAATATTGATACCACCAAGAAGTCAGAGAAATTGAATGATACTACTGGTAAAAAAATAGCCAATATTATCAAAAAAATATTATTAAATGCAACTGAAAACAATTTGAAACTAGGATTTCTTTGTATTAAATGGAGAAAATATTTCAGGGATGGTTTGATTATTGATTCTGATCCTTCTCTTATGTCAGCATTGCATGATTATTATAAGAAAAATAATAGAATGGTTGAGTTTACTCAAATATTTAAATATTTGTTTGCACCTCTAAGTTGTGATATCTATTCCATTTTATTGAAGCTAGAAGATTCATGTCTCACTAATACTATCCGTGAGATATTATTAGAAGAAGATGTTATGATTGAATTAGTTGTCAGGCCTAGAGATTGGGCTGCCATTATTAAAGGTTCTACTGAATCTCATGATTTAATTACTACGATGTGCCATATTATTTACAACCATTCTTTAAGTTCAGTTACTATTACACCAGAGGCGATGAGAATTGCGTTCTTCACAAACAATATGTTACAACTATGGAATACACAAAGTTTTGAATTTTTAAAGGAGTTAATTCAATTGCGTCAGACTGTAGACAATGTTGTTATTTTTACCTTGACTGACTCATTATTATTAGGAATCTTAAAATATTTTATTGAAGATCACTCATATTCTGTATCCACTTTGATTCTTTTAGCAAATAATGCAGCAAGCTCTAAGAAAGCCCATATTCCTGGATCATTTTTTATTTTAATTTTTGAGGCAATTGTATCTGCTGAAGTTGGGGACCAACTTGGAACTTGTTGTGAATCATATAAACAATCTTTAAATTATCTGGCAGATGACATAGAAGTGCTGGATCGTTTGTTGAACTTGTCTCCTAATTCTATATTTAATAATATTGCTACTGAATTCTACAAAAAATTGCCTTCTACTACTTCAAAAAATCTTAGATTTAATTTGGCAGATGATGGTATTCAAATTGAAGGATCATATAATGAAAGTTTGTATGAGAGACAGCAAGACAAAGGTGGGGCTAATAATAAAGAACAACATGAAGATATTAACCTGGAAGATGTCCATAAAAACAAAGAAGATGAATGTATAGGAGAGGATGGCAAAGAGGAAGGAAATGTACCAGCACAAAAGTCTCAGAATTATGATACACAACAACTAGACTGTACTCCTGAACGCGGCTACCAAACTGTTGAACAAGCTGAGATTTACCCAACTATCAGTTCTATCAATTCTAGAGTCCCTCCGGCGTCTGTCAAACCACCTGAAAATGAAGCTATCGAATCACCCGAAACACAAGTTATTGAAACAGTGACCCCTACTAGAGAAAATGCTTCTCAATTAACTGATACACCAACCCCACTAAGAGATATCAACGATATTATCTCTGATGACGAAAACGAACATGAAATAGACAAAGGTGACGATTCATTAAAGCCGCAATTACATTTTATTCCCGAATTTAGTATGAGAATGAATTCTTTGAAAAGTCCAAAAACTTGTAATACTTCTCAAATGATTAATGCCCCACCTACTGTTCCAGATTCATCTGTTTTCCAAGAGCAAGTAGTAATTGAATCTGTTATTACTAAACCTGTTGAAAATGTTAGAGAACCAGTTACTTCTACACTTGTTAAAACCGTTATTTCTAAGCCTGAAAACACTGTCTCTGAATCGGAAGGAACTAGTGTTGAAAATGATGATAATCCTTTCCTTGAACGCCAATCTCAAAAGAGAATTGAATCTAATGCACAAGTGTTATCTCAAAAATCAAATGGCTCTCAAACCAGATTGAAAAAAAAACAAATATGGAAAGATATTGCCATTTATTCTGCAGATGGTGAAAAAGAATCTGCAAGTCAACAGAAAGCCTCGAGTATTACACCTGAAACAAGTTCTACTGGTGAAGAGGCTGCTAAATCTTCTAGTATTCCAATGTCTGAATCGCCAAAAACTTCTCAGTCTTTAAGAACTGAAAGAGTAGCTGAACTATCACCTAGAACTTTCATGAACATGTATGCTTCCACTGACTTTTCTGAATCAAATCTCTCTTCTGATTCTGAGTCTATTATAATATTGCAATCTTCTAAAAATTCCTCCCAGAAGGTTAAAAGAAATGATTTTAATCCTAGTGAATTAAATACCAAAACTACTGATGTTCTCGGTTCTATAAAACAGCTTGAGTTTAATACTGAAGATTCTAATATTGTCACAAAAACCAATATAATTTCTCAAGCTAACACAGAAGAAGAAGGCACTGCTAATACAGACAAACAAGAGCAAGAGGAGAAAGTGGCTAGTTCAAAATCTGCATCTGAATTTATGCATAAATCTCCACCCTATCAGGAGAAAGACTCACTTCGGCCACCTACTCCTGAAGTTGCAAAACAATATTGTACTAGGGAGGCCCTTTCACAATCAACTGATGCTTGTTATCAAGCTCAAGCCGAACAAGGAATTGAGACACCGGAAGCAGGTCATACGGGAAAAACAACATCTTCAGCTCCAGAACTAATTATAGAAACTACCGAACAACAAAAAGCAAGCTCTGAAGACTTGAGTACTCAAGATTCTAATTTTTCAAATAACTTTATTTCTCCGGATGGCTTTACTGATGCCCAATTGGTACATTCTTCAGACGACTCTCAGTCCAAACAATCTACTGATGAAAATAGTCAAGGTAAAACTACTTCTCATAAGCTTTCAAATGAGACAGGTTTACACATTGCTCAACATCCAAACCCTGGTTCTTTCCCTACTCCAAGAATTAAAACTGTCATCGCTTCTGATATTCATCCTACTATCAGTCAGCAGCATAGATCATCTACTAGTAATCAGACTTTTTCTGGAGGAATCACGACTTCATCCTCTCAACCATATCAAATTGCTTCTCATTATCCATATCCATACCTATATCCACATGCCCCTGTAACTGGAGCTGGTGCCACCACTCCTGATGATAAACCACAACCGAATTACTTTAGTTATCCGATGATTCCTTCTCCATTCATGTTCCCTTATCCACATTGTAATGCTGAACAAGCTGATAATCAAGATACACCGGGTACTCCAGGTGCTTTATCTACACCAGGATATCCTCCTTACCCTTATCCACAATATCCATGTTTTTATCCTTACCCAATGCCTCCATATCCATATTCACCTTACCCTCCTTCATCAACTACAACAACACCAGCACCTGAAGGTTTTTCCAGTGTCGAAGAAGCTTCTGGATCTACTGTTACAAATGATGATTGGGAAAACTTAGAAAAATTGATCAAAAAGGTTTCAGACAGTGGTGCAGAGCCAAATTTTGATCGAAATAGAAAGAGATCACTTGAAGATGATATGTTTGGACTGCTGGTTCGTTTGAAGAAGAGAAAAAGAGAGTGATTAATTTCTACTTTTATTTTGCTTTGGAATGGTTGTTACTCTAAATCTGTATTTCTTTACCTTTTGGTTTTATGATTTACTTCTTTCATTATAATATTTTTTCTTTTTCTTTTTGTGTTTTCTTGCACTATATTAATATACAATTAATTTATATCATAAACTTCTATCTTCGACGATAAAAAGTATTGAGCTTTCAATGGTTACTAGAGCTTTTTTATTTTGAAGTTCATATATATAATCAAATATAAGAAGTAACTCATAATACCTTTCTATTTCATTTATAATAGGATCTAAATCTGACATGCGCAACTAATAATTCAATACCAACTTTAACAGATTCAACAAAAGTTAAATCTGGAAAATCAATAGCAAATCTATGATCTAGAGTTGCTAATCCAGCACAACCCAAGAGAATGGTCTTTGCATTCTTATCTTTCAATTCATTAATTTTACTCTTCAAAATATTATAATTTTTAGGATCTGAAAGTTTCAAAACATCAACACCAGCTGCTATAGTAGGTAAAAAAAATGGAGGTAAGATCTTAGAATAATTATCTTTTTCAGTAGAACTTCCATTGAAAAATTTGTAAACTGCTTCATCCAAAATTGGTTCCCAGCTCTTACCAGAAGTTAAAATCGCAACCTTTTTATCTTCAGAAGCTGAATTTGTAGCATACAACACAGACGCATGAAAAATACCCATAACTTGGGTGCCTTTATGATCTAATTTATTTCTTAGTTCATAAACAAGTGGATGATCAGAATAACAACCCACTAAATAACCATCATAATTCAAGTACTTCTCTGGATGTGAATTCATTTTTTTTAAACATTCTTTACATGATAATAGAGCTTCTTCTGAGTTGTTAATCGATTGTGGTGCTGCTGGTGGTCCAGTAAAAAAATCGATATGAAAGCCATGGGGTGGATTTGGAATCAACGTAGTTAAGCTATCAGTCATTTTTTTGGAAGAATTTGGATTGATAACTAAGATTTTTTTGGGAAAAGCCATTATTGTTGGATATCTTTTTGGTACTTGGATAGAAATGAATGTAGGGGTATATCCACTAGAATTGGAATGTTCAAAGGAAACAACCAATTTTTGCTTGGACATTTAATCGATGATGATTTGGATTGCTTATCTGCGGATCAGGCCGAAAAGCGACAAGACATTTTACAGCCTGACCAAGAGTGCTTAAATAACATCATTAAATAAAAGAAATATACATAGAAAACATTAGATATAAAAGACTAGATTAAAGACAGTATGACCTTGACAAAACTTTGGAATCTTAAAAAAAATACTAGCAAGAAGTGAAAGAGGTTATGCAAGTAATTGATTGGGTGGAACCTTAGGATTAAACTCAGTATATCTATCATCCCTTTTTTCTTTAAAAGTTTTTTCAACCATACTATACAATTCATCAGAAATTAAATATTTTTTCTTTTTACAAAAAACCAAGAATTCGTAAATCTGGTCAATGCTATTAACTTTAGATGAAACCTCAAAGATATATTTCAATTCTTTATCTTGTAAACTGACGTAATCACTAAAAAAGTAGGCAACTCTAAGAAGCTCTGGTTGTACTTCAGGCTTTTTGTCAAACATATGAAATAAAATTTGTACAGTGTCATTATTAATTTTGACCTTTCTTTTGATAATTTGTATGCGAATTAATTTAATACCTAAAATCAAATCATTTGAATTCTGACTGATAACAGAAAGAACAATATTCAAAGGAATAACACTGAATTCTTTGTCTGTGTTGATTTTCTTGTCTAAATACTTCTTGGAAATTTTGGGAGGTCTTCCAATGTCTGTTTCAGGGCTCTCTATAATTCCTGCTTGTTTTAAATCATCAATCGAAGAAGTGGAGTTTGCATGTTTTGCCATAAAAATCCTGGATATATGTTCATCAGGATGTAAAGTTGCCGCATACCTATACGTATCATCATTAACATGGTATCCATGAATCTTTTCAATTAGTATAACAGCATCAGCCAACTTCAACTTTTTCCCCCTTAGTTCAGAAGCTAGTGAATCTATAAAAGGTTTGAAATCATTGATCGATAAATTTGAAGGTTTAAGTAATCCAGTTGCTTTGAAAAGACGATTTTCAAGTATTCTCGAAGCACCATACTTCTTTACTAAATTTTCGAGGACATTAAGCTTGGATATCTTTTTCACTTTGTTAACATCCTTCCTGTAGCAATGGTCATACTTCATCTTAGAAATAACATATCTCATAAGTTGTTGGTATTGACCATTAAATCCACTTGAAAGTGTTAGTTGGGATAATTTACTCAAATGTTCGTGGTCATATAAAATCAGTGGATCAGTCGTTCCAGAGAGTTCTATAAATTGATTAATTGATAGGGTATCTTTAGATTCTATACATCGATCAAGCCAAACGTACAATAATTGCTGGTTTATTGAGTAGGGGTATCTTTCATGGTTTAATATTATAAGCAATTCAAGAAATTTATGAGATTGATTTTGAGCCAATAAATGGAAGCTTAGTAATTCACATAAGAATAAATCGAGTTTCACGTTTGTTTCAAATCCAGCAAGAGCCAAGTCATATTCTCCTAATATGATAAAATAATGTATCAATAACCCCCTTGTAACTGGAGAATTGCAGTGTGTATTTAATGTGGCTATTATTTCTTCCTCTTGAGCGAATTGAATCCAAACTTCATAAAGAGTTTCCATGGTCTTATTAGATAGGGAGATATTAACTTTATTAAATTTCTCTATGAATGCTTTGAATAACTTGACTTTAGATTCATGACTAATACCTTCGAGCACTAGTATTGAGGTTATTTTCTGGGCAATTGCATTATTCAATTCTGATCCAACTTTGGCGACCTCCAATAGCTGATATGTAAATTTCAACTTATCATCCGATTCCCCATATATTTGTTCCAATTTCACCAAGGCCTCATCTATCCTGATATTGTAGCTTATTGTTATTCCTAATAATTGAAGTATTTCTGAAGGGGGTATACGTCGTATCAATAACTGACTTGGTGTTTGTGGGGCTGCTGGTAAAGGTTCTGAAGGTATATGCTGCTTCAAGAATTTGTCTGGGGAAAGAATCCAGCTTTGGGGCATTACTGGCTTCAACCTTAATTTCTTGATAACATTTATGGCTTTCATTAGTGATAAATGGTACAACAGTACATGTAGATAACAGTGTTCTGATAGGCTACTTGATATGGAAATCGGAAATCGAGTGAACCGCCTAAAATTTTTCAACTCGAACAGTTAGTGTTCAACACCCAAAACGATTCGCAAATTTCAACAGATTTGTTTGAACCACTGACCGTCATCTGAACATATTGTTAATAAGCCCATACCACGATATGTTCAAGACTGTATTGATATCTCGTCAACTCATAAGACCAGCTGTGACTAGACAGCAAAAGCTGGTATTCACTAAACCCCTCTTTCTTCAACAAGCTGTTTCCATCAGACATAACTCTTCTTCAACTGTCAGTGAAATTACAGATGCAACTTCCAAGTTTGATACTTCGTTAGCATTTGACCAAGTTACATCAGCAGCAGAAAAAGTTTCTAGCACATTAACCTCCGACCAATTTGGTTATCTGAAATCTGTTGGATTAAACGATGGATGGTGGCCAAGTGATTTAGTGCAACAAGCTTTAGAATTAGTTCATGTTACAACAGGATTACCATGGTGGATAACTATTATTGTTACCACAATTGGTATTAGAATAGCGTTCTTTCCTGTGTTTGTTAAAGCTTCTGATAACATGTCCAGATCTCAAGAAATCATGCCAACCACTAGAAAGATTCAAAAAGAAATCGCTAAAGCTAGAGCCAGTGGTGAACAAAATATTGTTAATCGTAAATCAATGCAATTAAGAGCACTTAATCAAAAGCATGGTATTAAACAAAGATGGACTTTTGCTTCCCCTGTTTTACAAATGACCTATTCTATTGGTTCTTTCTTGGGTATTAGAGAGATGGCCAATTTGCCGGTTCAAGGCTTTGAAACTGGTGGTGCCTATTGGTTTGCTGATTTATCAGCATCAGATCCTTATTTAGGTTTACAGATCATTTCTGCTTGTGTTTACTCTTTATCTATGAAATTAGGTGGTGATACCGCCATGAGTCAATTCAGCGGTAACGCACAAAAGTTTTTTATCTTTTTACCTTTCGTCTCTATTATTTTCACTTATAATTTATCAGCTGGTGTGCTAGTCTACTTTGCTGCTAATGGTTTCTTCTCGGTTTTACAAGGTAGATTGTTAAGATCACCAAAATTTAGAAAGGCTTTAAAGATGCATCCTTTGCCTGATCCAGCCATGATGAAAAATCAACCAGGTATGCTAGATAACATAAAAGAGACATATGCTGAAATGCAAAGCAATTCAAATGCTACTCAAGATAAAGAAGCCAGAGCTAGAGAAGCAGTTGAGCGTCAATTATCAAGAGCTCATTCTAACAGAGTTATCGTCAAGAAGAAAAAATAAGTATAGTTAGTTCAACTTAAATTAACACGAACATGAACTCTGATGACAAAACCCCTTATTTGCACATGTATATAATATATTTAATTGTTTATAGTTATGTTAGATGACACTTATAAATATATATTTAGCTTATTTTGTTAGATTATTTTTTTACGATTCAAGCTGCTGATAGAGGTAAGATTAGAAATCTCATAAAACGTATATTGTATCATCTATACGAAAAGGTGAAAGTAATAAATAAGAATAAATAAATAAAGAATTTATATGCCAAAGAAAAAACAGATTAAGCACTAGTCAGTAACGTTAATATTTGAGTTTCTGACAAAGATGCAACATTCTTTTTAATTTCGACACCTTTTTCAAGTCTAATAACGATGGTTGGTTCAACACCTGCGCATTCTCTAATTAACAATGGAATGGTTGGATTAGAAACCTTCAATGGCGTATATTGTTTTAATATAAAAGTTCTGTTTAAGTTAATTAATTCAACCGTTAGTAAAATTGACTTCATACCTTGATGAGAAAGAAGGAGGTAAGTAAAAGATAAATTGATACATACTTCAAAGAAGAAGCTGGCGTTTGTGGAAAAAAGAATCTTAATTCTTTAATACTCTTAGAAAGTGCTAAAGACATATTTGATTGCTGATTTTTATCGTCTGGTTCACTTAGCCCTAATTCTTGATGAACTCTTTATTATAGAGATGGTTTGGCTAGTTCAACTGAGCAGTGATACTACCCCACCCTTTAAACGGTGCACAGGTGTATATAATGACAAAATATTGTAAATTCACCAATAAAATATTGTTTGAGCATGTGACAGTAATATTTTATATTACAGCTCCATAAGCAAGTAGGTACAACATATCATATGTTGTAACCATAAAAAAATGATTTGGTATCATTTATAAATACTATAAACAAGACACATCGAATCAAAATTACACAAAATGAATACTAACCAATTTTAAATATGAAACAATCATTACTAGATTGTGTGACAAGCCATTTATATAATTACAGTACAATAGAATCTGGGTTGTGCAAAAACCTGTTTACAACTTACCATTTCTTACCGATGTTATAATTCTTAACTAATAAAATATGCACACCGCTATGCTATTGGATTTGAATAATCAATCTCTTTGATCCACTCTTTAAAATTATCAAGAGCGTATTATTGGCCCAATATAAGATACAATTTACTACTAATTAAAAACGAAAATTATGAAATATATGCTAATAATATGATGTATATTATACAAATACTTAAATAGAGCTTAATTTAATAATAGAGTAAATTTTATGAGCGCCATACCTTTCCTTCTTATGCTAATGAAATTAATGGATTTATCAATGTTTGTTGATTGATTCATGTAGAATATATATCCATGAGGTTTTTCGTAAATGCTGTTTGCTAGAAATGAGATGCCAGTTGTTGATTTTAGTAATGCATCAATCGAATTGAATATAACCTAACACTAGTCATCAAAAACATTTGCAAAATATGGATCCATCACCAGATTCGCAAAATCTGGTGTTTGCTTACTATCTTTAGTTCGACTGGAACAGTAGGAGCAATTTCGTAGATGATGAGTGAATGATAGAGTATTTGTATCGTCAAAATGTTCAATACTAACGTTTTTGATGTCTTTGACGTTTTTATCCTTGTTCCTACGTCTCTGCCTGTGACCTTTCAGTACATTATAAAAGCTTCCAAATTCAGACCGAGTATGGACAGCAGTTTTCATTGAGTAATTATCACGGACTGGGCTGCCTTTAATAGTATAGTTATCATGGGTTGAGGCTGTTCCTGGTTGGATCGTTAAATTATCATTGTCAGATGTAGTTTGAACAGTATCAACATCACCAAATTCGCATTCATTCTGATAAACTGATCCAATGGTTCCAACTTCACTTTGAATAGTTGTACCGTCATTATTTGAAGCATCAAATTGAAATAGATTGTTTTTGACTCGGTTAACTTGGATTCCATTAATGATCTTCGTCAAAGTTTGTGAAACAAAAACCAATAAATAAACTAGGAAGTACACAAAATAGACAAAAATGGTAATGAGAAGACTAAACAGAGTTTTTGAAGCTGATAGCATTTCTTCAAATGTAGGCATCGGTGGTGGAGATACTATTTGTACTTCTGGACTTCTGGCGTTCAATTTGTATTCTGGTTCCTGTTCTTGTTCCTGTTCACCAACCACGTCCATCGTAAGGTTATCGTTTTCCAAGTGGAATTCAGAGTCCACTGATCTACGTCCTATATGCATAATTATGTTGTAAGATAAAGATATATATGATGTAAGTAAAGTATGTTAATGTTATAAGTAAGCTTGTGAATTTGTGTAAGTTGATGCGGTAGAAAAATAAATCTGTGGAGTGAGTGAGGATTCTAGGTACGATGAAAGGGGGAAGTCAACTCTATGTATGTATGGGATCAAACCAGAAAGCGAACAGTGTCCTTGATAAACAAGTATTGGTAAAGTACCTTCGTATTTCAAAAGAACTAATGTTTCTAGTTATAGTTATTAGTTTTATTCAAATACACTATACTTCTCTTCTTTCATTGGATGACCTCCAGTGGCTAGGCCAATTGAGGTTCTGGATAAGGTTAGTGTGTCTAATAATGGCTGGTGTATGATGTATGTAATGTGTCTGGAATTAAGTAGATCTTTGATCATTTCAGACCTTTCAGGGGTTAAATTGATTGATATCATTATACTAGAACCGGAATTTCTGAGGTCATAGATATGACTTTTATATTGATTTCTTTATAATAGGGATATTTATCTATCCTTCGGAAAAGTTCTTCATTATATCTATTTATCTATTATATATATATATCAATTTAGCTCCACGGGGTGTTAACACCAACACCGGTAATTCATTTCCTCCTAGACTTCGCTGCTATTTATTAATAATGTATGGTAATCGTATATTCCAGATACCGGGCTACACCGAAAACAGTAAATTTTGCTTTTTGAAGATTGTGTTTCAGTTATAAAAGCATCTATCTCTTATATATATTACTCTTTAGTTAGACAGAGTTTCTTTTCTGATTCACTTGGCCTTTCTTTACTTGTTAAGCATCCGTGAGAATTTCTGTGACAAGAATTTTGATATTAGTTGTTACCCAACCAATCAGATTACGTTCAAACACGTGATGACATATAATACCTTAAATTAACCTTTAATTGTTAATTTTTCCTGAAAAAATTTACTGAATAATAATTAATTACCTACTTCTAAGAGTTTCGTTTTTTGTTTTTTTATTAAAGTATAGAACAATATACAAAATTAGCAAAAATATAAAACTTCAGAGTGAAACTGAAGAGTGGTCGAAGTAAAATCCATAAGAGTTAACATAGAGACAAGTAACTTGTCAGACAGCCATTTGCACCCACCCCAACGTATCACCTGCACGAAGACAAGGCACATACAAGAAGAGGTAAAGATCATTGCTCCTTTACCACAAAGTACAAGTTCCAAAGGAACAAGCACTTTAAAGTTGAAAGGCTAAAACAAACGAAAAATAGATGACCAGACCACTAGGGATCATGGAACAAGCTAAAATGGGTCTCACTTTAAAGGGATTGCAAAGGTATCTTAACTCATCAACCAAGTTGGATTCAGTGGCTCTTTTGAAGAGTCAAAGAGAGACGTGACCTATAGAAATGATCCTATGAAGTACGTCGACGAAGAAAGAAGCGAATCGAAAGGAATAAGAGTTTGAATTAAAAAACGGGAAGCCAGCAGGTATTTATATTCGAAAAATTTTTTATATTGTGATAGACACGACCTTCAGGGTTTTAAATTTTATCTATATATTTTGATCAATGATATGTGCTGAAATTGAACAAATTAATGATTCTAATTATGGTGAATGGTTTGATCCCATGTTTCTATGAATTTATATATATAATTTCAGAAGCCCATTGATTGTTGAGTGTTTTTAATGAATGGCCCAGTTTTAAACTTTTTTTTATTGGTACTGCCTTAAATGTACCCTTTTCTCTTTCGTCTACTTCTTCTAGACCTTTAAACCGTCTGTAAATTGCATATGTTATTATAAAAAAGGAGGAATTTTTATGTTTAGAGTAATTGCTTTAATTATTCCAAGGCGTAAGGCTAAATTCATTTACACCTTAGGTAGATCATATTTATTATTATAATAGTTTGATCACTGAACTCTTGTAACTCCAAAAAAGTAGACTCATTAAAACCTGAAATAACTCAAATAACTCAAATTTTACGTCATGATTTATATACAATTATAAATTAAAAATATCATTATCACTTGGTTAAATTGAATCTTTATTAAATAATAAACCTGGAAAAATGGAATGCTTTAAGAAAAAGAGCAGCAGACTCTGCAAGGGACTAGGTCGAATGATATTGTCACCATGCATGGATTCAACCCCTAAAGATAGATATCAACGCTCTAATTTATTTACCTCTCTCTCTCTCTCTCCCCAACTGTATCAAACAGTCCTAGAAGGTTTGTTATCTATGGTCTGTGAGCTGTTTATTGGTCTAGAAACGGGGTTTTAATGGCTAAAAGAGTTTTATGTTTATTTTTCAGGTAGGTCCCATGGGTAATCATTTCGTAAAGCTTGTTATGAACGCAGATTTTACTTCATTTGGAGGTTATGACAGTAATAAAACAGAACACTTAAATAGATCCTTATCTGCCCAATAATTCTATATAATGCAGCTACTTTAAATCCATATACTTCTCACCATCACAGACTAATACAATCCAACTATTACTTCCAAATCCTAACATACTCAAAATGCAATTCTTATACGTTTTATGTTCTATTTCTTTATTCTTAAGTATTCCATCTGCTCAAACTTTACCAAGTTATATCACTCGTGCAACTAGTTCATCTACTGTCACCGCTACCTTATGTGTTTCCACTACTTTACACCAAACAATCTTTTCAAGTTGTTCTCCAGAATAAATTACTTCTGAAGTCCATTGTTATGGTGTTGGTCCTACCAGAATTGCTTGTGTTTTATAAGGAACTGAGCACATATCCTATTCAAATTGAACTTCATTTGAAGTTTTAAAAGTATTTTTTTCAATATGCCTTGTACTTTACTTGAAATCAATTATATATATATATAATGAAAATAATTCATGAGTTTTCCATGAAAACAGTACTATGTTCTGTTAGACTTATCATAATTTGTCATAATTAAATAGATATGCGATTATCCACTACCCATAAAGGTCATATCGCCTTACGCCCCAATTCAGCCGCGCGCGTACAAGCAAAAATTACTACCTACTCTCGATCTTACTTCTGGTTGTGTTTTTTCACAATTGCTCTCAAATTTTAATTACTGAACGCTTATTCAACTCTGGAATCACCTATAAATCTAATAATGATGTGTAGTGGGATAAAGTTAACAGTTTAATATTTCACATGCCTTGTTTCCTTATTTTTCAATAATCGTTCTGTTCCTTGCTCTCTATTTTCTACTTCAGGATCAGTTTAACAATTTATATACATCAAAGTATCAAGACCATACACACTCACTCATACATGATAAATTTCAATCGTGCCTAAAGTTGCCACTATTATCTATTTACCATATCAACATGTTGCTACTTCAGCTGAATCAGTTACAGAAGGCATCGAAGCTGATGGTAAGACGATTACTGAACTCTATCAAGTTGAAAACACTCTATCCGGATGACATCTTCGTTAAAATCCATGAACTACAAAAGAGAGATTATCCAATAGTTAAAATTTATAAGTTACCAGAATTTTATGGTTGTCTGTTGGGTCTTCCTACTATATTTGTCAAATTTCCATCTCAAATGAAAGCTTTCATTAATTCAATTGGTGGCTTATGAGTTTCTGGTGGTGGTAATGAAATTACTGTCCGAAGTTGTCGTTAAACCATGTGCTTAAGTGATTATGAGTATTAAACATTACTCGACTTCAATAAAGCGTTTAATTTAATTTAATTTATATAACATGAAAGGGAAAAAAAATACATAAAGAGCGTAAAATATCTAAATAAATGCATACAAGTTTCAAACTTATAAGGTTAACTTAGAACCATCTTCTCTAACTTTTTCACCGTACTTCTTAATTCTGATAGCTTGGACAGCAATGAATCCAGTAGCTTCTTGTGGTTGGAAACCCGTTAATTCATCCATAGAAGATTCAGTGGCATCGTATAATTTTTCAGTTTCAGAAGATCTACCTAAAACAGAGAAAGTACCCTTGTAAGCTCTAGCTCTAACAACACCATTGACAGTGTTTTGAGATGGTTGAATCATGGCTCTAACATATTCACATTCTGGAGTAAAGTACATACCATTGTATAATAATTTGGAATATGATGGGGTAACAAATGTATCTCTGATAGCTCTAACTTCTCTATCTAACGTCAAACCTTCTAGATCAATATGTGCAGATCTTAAAATGGTTAAACCAGGAGTTTCATAACAACCTCTTGATTTGATACCAATAAATCTGTTTTCAACAATATCAATTCTACCAACACCATTTCTTCTGGCGATAGCATTAGCAGTTAAAAATAATTCAACTGGTTCAGTGATAACCTTCTTATCAGCTGTAATTAATTTGGATGGCTTACCCTTTTCAAATATAAGAGTAAAATCTTCTGGGGTCTCCGGGGCATCAGTTGGATCGACAGTTAATTTCCACATGTCCTTTGGTGGAGTACAATCTGGGTCTTCCAAAATACCAGCTTCGAAAGAGATATGTGCCATGTTTTCATCGGTAGACCACGGTTTGGCTTTAGTTTGAGTAACTGGAATACCCTTTTTGGCAGCATATTCTAATAAATCCTTTCTACCCGCAAATCTTTCAAAAAAGGCTGGGTCTCTCCAAGGTGCGATAACTTGAACATCTGGTTTCAAAGCGTAGAAAGATAGTTCAAATCTAACTTGATCGTTACCTTTACCGGTACAACCGTGAGAAACAGCAAAACAGCCTTCTCTTTCAGCAACTTCGATTTGAGCCTTAGAAATAACTGGTCTAGCTAAAGAAGTACCTAATAAGTAAACATTTTCATAGATAGCATTGACTTGAATAGCTGGGTATAAAACTTCTTCAACGAATTCTTTTCTGACATCAACACAAACGTATTTAGTAGCACCGATAGCTAAAGCTTTCTTTTCAGCAGCTTCAAAATCTTCTTCTTGACCAATATTGGCCATGAAAGCAATGACTTCATAACCTTCTTCTAATAACCAGGCTAAAATAACGGAGGTATCTAAACCACCAGAGTAGGCAAGACAGACTTTTCCTTTAGACATTGTAATAGTTGTGTGTATGTATGTGTGTTTGTGTAATCAATAAAAATTGAATTATTGTATTAGAGTGAAAGAAAAGAGAGAATGAAAATGAGCAGCATTCAAGATTGAGCTACATGAGTCTTTTTATACCACTGAATGAAAAATTTGTTCGTTCGAAGCAATTGATATGGGGTCGTGTGAAACCCATAAGAATGAGTCAATAGCGCGATCTAGAATTACCGTATTTAGTAGTAAGACCAGCAGTTTGATGGTAAAAGTGGCACTTATTAAGCGCGCCAATAGCAGGCATGTATTCTTAATTTCTTATTACCTATTTGGGATATATTATGTGGCGCACCAAATTTAAACTACTTTTATAGTGGCGAATAATATTTTTTGATTTTGATCTGAATCACTCACTCAGTTAATTATTGTTACATTTTTATTTGAAAAAATTGATTCAAACTATTAGTCACACCTCTGATTAGATTTCATCAGTGTCATATGACTGAATATGACATTTATATTATTAAAAGAGTGTTTATCTTTTTTACTTTTAAACCTTGAATATATTACTAGTTGCGATAGAATATGCCAAAAATTCAATAGCATGCATCAGTTAAGAATATTACATTGACCAATACTTCAGAAAACATCAGTGTTTCTTTCGAGTAGGAACCAATTAGATTTAAATATACTTGCTCGTAATTACAAATATAATTCTTCGAAAATAATCAGGAAGTATAATTTAAAATACGCTTAGACTTTGGAATCTAAGTTTTCTTCTTTTGTCGTTCCAGTCCTGGAAAATTACCTGAGTTTGTTTCTTGTTCTTGGAAAGATTATTTGAAGTGATTCATTCAAAATTGAAGGTAGGTATACACTGAGCTCATTATTCGTAAAAAACAACATAAAATAAATAAAATAAAATTAAAACAGAGATAAAATTGTAGAAGTGCTTACTATAACGGATAGATAAATTCTTCATTTTCAAGATCAGTTAAATCTAACGCAGCTAGGTTAACTTTAACTTCTGTACCATCTGATTCTTTCACAAAACCTATACCTTGACCGGCACTGTTGTTTTCAGCTATCTTAGCTAATCTTTGCTTATTTCTTCTATGCAAGACAAACCAAATAATCAAAGCCAAACAAGGTGCCATGAAAAAACTTAAGACAATCTGAACCACCCAAGCAGGAATATATCTTGGGCTATCCTTCTCTTGCCATAACTGCGGTGAAATTAAGTTTGCTATCGAATAACCCACCATGACAAGAGCATTTCTAGTTAATCTTTTTGTGTAACCCGAACAACTTGCTGTATTCCAACTAAACATTAAAATCCAAGGAATACCAAAAATATTAGATGACATACAAATCATAGCCAACAAAGCTACTTTGTTATTCCAGTCAATTGTGGCTGCACCAATTGACCCACAAAATGCAGGTAAGGTCCAAAAAAACACCGAAAACGCAGTGATATTGGGTTTAATATATAAAGCTATTGTAGCTACGATACAACATATCACAGCAAATCCACCACCCGCAACTGAAACCAAAGTAGTGTTTAAAGATGATAGATTACCCATACCTTGAAATAATAGATTTTGTTGGTAGGTTAAATTATTTGCTAATTGTTGCATCAAATAGAAGAAAAAGAATCCCCATGAAATAGGATCCTTTAAGGCCTCCATGACTTGATATCTCTTAATAACCTTTTGTTCAATTGAAGCACCCGTTGATCTTTGAACTCTTCTGATAACCCAAACTTTCTCTTTAGTCGATAAGAACTTGGCATCTGCTGGGTTACTTGGATACAGAAATGCAATTAAAACAGTCAAGAGAAATGTACACCCACCAATAATAATATAAAATAGCTTCCATAACCTAATAGATGAGTGTTTGATATGTAAGATACCGTAAGCTATAAAACCAACAGGAATAGTAACACCCATACAAGCACTATAGAATACTGGAGCGGTGGCTGCTTTTTCTTTAGCTGTTAGGAATTGTGACATCGTAGTATTTAAAATAGGAACAGCCACTGATTCAACAAATCCCAAGAAAAATCTTAATGCATATATACCACGATAATTGTAGGCAGTACAGTGTAAGAATATTATGATTGTCCATGAAGCTGATATCAAAGTTAACAATTTACCAATTGGAAATTTTTGAACTAATACTAAATTCAATTGGCCTATAATAAATCCAACATAGAATAATGTATTTGCATTGTTATATCTATTCTGAGTCATATTTGTATCTTTCCATAATTCAAAAGTTGAACCATATGATAATGTCACTTTATCTGCATATAACAACAAATTCGTTATACTAGTCAAAAATAGAATGATCCATGTGACTTTCCTCGATAAACGACGTTCTTCATCATGTGTGATTTCTGGTACTTCCTTATCATGAGTTTCCATAAAAGTGAGTGTAACATCTGCATCTCTAGAACTGATAACTCTATGACTCTTTGTTTTTGTGGCAGTAGTCTCGACGAAAGCATTCTCGTCTTTATCACCACCTATAACTTTATCCTCGAATTCCCGTGAAACTGGTGAAACAAACATGATGCTGACTTTTGATTGACAGAAAAGAAAACTACTTATCTTTTACTTTGTAATTTTTATTGAAAGAGAAAGTAGATTCATTTAAATAATTTTATCTTTTTTCTTAATTAATTGTTTGACTCTGTAGTGAAATCTTTAGCCGTGTATGTTAACTTCGGAAGTCAGATGCTATTGTTTTATGCGCGTCATTGCACGATACTGTGACCAGTCAAAGTTAAGATTACGCTAAATCTCGTGCTTGTGGTTAGAATCAGTAAAGGAGATAGCATTTAAAACCAAGGAGAAATACAACTTTTTTTTCACAAAATGTGTATGATTTGCGGAGGGGGTGGCAGCGTTTATTAACCACATAAAAAAATAGACTGTCTTGGCTACCGCCTTTAAATATTTTTGAATAATGTAAAAACTGGTTTAATATATTCTAGTTTTTATAGAAAAGTATGTGAAATATGTATAAAATAATAAAAGAGAGATAGAGATAAGAACAAGATTAGAAGTGAGGAATTATATTTAATAGTTGCGGAAGTATTAAGAATATGATAATGTTGATTACTTGTACTAATATGAGCATACGGTGTATTAGCAAAAGGGGGTGGAGAATTTTTGTTTTTGATTATATCTTTCATAATTAACTCCACTTGTAAAATATATTCTAAGAATAATTTCCTTTGATGGCAGCATAGTGATTTGACCTGTTGCTATTTGAAACACTCAAACTTGTTTCAAGTCTTCGGGTGTCTTTGCTAAACCTTTGAAAAAATATCAAAGGACTGAGATTGAAACATTTTAGATAATTTATATTGATTGACCAACGAGTTTGTTTAAATAAACGGTTGGAACAAATATGAGTTAACTGTTCTTGTATTTATCTTCTTAGTTTTAACGCCACATTTAACTTTCCATTGACCAGATTTCAAACATGCGTTGCCAGATCTATCTCTCTTTTTCATTGGTAGTTTTGTTTTTAATAAAGGCGGTGCTGATATTTATGAAGTAGTACATGCAGAATTAAATATTACTGCAGAAGTCTGAACCTGAACCTGAACCTGACATTAAGCCAGGTTTCTGCTTCTGATACCGAGTATTGTTCATCTTTACATTTCCTACCCTTGCACGTAAAAGAGCAAGAAATATTAAAGTTATATTATTTACCTGAAGATGGTTTTCAATAGACAAACTCCGACAAAGTATATAAATATATAATTTCATTTTACCTTTTTTAAAGATCGAATAATAACTAGTGTAAAAACTGCATTACACTTCGTACTTTTTATTTTATCTCGCCAACTTCTATCACTTCTCAAAGAAATCTGCTATTTTTGGGAATGTATTAGAATTAAAGAATTTTTTAGATTTTCACATAGGAGGCCGATAATAGAACTCTATAACATTTTGAACTTCCCATACTTTATTATAGAGAAATATATGGAAATTAATTTTATAAATGTCCTCTCTTCATCTCTTATCTTCTAAAAATGAACTTTCAAGTCTTTAATTTATAATTATTTTTATTTTTATTGAAATTTCTCATTAAGAGTCAAGCATAGTATATTTTTTCTTTTGATAATTATTTCTTTGTGATATATAAATAACTCTGATTAGTTAAAAATTATGAAACTATCGATGTAAAGATTTTTAGATGATCGACTTTTTGAAGATCAGTCATCAATTATAATCATCCATACTTCTCTCCGATGTTCCGTTTTCATAGTATCATCATAAGTAAGATCCTGATCCGAGTCCGGATAAATACAGTATTTCAATTATACCACACTTTTTCATTCCTTTTACACTTAATACATATATTGATCTTTTAATAGTTTGAACTTCCGTATCTCCATCTATATTATAAGTTTTATTTAATATGATTCACATAAGAGGGCGTTCCGTGTCCCCTAATTCGCCTATCGATATCACCTGCCCCATCTTGTTATTGTGGTTAACTTACGTACCATATTGTTCATTGTTGTCATTCCTTCTCAACTCTTGAATTCATGTGTAAGATAGTGTTGAAAAACTGTTTGATAGTTAAGTAGCGCTTTTAATAATCAAAACTAGTGTTACAACTGTTAGGAACCATTTGTGTTAAATAAATTCATGTTTATCTATTTTAATGAAGGTATAGACGGATTAAAGTAGAGTAGAGCAGAATAGAGAATAGTTAAGATGAAAGTAAAAGTCATGTAAATTGAATAGAGCAAATAAGGATAAAATATAAAATATATAGGAAAACAAATAAGGTGGTTGAGTATATAAATTTTGTAGTAATGAGCAATTTGATTGATACAAATTATATATAAATAAGGAAGTTTGGCGAAAGTAGGAATAAATAAAACAAATTAAATAAATATATAAAACATAGCAATAACATAGCATGACATAACATAACATAACATAACACGAAATAATAGCAACTTCTCCACAGAAGTTTAAGTAGCAGTTATAATTATTGAATGGGTCTCAAGTTACCTACAATCAACATCATCATCAGTAGCAGTAGGTTTCAATAATTCAAAGTTCGAAGCACTACCTTGAATCAGTTTCCCAGCTTTGATTTTATAATCAACTTTAGCTCTGACTACTTTAACTATCATTTTCAATTCTTCATCATAGGTTTCATCAGCTTTTATGAAACCTTTGGATTTTTTTCTTGATCTGTTTTTATTTAATAATGATAGTTGTTCTTGAGACCACCATTGACACTTAATTCCTAGTCTTTCGCATTCTTTACAGATTGGTTTAGTTTCACAACATTTTCTTTTTCTAGCTCTGCAAGTCAAACATCCTTGTCTTGATCTTTTAGGAACTGAATGGTTACTACTCGATATCTGTGAAGGAATTGGCTGCGGTGAAGTTATACAACTTTGTAATTGAACTCGTCTTGTTGGAGTTGGCACAGGCATCAGTTTTGGGGATATATTAACAGCTTTAACCCTATTAGATGTAAAAGAAGGGGAAATAGCTGAGCTCGTGTTATTATTTAATGGAGGTAATATAAATTGATTTGAAGAATTGGTAGAACTATTAGAAGAATCGGATGCATCAGGAATACTTCTTGGAACAAAATTAGTTATACTGCCCTTATTAGTACCTGAATTATCATTTAATTTAGGAATAACCTCATTATCTAACTGAGGAGGAGAATTAGAAGAAGAACTGATTAAATTGAATGAATTATTTAGTGTAGATACTGAGGAAACAAAATTATTTCTAGTCGTATAGTCATTAAACATATGAGACTGAGACAACGGTGGAAGTAATAAATGAATAGGATTAGCTCTCATATTAGTAGAAGTGGTGGAATTATTTGAAGTTGAATAAGAAGGACTTCTACTTTCATCTGAGAAAGTAGGAGATGTTAACTGAGACTTAGTGTTTGATGAATTATGATTTGGAGGAGTGAAATTAGGCATAACTAAAGACATATTATTTGATATATATCTTTACTTTTTATAAGAACAAAGGGGAGGATATGATAAGAGAAAAAAAAGGAACAAACGGAAAGAACAAAATTTATCTAAAATTATGAAAAAATATTAAAGGCTTTAAAACAAGAGGTTAATGAGTTTAAGTACCTTAATTGCAAACAAAGGTAGCAGATATGGAAGCAAAAGTGACAACCAACCGGAAGAAAGGCCGATGAAACCAGAAACAGGAACTAATATAATAGACATGTAAAGTGGGATAAATCGAAAAAAAAAACTATTTTAATTTACTTGAAATTGCATAATGTCATAGTTCTATAGGTGGAAATAAGCCTTTTGTTGGTAAAACAGAGGTAGCTCATCGATTGTTCGGACTAGTGCTCGCTCCGTTTCTCCTGCCTTGTGACGTGACGCTCTCCCTAAGGCCAGACATCCACTCGACAAAATGGTGGGGAAATCATTTTATTTAAGCTAAATTGGAATAATAATTAATTTACTTTGTGGTGTATGGTTGTAATATACTCGACAATTTGAATAACCATGTGATATGATTCATTTTGATATTATTTATGATTCACTTGGTGTTAGTCGACTGTTTAGATATAAGGTCAAATGGAGGTTTAGATTGACGAGTAATCGGGCTTTAAATTCAAACAACTGAACCTAAAATTATACGTACATACATACATATATATGATTTTTAGGATTGAGTACAAAAATATAAAGATTATCATTAAGGTCCATTTCATATTTAAGGTTGTTTTCCTTTTTTTTTTTGTAGTTTCAAATAGTCATACCTTGACATTTTATTATTATTATTATATTTGTATACAGAGAGAGAGAGAGAGAGAAAAAAAAAAGAGAGATAGCATAATCTAACTTCGTTAAATCGAATATTTTAGTATTTCAATGCTTGCATCTATCTTCACAAGTTAGCACTATATTTATGAGAAATTATGTAATCTTATAATCAGTTTATTATGATTCATGTAATCTTATCAATTCACCCCTCCTTAATTTTGCCTTGCCTTGCCTAGTTTTGTTTTGGCTTGACTTGCATTATCGGAAACCATTATCTATCACGTGTATTATATTGAAATTATTCGACAAAAATACTTAATACATATTTTATGCCATAATAGTGTTCATTTTAGTGTATCAATTAATTATTGGTTCAATTATGCACAACAAAATATTTGTCGCGAAAAGCTCCTTAAATTTTGTTTGTTTAGCTTGGTGTTTTCGGTTTTGGTTTTGAAGGTTTACAATACAACATATGCATTTCTATATAAACAATCACAAACTTTCATAGAAGAATACAAACAATTATTCAACAGCATCATAAAGAAGGTAATAAAGCGCAATCATGACAACACGATTCCCACAGCCTTTGCAGTATTCAGGGGGGTATCTAACTTCGGCAAGACAAGTAACAGACACACCGCCACCTTCAACTGGGTCTACTGCTTCTTTGACTGTTCCCGGTGCGACCACTACAAGAGCTTATTCTAATAGACTTTCAAGAAGATCATTCTCCAAGCATTCAGGAAATGGAAACTTTTCAAAATTTAGCAGCTTAGATGCGTTGAAAAGAATCCTTCAACCTGAATGGGAAGTTGACTATTTGAATGAATTAAACGATGGTAAAGAAGTTTCAATTGAAAAATCACAAGAAAGTAAAGCTGTTGAATCAGTTGATCAAACACTAAATTCATTACAAGAATTAAGATATTTATCAAGTTTAGATGAATCATTATTAAAAGTACCAATTGAAGAAAATTTAACAAAGTTAACAGAGTATCAGAAAATCTTAACTGATTCAAGATTTTTTTTAAAACCTTTGTTTGATTACTTATTGAACTTTGAACAGGATTTGAATAAGTTATCAGTAGAAATGGAATTTTTACAGAAAAGATCACATAACTTGAATTTTCAAATTGAAGACAAATCGAAAATCGAAGCTAAATTAACTCCAATTATAAACGATTTAATTATCCCCCCGGAAATCGTTAAATCAATAGTTGTGGGTCCAATTGAAGAGAAATGGATTGAAAATCTAAGATTTATTACTGAGAAAAGAGAGATTTATTCAAAATACAAAGATTTACATTGTATGCCAGATTTAATCAAATTATTAGATCTTATGGAATTTAAAGCAATCGAAAGAATTAGAGATTTTATAATCATTCAAATTAAAACGATCAGAAAAACTAATGTCTCATCACAAGTCTGTCAGAAGAAATTATTAGACGTTAAAGAAGCCTTTAGTTTTTTAAATGATAAACACCCAAAATTGGCATCTGAATTAAGAGTGGCTTATTGTTACACAATGAGATGGTATTACCACCTGAATTTCGTAAAGTATTTATCGTCTTTAGAAAAATTAAATCTGATTAAAGTGGGTCATAATATAATGCTAGGATCAAATGAAGATGAATCCACAGTCACAAAATCATTTTTTGGTGGCGTTTCAGGCACAAAGCATAAGAAGACCGTAGGTGATAATGAATTGACATTGAACGAGTACTTAATTGGCCTAACTAAACGATTAGAAATCTTGAAAAATAGTGATCAAATTGTTATGCCTGCACAAATTGCTGAACATAACAAATTAAAATATCCTTTAGAGTACCATTTCAGAAATTTTAATCAATCATTGTTGGATAATATCAGTACGGAGTATTTATTTCTAAGTGAGTTTTTTAAAGTGAATTCATTCGAGTTAATGAATGAATTATCCAAATTGATTTTTAATGCATGTTATCAACTAGGACATAATTACACAAAGCATTTGATACTGGATACTTACGATTTATTTGGGATTTTAATTATCATCAGACTATGTCAATCAATGGAGTACGAACTACAGCGCCGTAGAGTCCCGGTGATGGAGGATTATTTAAATTATCAATTGATCTTACTATGGCCGAAGTTCCAATCATTAGTGGACGAGAATTGCAATTCAATTAAGAAGACCATTTCTTCAACAACCATACTTAAGCAGATCTCTAAAAATGTGATGATACCGTTAAACCTAACACAGAATTTTGGTATCGTATTGTTGAGTTTATTGAAGCTGTCTACAAATTTGGTATTTGAGTTAGAGACTAGCGAGCCATTGACAAATTCTATAACCAGATTATCTGTTGAATTTGAAAATGCTGTTATGAAGTTAGGAGCTTCAACTAAGAAAAAGGAGTTATTTTATTATAATAACTTTTACCTTGTTTGGTCTATTTTGACCAGTAGTGGTGAATTTAACGATGGGGTTGGTAAATGGCAAATTGATCATTTCAAGCAGTTGGTTGACGTTTATAGTTAATAATTTTTTTTTTTTTTTTTTTTTTTTGAGTGATTGTAAAATCCATATATAGGACCAGTGATTGCTAACCGTACTTGTACTTGTATAATAAGATGCATATTTTAAAGAAAGAAGAGTGTCAATTTTTTAAAGTTATATTTGATGTTCAAACGTATGGTAAAATTTGGGTAGAAATCTTCTTACTATCAACTATGTATTGCTTCCTATTTGAACTCTTTCCTTCAACTCTTTCTGTATTTAGATAACTGAAGGTTTTAAAGAATTCCACTTACTTATCGAATCTTCCAAGTTCATTGATTTTACTCTCATTATTATATTTAGGTTGTAAATTTTTGGATGAAACTCAAGAGGCATTACATTACATCTGAAACCTTTTGCGCACTTATTAAAACAAGCCTATGATTTAATTATTCATTTCGAAAATGATATTTATGACACTTTCAAAATCTATACTGATTTTAATTTTGTAAATTTAATTATAGAATTTTTTATCATTTTTCTAAGAGTTTTTTCTTATATAGTTGAATATTATAAATGAAATGCTATATTTGAAAAATTATTAGTTAAGGACAAAAAATGAAGAAGCATTAAATTATTTGAAAACTGGGAATTTCCAAGTTAATATCAATATTAATCTGAGGGTGAGAGAAATACATAAACTAATACATATAATTTGTATATATTTATTAAAATTCAAAAAAAAATTCACCAGTTTGTCGCAATATGATAGTATACACAAATGCATGATTTACTCGACAACATTATTCTATAATTATGATTCAGTACGGAAGCAAGTTAATTATGATCTTAATAGAGTTACTGCAGTGTTTAAGAAACTAACAAAAATAACGGGTTCACCTGTGATTGATGCAGTTTATTTTATTTTGAAAGAATTCCACTCTGATAAAGTCAAATTGATAAGACTTGAAAGGCTCCATTGTAATTCAGTTTCAATTGAAAGCATTGCAAAAATAATTTTATACATCAGGGATGAATTGCTTCAACTTACTGCTTCCAGACATTTAACAAACTATTCATCACCATGAATCAACGTTTCTGATGATTTTGAGTTAGATGCGCTTTTTAGTATAGCAACTCCTGCTGATGTTGTTACTCATTATTTTGATACTGCGTTACCTGATACACCTATTGATCAAGCGATTGGATCAAGTAATAATCTGGGTGTACTTCATTCTGATGATACTAGTGGATATATGGATATACTAGAATGGAAATCTATTGAGAATCCACAAAGAAAAAACAATTTAAACAACATCTTAAACCAAGAAAGTCTTTATTTCCTTATGAGCCTGGAAGAATTTTCACTTACATCTGGTATAGATTTAGGGGATGATTTAAATGAGTTAACTAGTACTGATAGGTTAGACATTGAAAGTGTAGGACCTACTCATGCTTCATTCTATGACCCCAAGGCTAACAAGTTTCGAACTTCAGTTATTCAATCAAAGAAGGAGATCCCACAGCGAAAATTAGGAAACAAATACCAGAATGATAGATAAGATTATAGTTTGATTCACGTAATTTTATGATGTATATGAACGTTTAGAGTTATAATTCTATGAATTATAGAGTAGGGATTAGAATTCTCTGGCTTTCAGGCTCGGCGTTAGGTGCTATAGGAACCAAGATGAACTAACAAATAATATCGTCGCGTCGATTTATATAAATTACAAAGTAGAATGGTCGATGTTGTAAGCAAAATAAATTGTCGTCTGTTATAGCAAGATCCTTGACCTACCATGTAATTGTTGTTTTCTTCACAAAACTAATCAACACTTATCATAAATGTCTACAGTTAGTGAAACATCTTGTCAGTATTGTCGCATGAAGAAGGTGAAATGTGATAGATTACTCCCTCAGTGTTCAAGGTGTGCAAGACTATCAGTTAACTGCATATACAGAGAAAAACTGAGAACTGGACCCAAAAGAAAAAGGTTACCAATAAATACCATAAACAAATCAAATATCCTTGATTTAGCATCCAGTTCAGAGAATGTAAATTCTGCTATACAGAGCACAACTTTTCCTCCAAACAGTATTGCAAGTGCAAATGCAAGTCTCAATGGACTAGTTGCATCAAAACACAGAGATGGAACTATAGATAAGATCTCATTATTTGATTTGATTCCGTTTCCTGCAATTCAAGTGCTTATACAATTTTTTTTAGATATTCCAACAGAACTAAGCTCATTAGGCTTTAATCATCAATACTTAGCCAAATTATTACATAAAGGAAACTATTTGATCATCTCTGGAGTTTTAACCTTAGCAAGTTATTGGAATATGGAATATAGAAAATATTTTCAAAACCTATATGATTATTTTATGTATCAGTGTTCACGTTTAGGTCAAGAAAATTATAGAGACTTAGAGGGGTTGCAAGCATTGGCTTTAAAAATGTTGACAGTTATAATCACCTTCAATCCAAGGGAAGCTGTCTCTTGTTTAAGTCAAGGCTCCCTTGTTTTACAATTTTTAAATTATCATATTATGGATTTAATTCCTTCAAAGATTAATAATAATGTCAGTATACCTGATAATGGATTCACATCTGATCAAGATCAGATCAAAGATTTAAAGAGACGACTATACTGGACTATATTTAAAATGGATAGATACTGCGCGTTAGGAACAGCTCTAACCGCAAGATTAAGACCTGAGCAGAGTGCTGTTGATTTGCCTGATTCTAGATTGAACTTCAATAACACATTCAGATTGTTGTTTAGTGAAGATTTTGATGCCGGAAACATAAAACTTACCAGGATTGAATGCCAATGTTTGACCATTCCTGAATACCATTATTTATTATTACAGAAAGGTGAAGATATTGTAGTTTGGTTCAGAAAACTTGATTTTGTTGCAAGCTCAATGCAAGCTGGGTTGATTAGAAATGAAATTCTAACTCAATATGTTACTTTTAATAGGCAGCTGGATCATTTTGAAGCATGCGCTCAAATCTCTGCACAGCATTTACATTCATGCACTTACTTTATGGATGTTGAGTTTGTGGTGATTTGTATGAAATCAATGGTTAAGCAAGCTACAATGGAAACATTTGCTACAATCACAGATATAACACCACTTGAACAAAAAATTGTCAATAATATAAAGAGCGAGGTAATTAAATTAATTTTATCAATTGCTGATCGAATCGATATGGATAAAATTGTTTATTATCATTATAATCCCTTCTTTTTACTAATGGTTTATGAAATATTGAAAATTATAGCCTTTCATTCTGATGGTGATATGGTAGAAAATTCTGAGGAATTGGTGGGTTTATCAAATAAGCTTGTAGAAATTATCACTAAATTAGCTTATGAATCTGAAAATCAGTTAGCAAAACACATTTTGGAGGATTATAATACCAAGTTGCAGACCAGTTTGATTCATTCATTTTTTTATATGGAAGGTTTGGCCAAAGATAAACCGACAGTTTTCCAAGATTTTCTTAGTTCTGAAATCTATTGAAATTGTTAATTTGTTTCTATTCTTCAATTTTATTATTTGCAAAAAGATTTAAAGTATTAAAGGTTGTTCCTGCTCTAAGAACTCATTCTTATTTTCATTTTCATTTTCATTTTTGTTGTGGTTTTGGCATTTATATCATTTTTGTACTTTAATGCTATAGCAATTATATTATTCTTCCCAAATCTGAATTCATTTTTGAACGATGTGATTAGTTAAATGAAACTAAATATATATATGTAAAGTTTTGAGTAAGTCAATATCATAATTTAGCGATGATAAAATGCTGCCACAAAAATAAAAACTTTCATGATTTATCTTTTCCGCAAGATAGATATCGCGCTACCAAGTGGTGAACTCGAAACATAATTAATCTAACGCACCAATTACTTAAGCTTAACAACCGTACATATACAATAACTTCTTCAATTGAAAGTTTCATAACAAAGGTGTACAGTTTGGATATCTGGGTAAACTAACAGCCATATTTTGGAAGATTACCCCCATCAAAAATCAATAAAAATTCTTCAAACACACTGATTTCAATTCATTGATCATCAATTAATACGTTCAGATAACTATGGGGAAGAAACTAAAGACAATCAGATTCTAAAGAGTGATCTAGAATTTAAAATGGTAACACAATAATTGTATGTTACTGGTCAAATCATGGGTATTTTATTTGGCAATTATCTTTGGGTGTATTAAATGGTGGCTTCTTTTTGAAGTATGAAGTGTTTTTGATTTCATGTTACAATCTTGCAATACTTAAGAGGATTAGTTTTCTGATGACTTCAGATATTTTTGATATTTACATGATTCACAATTATAAGGACTATTTCTAATGACAAAATTATTTTGTTAAAGAGGATGCAAATTGCATATGAGTTTATTTGAAATTAGATGACCCATGTGCCTTCAAACAAGAATACAATGATAGACCAATTGAGAAAGAAAACCAAAACCTTAGTTGAAAGGCTGGAAAAGTCTAGCTTGGATAATGTTTATAATTTATATCCTAGCTATTAGAGTGTATGGCGAACGAAAGTTTTTGATGAAATTCGATGATAATGTTCTCTTTTTTTTTGACTGCTCTGCTTATACTAAGTAATTAGATGTTTCAAACATTTCTACTGCTTATGCTACTGGTGTGACAGAATATTTGAATTTGTATGGTAACGAGCGGTATTCATTTAACACTTATTATACAAATCTTCCCTAGATCTAAGTATTTAGGATGTTTGCTAGTTTTTTGTGAACAGGTGTGTGTGTCTCAAGCCTTTTCATCTATCGGTTCTGCTTCTTTAGCTGCTTCACAAACAGTAACATACCCATCTCTGAGCTGTGCGGGAGGTTTAGAAGGTTGAATATGGTGAGTTATGAAGTTGTTTTATTACTTTTTATTAATTTGAAAGAACACCATCAACAATCAGGAAGTCTGGTATCTCTACGGAAGATCCTATGATTTTTGCAAGAAATAAATTAGAAAACAAGGTAACTGTCTCTAAGACGTTTACATTGAAATTTTTGAAAAAAGTATTTCTTGATAGGTTTATGCTTGTACATTTTTATAAGGTTTTCGCCATAAATCCTTTTATAATAAATAATGTTATTAAACTATATTTAAAAGTAAGAAAGGATTTATATACACAAAGTCAGGTTCCAGAATTTATTACTTTATACGACTTTGGTTGCTGTTGGCGCAACTGTCATCATCACTATAGCTCATTATTACGGTAAACTTTTTACAGTAGAATTTGGGTGATGTGCTGCAGAGTTATGTAAGGATAATGCCTAAAAGAATGCAATGAATTTATCCATAATTGATTTTTTGTCCTATGTCACAAGCATGATTGATTCTAATTCAATATTAATATTATCTGAATAACTCTTCTGATTTTCCCGTTCGGTACAAAGCTAATTTAGGTATGATTAGTGTTGACACATTGACTTTTATTACTGTTTATACTTTAAATATGTGTGATCTAAAAATAATTCAAAAGTATGGTGATTGACATTTGAATGCAAATGATGAGGTGATTAGTTTTTTAAGTATGAAGAGAATGTAAGCTTTGGTGACACATTTAAATGTTCATAAAAATTCAGCGTTATACTTATTAAAAGTAATAATAAGTAATAGCAACCTCACATACCTATCAAGGTGTATAATTGACCCTTCTAGTAAACTAAATTTTCACCATTCTTATGTTCCAAAGATTTTATATAATTAGTCCCAGGGATCTGGTTGTGGGTTTGGTCACCATTATCAACATATTTTACTTAGAGCATCTCTAGTTTCCCGAGGATTTTGATTGTCACAAAAGATATTTGCAATTACTCTTGTTGTAGTTCCCTATCCCGTTCTAGTTTTTACTGTATGTTCGAGAATTAAATGGGCATATATGATTCCCAGTTTTATCGAGGAGCCAAAATCGGGAAGGGACGCTCCAGAATTTACAACCGGCACCGCCGTCTGTTGAAGGAGTGGGAGCGGTTAGCGGCTTATGAATAAATTACAGGCAGGTAATTTATATTGAAGAAAATATATAAGAAAACTGGGGGAAAAAGCAGGGCAGAGACTGGAAGAGAGAAACCGAGAGTTAAAAAACGCAAATTAGAAAAAAAAAATAAAAGAGAAGAAGGGCTAAGAAATGTCACCTAGAAACATAGATGGTAATGAAGCAGTGAAGCATTCTATTTCTTGCCTTGAAGTAAAAGCTTCTTTTTAGCCAAGTCCTTACGAGATTTGGTGATTGCCTTAAATAACTTATTCATATTGTATAGATTCTTATCTACTTAGGAAGCAACCTTAATAATACCATATCCGCCGTTCTTGGCTTCAGCTTTTGCTTTATTGGCCTGTGTGGTATGAGGGAGTCTCACTTGAACCAGAAAACTTTAGGTCTCTAGAAGAAGCAAAACCAGCATGACCAGTATTGATTGAATTATGACCATTAAAATAGGAACCGCCAGGTATATGTCTGAAATAGGATCCCGAATAATCATCATGTTTCAAACCAAAACTTAAACATAAACCAAGAGAAATAACAACAATAACCATCACAGCAATCAAGATCCAGATATTTCTCTTTCTTAGCTTTATCTTCTTGTCATGATATGACCAATAACAATCAGTGGAAGAATTAGCGGAAGAATCGGTGGCAGGGAGATCATGATACTTATGGTCCTGTTCAGTAACCAACGTTTGATTCTCTTCATCAAATGAGCCTTCAAACTTCTTCATCTCTAACTCAGACTCAATAATGTTCAAAGATTCAAGGAAGAATTCAATCTTGGATAAATCTAAAGAGGCATTACGTAAGGTAGTAACAGCTTCTTTGTCATCCTCTGTAGTTTGCAAATTAATTTCAGCTAAATAGTTATCAGCTGATTTTAGTTCTTTGATGTATGTCTCAAAGTCAGACCCATAAGGATGATTCTCGTATTTGGATAGCAAATATTGCAAATAGTTGGTTCTGTACATTTGAATATTTGTTCTAGCGTTAGGGATAAACTCATGGAATGATCTAATTATATCATTATAGTAGTTGACTTTTTTCAAAGAACTGAGATCTAAGGATTTGGACATACTAGCTAAATCCAATCTAATTGATGTTTCTAAAGAATCTAAGTCTTGGAAACTTAATAATAAATCAGAGTGTTGCTCAAATACATCTGTATCGTCATCTTCATCATAATTTTCTAGCTTAATAGCATAATCTTTAGCTTTCTGAATCACTTGGTTGTATGAGTCTAATTTTGTTCTCAACTTGGAACCTCTCAAGTATAATTTTTCATCTAGACCTTCATCATCTAATTGTAGAAGATGATCACTAGAACCTTCAGACGCAAAAGGATTGTGATACTTGATTTTTTGTAAGGCTATTTTATTTAGATTGAAAAGGGAAACCATAATATCTAGACTGTGGATATTGAATATATATGAAAGGAAAGGATAATACTCAAGAAGCAAATTCAAAAAATCAAATTAAATATGCGAATTGACAGTTTATATAAGAAAAATAATCATACCTCAAATGTGCACAAAAAGCGAAGAAGACGAAGGGAGCGGTTCTGAAACCTTTTATATACGTCATTCATTAGGAGGACATTGAATTATCGGATATTTTGGGACTGGATTATTATCTATATGGTGTACGGTTGTTAATTAATTAAATTTATTTTTTATGATATCTTTAAAAAAATGTGTAAAGGTGTAAAGGTGTAAAGGTGTTGGTAAGAAATATTCTAAATATAGAATAAACTAATGTCCTCTTTCATCAATACTATTAATTTTTACAACTGTAACAATACATCAGCTGATCTAAGCCTAGTTCAAATAAAATTTACCTCTATTATCAAGATCATAATCAAAGACTTCAAACTTTATAATTTATAGAATATAATAGAAAACATGATAAAATAATTTATTTATTTATAATAATAAGTATTAATCCATTATGAAGATTAAAGCAATAAGGCGGTCACCTATTATTCAGTCAGGATAGCATAGAAACGGTTTAATGGTATAAATAAATGCAATTTTCTTGAGCGTGTTTCTAGTTCTCTCCTTTAAAGAGATATATCGTGTTTCTTCTTTTTTATCTTTCCCCTTTTCTCTTTATTTTATTTTATTTATTTTTTTGCTCTTAATTCTGCTGCTTGAATTGAACTTCTTTAGGCATAACTATACTCAGGTATTGCTGGTTTATCATGTCCTACTTATCAAACCCATTTGAGCCTGAGGCTCCTCTTATGACATCAAATGATTTCCATTACCAATCTTCTCAGATAAGACAAAAGCTAGAAGAGTATTCAGCATCCTTGAAAAACTTGGAATCTATACAGGATTCCTTGTTAACTGCAGTCGGTTCAAATGACCAGCAATACCAGCAGGGACAGCTTAACAATTCCATGACTCATATCAAGTCTTTGCAATTGGAAATCAAGAATAGCATTGAAAAGTTGAAAAAGCTGCCAAACTTGTCTGAAGAAAAAGTTTCCCAGATCAATAACTTTAACAGACAGTTCAAGACTCAAATCACAAAACTCATGAAAGTTGAAGACAAGTATAAAGAAAGCTTGACCCAGCAAGGTATCCAGCAGTATAAAATTATCAATCCTGATGTTTCAGAGTATGACGCAAGAGAATTTGTCGAGAATTTCGGTAACAAGCAAGTGTTCTCTAATGCCATAAGAAACTCAAATAAGTTACAAGACTCCAATATGGTGTTACAGAATGTCGAAATTAGATACCAACAAGTTCAGCAGATTGAAAAGTTGGCTCAGGAATTAAATCAATTGACTGAGAACTTACAGGATATGGTGTTTGAGCAAGAATATCAATTCCAACAAATTGAGGAGAATGTTCATGCAGCGCAGACTGAAGTCGAGAAAGGTGACGCTAATATCGTTGGTGCTAATGTCTATGCTGAGAAAGCCAGAAAGAAGAAGTGGATTTTGTTTTGGATTTGTTTTATCATCGTCGTTGCTATTTTGGCTGGTATCATTATTGGTATTTTGAAAGGTGTTGGTGCTATGAATTAAATAGTCATTATGCGTTTCAATGTTCCCACACTACAGTATATCCGTTTTATTTTCGTTTTCGTTTTTAGTTCTGTATTTGCTGTTTTTTTCTTGCATTTTTAATAATCTTTCGGGGGTATCACTTGGTATCACTCTTTGTATCGCTCTTTTATCTATACAAATTTATAATGCATTTCTTTATTTGCTTTACCATTAAATAGTCTTATCAAAAGAAAAAAAAAGCGTAACCAAACTTAATTAATGAAATAAAATAAACTATACAATATAAAAGAGTTAGCAATGAATGAACGAATCAATAATTACTCCACTTTCTATTTGATGACCTTCTTAACAATCTCTTCAACCTCATCCCAATCATCATTGGGAATTCTAGTCATTTCAATATCACCAAAATACTTCTTAATACTAAGCAAACAGTCAAATGCCTTCTTATCAGAAATAAAACTAATAGAAACACCCGTTCTACCAAATCTACCAGTTCTTCCGATTCTATGTAAATAAGTTGATGGATCAGGCTTACCCAATTTATCAAATGGCATATCGTAATTAACAACCATAGAAACTGATGGAATATCGATACCTCTAGCTAACACATTAGTTGTAATCAATACCTTACTTTCACCTTCTCTAAACTGATCAATCAATCTGTCTCTTTCGTTAGTGTCTAAATCACCGTGCAACACAGATACCTTATGACCTTCTTGCTTCATTTTGTAGAATAGTTTGTTAGCTGTGTCTTTTCTTTGCACAAATATAATCGACGATGCAATGGTTAACAATCCGTATAGTTCAGATAAACATTCAAACTTGTGATCATCAGAGTTACAGTCCATGTATAATTGTTTGATTGCATCAACATTCAATTCTTCGTGTCTTAACTCCAATGAGTTAGCTTCAGGGACAAATTTTTCAGCATATGCTCTGACTTCATCCGGAAAAGTGGCTGAGAATAACACCAATTGGGTGCTTTTAGGTAACATCTTCTTAACTCTGACACATTGGTCGCCCAATCCTTGTTGATCTAGCATGTTATCAGCTTCATCCAAAACGAAGACTTTCAATTTGGAGGCGTTTATTTTTCTTTTTCTTAACAAATCTAAAACAATACCAGGAGTACCAACAGCAATCTGGGCATTAACTGAAGCACCTCTCTCTAATACACCCGGAACAACCAATTGAATCTTAATTTTGGTGTATTTACCCATTTCTTGAATAACGTCCATTGTTTGTCTGGCCAATTCTCTAGCTGGTGATAAACAAATAGCTTGTAATGAAGGATCATCCAAATCAACTCTAGATAGCATTGTTAAAGAAAAAGCGGCCGTTTTACCAGTACCGGACTGTGACTGTCCAATCATGTTTCTGGATGGGTTAGATAATAATAAAGGTAATGCTTTCTCTTGGATTTTTGAAGGTTTGGAGAATTTCATTGCATATAAACCTTTCAATAAATCCTCTGAAAGACCTAATTCCTCAAATGACTTCACCGAAAATAATGGGGAGTTTGGATTGGCCTGCAAATCAGCTAATTTAACTTTGACTTCATATGACGATTTAATTAAACTTGATTCTGTGGACTCTTGTGTAGTTGGTCTTGATGTGTCAGATTCACTTACAGTAGATTGTATTTCTTTCGTATCTTCTTTTGGTTTGGATGAAGATGAAGATGATGGTCCAGTTGGAATCGTTGCTGAATTATTGGATTCAGATCCTGTAGCTGTTGTCTTGGCTATTGGAGTGGCAGATTCAGCAGGAACTTGATCCACATTAACCTCTTTACCCTTGTTGGATATAGACAATTGTGCTAATAAAGCAGCAGCATCTTGTTTTGCAGTTGATTCGGCAGTCATAATACTAAAAAATAATGATAAGCTGAATTAAAATTAAATGTGTAAATAAATACAAAAAAATTGAGATTAGTTTAACTTGATCGTTATTTTATATTTTTATAATGTTCTTCTGTCTAGAAAGAAACTGAAAAAACAAATCGTTAAATTGGTTTTTCTAACAACAGTAACTCAACATACCTAAACTTGCGTTTATAACAATGATTGTGTATAGTTCTCAAAAAACAGTGTTGTCGAAATTGCCTTTGAGACAGCGACAAGTGTATTTGACATCATGATTGTTCATTTAAATTTCGTGAAATTTTGATATTTTTTTAAGGAGTTTGAGGAGGCAAAGAGTATAGGGCCGGGTAATACTATTACATACCTCTTCCTCTAGAAACTCACCTATCTTCATCAAAAGTCCACCAAAAACACAATCACAAATGAATGAAGAAACACATCGAGATCAAAAACTGGAGAAGTTGGCAGGATCACTATTGCAATTGAACGTTCAAATTGCAAACACAAAGGCCAATTTGGCCTCACTCCAGTCTACAAAAGAGCCATCACCAACATCAGAAGATAAGACTACGATTGGAACAACTATAGCTAAATCAAAAATTACTATGGCTCAATCAAAGGTTTTTACTGGATTATCTGACAGAACTACAAACTCTTTATTGAATGTTTCTGCATTGGATGAAACAAAAAACATTAAAATATCAGTTCGATTTAAACCTATAGGTTCAATACCACAATTAAAGCAACCTGTTTTTAAAATATCTAGAAATTCAAAGTTTATTTCAATTATCAAGTTTTTGGTTAAGAAGTTGAAAGTTGAAAAGGTTTATTGTTATTTAGGTAACTCCATTGTCCCGAACCCTGATGATGTGATTGGTAATTTATTTGATATTTTCAAACTCGGTGATGAATTGGTTATAACATATTGTAATATCGTGGCGTTTGGGTAGTTAATGGGTAATAAAGTATGTAATAAAGTATGTAAATGTATATTAAAAAACTAACAAATAATTATAATGTAATAACGGCATGAGTAACATAAATGGTATAAAATAATAAATAAATAAATTAACGCATGAACAATAATTGTGAAAGACTTCAACAATAATAAAATAATCGACAAATGGAACATTAAACTAAAAGCAACTGAAAACGTAGACTAAATCATCAAGTAAAACATACTATTTATTATTTCCTTTACCATTCCAGAACCAACCTCTCTTAGTAGGAATGTTAGAAACGTCTTGATCGACAATTCTGGAATTACCATTTTGGTCTATAATCTCTTTAACCTCTCTAACTTCCTTGGAACCATCACTAAACTTTCTCCGAACCTTGGTCGTCTTTTGGGTCTCACCATTTTCTAAAGTCTTCATAAATGTTGAGGAATAAGTCTTAACAGGATACTTTTCCGAAACTTGAGAAGATGAATAATCACCCCAAACATTATTGTTAATTTGTTCTTCAGTACCATTATTAGAAATATCAACATCGTTTAAGAAGCCCCATTTATTTTTTTCTTGCTCTTTAAATTTAGCCCATTCTGCCTTCTTTTTCTCTCTAACTACAGTATTCATCTTTGATTGCCAGCTTAATAGGTCGTTATAGTTTTGAAACCAATAACCAAACTTATGTTCAAAGTCACCTTCAACATCTTCTTTAGACAACGCTTGTGAATCAGCTCGCATGCTAGATTTCGGAAACAAACAATGCCAGTATCCCTTTTGATCCCATGCTGATAACCCATTAACTTTCTTACATTCATCGTATAACTTAGTTGATGGAACAGGATATGCAACAAAACCATCATCATTAGCCTTATAATAATCACCTTTCAAAAATAGGTCCCATGGAGCAGAATCAAAATCAAAAAAACGACCACCATGTGGACCACCATGTGGACCACCAAACCCATTTGGGAAATAAGGGAATGCATTAGGGAAACGGCTACCCAATGATTCGTTGGCTGAATCATGGAAATCCTTCAAACTTGATCTGATTTCATTAGTCATTTCAGGTACGATGTTTAAGACCGTAGACAGGGATGATGATGCGATGTCGTTAGCTGAAGACAAAACATTTTTAACAGAGTCATCTAAATCATATTTAGATGTAGGTGAGTTAATTGCTGTGGGTGGCAAATTAGCATCAGGAACTGAAGATAAGTTGATTTGCTCATCTTCTGCTTTTGCTGGGTTGTAAGAGTCTTTATCAGAGGATGGATTATATAGACCCATTATTTATACTTTTAATTAGTAGCTTAGCGTTAAGTATGGTATCTTTGAAGTTGAAACAAGAAAGTAAAAACGGTTTTTATATAAAAATTATTTTATTATACAAATTTAAAGAATGGCTAAAAAATAAAATTACTGCAGATAAAACGGATCAGGCGCAGGAGCTGTGCCACGAAAACCTGCGAAGCACTCAGGACCGACAGGCCCTAATGGTCCAGAACGAGTATTGTTGTAAGTATAGAACTGTTGTTGTTGTTGTTGTTGTTGTTGTTGTTGTTGCTGCTGCTGCTGCTGCTGCGGTTTATAGTGCTGTTTATTAGGATTAGAAGCAGAAGTAGTTTCAGAGGTTTGAGGAGGTAGATGGCTAGGAAGCATGTTGTAGTCCTGGGAACCAGAACCAGAACCAGTACCAGAAGTACTGGAACCTTCCATCATCGAACTAACAACAGAATGTCGTATATTCGGCAACTGTGCAACTTGTGGAACTTGAATTTGGTTGAAGTCACTAGATGTAACAGTTGTAGTATCATAATGAATAGGCTGCTGTTGGATAGGAGTGACAGCCCACGGTGTGCTATTGGTACTGTTGAAATTTCCATTTATTCCCACTAAATGTCTACCAGAAATGGAATCACCTTGCAACTTTTGGTTCGAGTAACCAAAAGCAGTGTAAAAGTCATCATTCAATGAAGATAACTGCTGTTGTTGTTGCTGTTGCTGTTGCTGTTGCTGAGATTGAGATTTTGGTTGTAATGAAGATTGTTGTTGAGTTGATTGAAATGACTGACTAGTTGGAACAGGAGTAAGAGATGATTTTGCTGCATGAGCGCTTGGGTGTTTTAATGGAATACCAACTTGCGGCAAAAATCTATTGTATTGAATAGTAGCTTCTTCTAGAGGTTTAGTTGAACCGAACTGCATAGAAAATATTTTAGATAATTCACGAAAATTTTTCGTACTATCAAATAATTCCGATATATCGTAATCATTTCTTGTTTTAATACCAGAGTTCTTTTCGATATTGAAAATTGGAGGCAAGAAAGGGCCCATTTCGTTAAATAGAATCTGCTGGAAGGAATGATCAAAAGGTGCCATCTTTCCCATTTGGTCTAAATCTAAATTCAACAAAAGTTCATAAACTGAAGACTGTAACATGTCCCTAACGAACTCTACTATTCTATCTTCATCGTGATACACCTTTTCAAAAAAAAAGTAGCAGATCTTCATATTCAAAACTGCCGAAAAATCTAAATTTAATTTCTTTAATTCCATCAATAGATCATAAAAATTGCCCATATCTTTTCTCGAAGTGATCCTTATATCTTCATCCTTATGATATAAATAGGTAGCTAGCGTCATTGCAGTATGAGAAACCATTTGTAATAATTGAGGTGTGAATTGTAGCATTATTCCTAGGTCTAGCAAATGTGGTGCACATTCCATAATCATATGTATTAACTCAAAACATTTGTAATAATAATCATCAGTGTTTAAATTAAGTAATGAAGTACTTAATGAGTAGTTTTGAGTTGTTAAAATTTTTCTAACCAACAATCCCCTAAAGCTCAGTACACTTTGAAAAACGGAGAATCTAATCTGAGCATAGTATATTCTGATTAGGTGATATTTCACACCAGAAATGGATTCACTTAGTAAAGAGTCAGGTAAGGATTGATACCAACTTGAAATTAAATTATCAATATGTAAAGTGATATGAGAAAATTCCAACCCCTCCAAAGCCAACTTATACGAGATATTCTGTTGGTCAGTAATTTCTTTCAAAAGTTCACAAAATCTTAGAAGACAGAGGTAGTAATCTATGCTTAACCGATTCTCACAAGCTCGTGGGTGATTATCATGAACAAGTAATCCCAATTCTTCCTCTGTCAGCATCATCACTGTACAATCTTTAAAATCGATTCTATGAGTTCGACTAAAAGTTAGCGACAGCAAACAATCGAGTGAAAATAAAAGCCAAAATAGAACTTTATACATGAACTTATCCTCATCACAAATGTTTGGATTATTAGACTGCTCTAAATGCATCGAAAACCCCATGGCTATGTTAATAGCGCTATCTAAAAGTGTACATCTATCAACTAACGAGTAACTAACACCACTAATAAAACTTAGTAAAATAGTAGATTGAACTAATGGCAAGGGCCTTGTTTCAACTTCAGCATCAAGTAAGAGCATCGCCCTATGGAACAAGATAGCAGGAGAATCTAGTAGTGGATCCTGCTTTTTATAAGTGCTACATATAGTAGCACCAACATATAAAACAGAACGTAACAATAGTAACGAAGGAGGATTTCGTAAATCTTGATAATCATTTTTAAATGAGACCTTTTTAACACAATTGAAAAGTTGATTAAAAGTATTAAAAAAAGCATCGATGTATTCATTACAAGTATCTTCAGAAGGTAGAATGAAAACACCACTGGCCACTAAAGGGTTGAAAACAATTGGTGAGATTTGTAAGTCTGATTCTTGAAACCCATCATCCGAGTTCATGAATCTCTCAGTTGCTAGTTTAATTAAAAATGAAGGAGTTGAGCTTTTGATGAATTCTTTAAAACTTGTACGATCAAATCTTTGTGAGACAACAACTTCCGGATTCAAAAACAATGGATTTTTAGTTTCAGCTGAAATTGCTGAAGTCTCTCCTAACGATGTTATTGAATCAGTAATAGATGTATTTGTTTCATGGTTCAAAAGATTCTGTTTATTTTTCTTCTTATCTGCGTTTCTAGTTCTTCGCTTAGTGATACCACTAGCTGTTGATCTTGTAGTTACTGTAACGGTATCTGTAGGAACTGTTGTTGCATTTTCTGTTGTTAACCCAGGCCTGCTTTTTTTCTTACGTTCAGTTAAGATACATTCCACGCCAAACTCTTCACAGTTTGTGCATTTTTCTGTAGGGTAGTTTTTCTTAATGACATCACATCTAACTTTTCTCTTATTACAGGTAGCACAGGCTCTAGAAGAGCGGCCTCTGTTGTATTTCTTTATTTTTGTCTGAGCCGAAGAACTGATTATGGGACTTGTGGCCGAACTGCCAGAGGTAGTCTTCACCGGTAACGGTGAAGAAGAAGGTGACAGTTCCAGATCCATCATGTGTAGTGACACCTATTTTTTTGTGTCAAATACACCTATTGTGTTTAGATATGATTATATAAACCAATATAAGGTTCACAAAATCAACTGTTCGATTGACGAGTCCCTATTAACTTAGTTTTGCATTTCTTTTTCCAGATGCGCCGCACACTACGTTGGCTTCAAGTTTTGCCGTGGTTTATAGGAGCTTGTAAATCCAGTAATGCAGGGACTATCAAATCACTAAATACGGAAAATACACAAGGTGTGTAAGGTACTCAAAGTCCAGAAACTATACAGAAAACCTATTATTGGGGTGCCCCACCAAGATCCTGCTCCTCATATAAAAGAAAGTCATCTGGAATATCTAGTAGCAACGGAGGATGGTACAGCCGAGGATTTATGGTCATTGGAGGGTGGAAGAATTGAACGTTAACGGTATCCCAGAGGAAATTCCTTAATTCAATATTTTCGTTTTTGTTATTATAACTGTTATTGCTATCAGTGTCTCCAACTCCAGCTAGCTGATTGTTAATTTGGACATTAGAAGATGAATATTGAGTAACTGATGGTGATGACTGAGCTACGGAACCTGTTACACATCCCGAATTTGTACCTAAATCTGAACTGGTGCTGTTCCTTACCGCCTCTGATGAATTATATTTATCTCCCCAAAATTTATTGGTTGAAGGTCGGTTAATTTCATTTATAAAACTACCAAGATTTTTGGTGGACCCCAACTGTGTTGAATAAATTTCTTGCAATTCTATTAACGTTTTATTATTCAAGCGACCAGCAACAATATTTGGCTTGTAATAATCAGATGAAATAACCCTATCTATCAAGTCTCGTTGTTCTTTACTTGAGTTTTGTGTCACTAGAGATCTAGCATGTTGTTTCAGTTGCATGTGTGTCAATTCTTGATGATTATACACCATATTGGTATTTACATCAGGATATTCAACATTCAAATCGGAAATCAAAGAAGATGGAACATTGCTTTTAGAATTATCATGATAACTGCCAAACCAGCTAGATACTTTAGGGTTACTGAAATCAGAATTTTTTACTGGATTCTCAACATCAATTTGTAACAAAGGATATTTTATAGGTGGCAAATTATCATGTAATAATTTATTTAAAAATGGAAATGGTTTGGTTGCAGTGAATAATTCTTGATCATGTTCAGCATTAACTTCGGATCTGATGTAACTTATTAATTTAGGTTTATCGCGATAAATAACTTTTAAAATAAAATAGCAAGCATCAATGATATGCCATGATATTAAATCAGACAGCTCATTTAAAACAGGAAGAAGATTTTTCAAATCCTCTTCCGCTGTTTCTCTAACCTTATCATCTTTGTAATAAAGCATAGGTAATAAAGCACAACCACCTTGGTACATTAAAAATATGCAATCTTGACAAAATGGTAACAGTTCTTTATATTTCAAAGCAGAAGATATAATGGTTTGTGCCAGATTATGAACAGATTTAGCCAATGAATTCCAGGATTGTAACTTAGTTATACCTGCCGCCTCTTTTTTCAAGGAAGAGCAGCTCTTAGCCGCATATTCAGGTCTAACGCCTCTGACAATAACAGCATACAATCTGAATAAGTTAATCTTTTGAACAAACATATCCATTGAAAAAATATAAATGTTGACAAAGAAAGCATCAAATGAAGTAGGGGATTTATTTATTGGTTTCAAATTTTCATAAAAATCATTTATAAGCAAATTAATTTCATTCAAATAATGGACGAAGGGTTTATATTGCAAAGCAGCGATATTTGCTTTTTTCTCCAAATTTGTGATATTATCCATTAATCCAGCAATTTCAACTTGATGTGAATACATTTCATAAGACATTTTGGGATCCGGCAAACCTCTATCTAAAAAATCTTTATAAACTAATGTCTCAACAGTGCATGAAGATCTCTCAAAATTATAATTCTTAGAAAAACTTAATGCATAAGCTCGATCTTTAATAATTAATAACCAAAATAAAACTTTATAATTTGCTTTTTCCATCTTCGTTAGGCTTCTACTATCATCTTTAGATAAATCTTTATTCATACCAAAAGCAATGGCTACCCTGATTGACAAATTTAAGTAATCTTCCATTGTTTGCAACGAAGTATGTAAAGTTGGAGGAGTACCTAAAATGTATAATGACAAAGAAAGATAAAACCCATCAGGTTCCATATCAGCATTTGCAACTAATCTTGCTTTTTCATATAAAACCTTAGATTCTGATATTCTGGATTTTTCGTCATTCATCATTTTACAACCAACATAAAGAATGCATCTTAACATTAATAATGATTTTGGATTTCTTGGATTGCCAAAATCCTTAAAAAAAGATTCCTTCTCAAAGCAAGGATGAAACAATTGAAATTTTTCAAAATAAGAATTAATATATTTTTTGCAGTTTTCTTCATTGGGTAATGTAAAGCAACCTGATAATTTTAAAACACTGATGCACTCATCAGTTACTAAATCTTTTATTTTTATAGTCCCTCTATAATTATAATAATCATTCATTGACATTTTCAAACCATAATGGGAAGTTAAAACCTTAACAAATTGGGATAACTGGTATCTGTTCACTGGCCTATTCAATATCTCTTCAGTATCTAAAAATATTTCATCACCTTTTAAGTCAGTATAAGGGTCCAACATTCTGGGCTTTTCATTTGATTGACTAGGAGAGACAGTATAATCTGATCCAGAACCAGCATTACCAGTGTTCACACTTGTAGAAACGTAACCAGATGGCGAAATACCTAATTTACGTATCTCAGCCAATCTTTTATCTTCAGCAATTTGATTCTTGGTTCTTTTCTGTTTATGTTGGACTAATTTGCAATCAACATTAAATTCTTCACAATTTGTACATTTCTCATATGGATAGTTTTTGAAATCGACATCACATCTGACTTTTCTTTTTGAGCACCGTTGACATGCCTGCTTTGATTTAGGTCTACGGTACCTTGTCTTTTTTGCTGGGAATTCTGGGTTTCCCACTATATGCTGTGAATGTTGATACATTGTTTGGCAAGGTTCCACTGTTCCTTCCGATGAATATGCACTTTGAAGTTCCTATATGGACAGAATTACACACTTCAGACAGCTAAGTTGAATGATACACGAGTGATATATAAGAATATGTGGTTGATGATAAGTAAGTGAAGACTGAACTTACAGGCCATTAATTGGTGCTTGCCAGAGTTCATACGGTTTACTCCTATCACCTTGTAATATAGGGTCAAAAGGTGGTGCACGGATGCACGGGTGAATATATGAATATCGGTATTAATTACTGGTACAATTCTAATAAATATACAGACAGACAGTGTATACTAGCTGGCGTTTGGAGGATAGTATGTGCGGTTCTGATAATAGGGATACTTCGGCACCACTGGTTCTGGATTTCCAGGACATGAAACTGTAGGTGATCTCAGCGGAGGAAGGGTTTGAGGAATACTCTGCGGAAAGCTTTGGTGATTAACCACACTTGGGATACTCAGACGGTTCACATGGGAAGGAGCCAAAGGAAGATTATTAAAAGAAGTGATGCTGTTTATGCAATTCTTAGTACCAGTGCTAGTGTTATTGGCATTAGGTGAAATGGTCTGATAATAGATTTCCGTTGCAGATGGTGGAGGTTGGGTATTAGAAACGCTTGGAAACAACAAATCGGTTATCTTATTCTTATCTTCCATTTTATTCAGTTGAGACAAGTTCGGTAAATGTTCTTTAATATCCATATCAAAATCGATTTTATAAGCCTCAAGCGTTTTAGTGTTGCCAATTTGTGCCATTAACAACTCTTGAATAGACGAATAGGGGATATCTGCAAACAAATCTTCAGTAGAAGTTGAACCATTTTCAGATGTGGTAGTGGAATTTGTGTTTATATTGACGTTCATAGGTAAACAGGTAGAAGTGGAAGAGATCTCCTTAACTTTTGTTGTTGATGCATGATCACCCATCACTAGATCATGGTCTTTGACACTGATTTCGTTAATTGAAGTATTTGTATTGGTGTGTTCAGAAGTATGACTATCTTTGGAATTATTCTCGATAGCCAACAAAGTAGCATTTAAGTTGAATATTGGTTCGACAAATGGCAAGGTATTACTTAGTACTATTTGTTTCAAATGGGGATATGCAGCCGCGTCCTTAATTAATTCTTCCATGTTCGTAGCACTTACTGTTCTTCTTAAATAACGTATGTATTTATCTTTATCTTTTGCAATTTTGGTCAAAATGAACCAGCATGCATCTATCATTTGCCACGATATGGCATCTGTTACATCAGCTAAAATTGGAATTACTTTATCTAAATAATTTGTAGCTTTTGTACGAATATTAACATCTGTATGATAAGGTAACGGTAATAAAATCATTGCTGATTGGAATGCTAGATATAATGAATTTTGAACGCACGGAAAGTAATATTCATATTTCTTAACTGAACTGATTAAAGCTTCAGCTAATGCAAATGCTGAGTTTGATAAAGATTCTAAACATGGGTTGATCAAAAAAGTTTCCTGTGTTATATAATTTGATGCTCCTGGGCAGAGTTTTTCACTTTGAATGCATTTTAAAATAATAGAAAGCATTCTAAACATATTCACTCTTTGAATAAAAATATTTAAGGAATGATAGTTTAAAACAGTTAAGAAACTATTTATTGAGAAAGATGGATCCCTAAAATGATCAGGTAATCCCTCATAATAGTCTTTTAGTAACCTATCAATATGTCTATGATATCCTAGTACAGGTTGCCTTTTGACCGCTGCAACATTGGCTTTTTTCTGTAAACATGTAACTTCGTCCATTAGTAGCCTGAATTTATCCGAAAACCTTGAATATTCAACCATCATTGGCCTATTAGAATAATCAAAATCAATGAAATCATCAGCAGTTATTTCTTTGACTGTACAAACAGAAGAATCAAAGTTATAATTCTTCGCAAAACTTAAAGCGTAAGATCTATCGGCAAGTATTAAAATCCAAAATATTCTCTTGTATAATCCTTTTTCGTAAGGAGTCAAGTAAGAAACACTTTCTACATCTTTATGCATGCCAAAAGTGATAGCCAGTTTGATGGATGTAGATAATCCATCTTCTATGGTTTTCAATGATATATGGGAGGATGGAGGAGTCGACAGTATAAATGTTGATAAAACAAGACTAATAGCATCAGGTTCCATATCAGCATTTAAGACCAATTTAGCCTGTTCGAACAACACTGCCGCCTCTTCATGTTGTTCTTTAGTCTTTGCAAGAGTTCTGCATCCCATATAAAGTATTGAACGCAATAATAATAAACTTTTAGGATTGGTTAAGTCTTTATTTTCTTCTTCAAAGATTGTTCTTGATAAGCAGGGATGAACTGTTTGGAAATAATCAAAATATGCACCTATATACTTTTTACATTTTTCTCCATTTGGTAGGGTAAAACATCCAGCTAATGTTAATAGTTTAGTGCATTGCGGAGTGATTAAATGACTGATTGTAATTTTTCCTTTGAATTTATAGTAATCATGCATCGTTAGTTTTAATCCGTAATGTGATGTTAAAGTTTTAAAAAATTGAGACAGTTTAAATTGATTAACCTCTCTGGACAGCACTTTTTCAATATTCATCTTAATGTTGTCTTCATCAAGGCTTAACATATCATGAACATTAATGGAACTATTTCTAGGAATTGGATGTTTCTGTTGCTCTACAGATTTTTTTCTCTTCTTAGATTTTGACGTAATTGTTTCTGTGAGGGTTGCTACTCCATTGCTATCTTCCTGTACTTCTAATTGTTGTTGTTTCAACTCTTTCAATCGATCAACTTCAATCTGTGCCTTTGTTCTTTTCTTTCTTCGTTGCACCAATATACAATCGACTCCAAACTCTTCACAATTTGTGCATTTCTGTTCGGGATAATTCTTAGTGGTAACATCACATCTAACCTTTCTTTTGTTACAAGTTTGGCAGGCTTGCAAAGACCTGCTTCGTCTGTATCTAAAATGAGTATGACTCTTGTTATTATTGTTGGAATCATTTGATGCGTTGGAAGTGTTTGATGCGTTGGAGGTATTTGATGAACCTACCACGGATGAGGATGAATGAGACATTGAAATTTTGCCTTTAGATATAGTTGACTTGGTTTTCTTATTCTTACTATCAGTCTCCATGTCAAAATTGTTTTGGTTGTTTGTAGTTCGATAGATGACTCGACGAGACTCTATAAAAAAGAAGTTCGGAATTACGGTCTTGGTTGTGCTAATCCATTTCATTGTGATTTAATCATCCAGGTACGAGCTTCTAGTTGTTGCCTCAATCACGTGATTATAGACCATGCAAGTCTTTTCAATTAGGTGTTTACTAGAGTTACAATTTACAAAATTTACAAAATATCTATGTTATACAAAAACTAAAATAAAAATATTATCCAATAGTTTGGTTCCATCAAAAATAACTTATCAAGTCAAGGATTGTTAGTATTATGACGTCTGGTTAAAGAAATCACGTTAGCCCAGGTCGAACATATGAAATAATATAAGACACCGCCTTGTTGTTTTCGTTGACCAGGGATATGATGATGTTTCAAATGTCTCAACAGGGTAAAGATGCTGGTAGTGAGATGCATTTTTACTATTCGAATTTTCTGCAGCTGACATAGGTATCTCCACCGATAGATGATGAAAGGAACGCTCATTAGTATCAGATGAATCATGGTGGGCCATAGTCAAAGAGATCGAGGAACTCTTATCACTTTCAGTAACAGTAAATTTATTTTGTAGAGGCACTGGATGATGACCTGAAGCTAAGGCTGACAAAATAAATGATATATCATTCAAAAATTTATGGGATAGAGTAGAAGATGTTGAAGACGGTAAGTAAATTTGGTTAGATCAAGAAAATATTATTTATGTACGAGTCAAGTGTTCTCGTAAAAACTAATTCAGTCATCGACAAATAGTTAATTAATTTGAATAATAATTAGTATACACCTGAATGACTATGTGGGATTATCAGTGAATTCTTCAAGTGTTTCTAGATCTAAAAGAGCTCAAATATTTTTGCAAGTGTTATCATCGACTGGCACCTTGAATAAAGATTCAAGTCTTGTTGGTGTCGCATTACATGGATCAGAAAAAAAAGGGTAACCAAGTAAATTAGGTTTGTTGAAAATTGGTTGGTTGAACGGTAGTATTGCTTTTCATAGCAATAACCGTCAAAGTTTTGAGTTTGTAGGCATCATCAATTAGTTTGTTCAAGCTCATGATCATCGATATTTCTCACTACGTAATTAATTAAACAATTTTGATCAACAACCTTTTTCAATGTAAACCAAGCTATATAAGCCATGTGTAATGAGGCAAAACTTTTAACTGTCTCTCATGTAGGGATGGCTTATGATTTTTTAGGGATTTGCTTTAGAAGCTGAGCCAATATATTCATCTTCATAAAATAAGACTGGAATTAATGAAACTGGCACTGAATGCAGCAAATAAGATGCACTTTGGGAAAATGCCAAAATATTCTTAAATTTAGTGAGTGATGCAGCAATCAGATTACAAAATGCGATTGCAGATTTAACTAAAGATCTTTAACATGATGAAACATCCAGATTCTCTGTATATAAATCATCAAAATGGCCTGCTTCGCTAAATTCTTTGGTAGTACAATCATGAATGATTTCATGAATAATTGAATGAATTCTGAAGATTTTAACTCTTTGAAGAAACATATACGAGGAATGATAAAACAGATGGCGCAAGAAGCTGCCTAACGAATATTCCACATCGTTATGTAGATGAGGTACTTCAATGTAAAACTTATTCAGCATGAAACCAATTTTCTCATGGTGCACAAGGAACGACTTATCAAAAGAAGAACTATTGGAAATTTTCTGGGTAACAACTTTATTCATAATTTTTTGAAAAGCAGTAGTTGATTTATAAAGCATGAAAGTACATTCAACATCAAAAAGGACAATATCTTCAAAACTCTCGATATCATTATGAATACCAAAGTTAATAGATACTTTAATACATAAATTTAAACCATCTTCCGAAGTTTTTAAAGTAGGTCTGTCAACATGATTAGTACCTATGAAAAGCGTAGACATCAAGATATGTTGTATTTGTTTCAAGGCTTGTATTGAGAATGGTTCTTGCCTTTTCAAATATTAATATGGTTTCTTCTTTAACGATACTTTCAAAATCAATTCTAACACTAAATAGAAATAATTGTCATGAGTAGGAGTTATTGTTTTTCTCTTCTTTGGTTGACTAATATATGTAGTCTGTGCAGTTTATTCAGGCTTCATTCCAAGTTCACCCAGTTGCCGTAGTTTGGTCAACTTGTGAGCTTCAATTTCAGCTTTGGTCAGTTTCTGTCTTCTATAAACAGAAACACATGCCAAGTTAAACTTTTGACAATTTGTGCATTTTTCAAATGAATAACTTTTGGCCGTAATGTCATACCTAACTTTCTTCTTGCTGTATGTCTGGCATACCTATCAGATACTTGCTATCTTGTATCTTATCCCACTGTGACGATCATCTTTATAAGATCCCATTATAAAGTGTGTGGTCGATATATCAGAAAGCAAGAGAAAAGCAAACAAGCTCAACTGCATATACATAACGCATTTTGCATTTTAAATATATTTTCCTTCTAAACTTGCATAAGACTAGCATCTAGTCTCGGATCGAGTTCTAGAGTTGCATATTTGTATAAAATATTTGAAGTAGCTCCTTTTTAACGGAGAGACTCGGTCTAATTGTATCAACACTTAAACTCGAAGTATCGCCCATTTATATTTTGTCATTTTTATCTATATACATTGTTTATAAGTTTATGTAGCTATATATTTATGTTTTTAAACATCTAAATGTTTGTGAAGCTTAAGGTTATAATAAATGGATCATCATATATATATAAGTAAATAGACATTATTGGGGGTCTCTACGTTCCGAGGAGATTCCTCGGAACGGATATGCTAGTGGGGATGAAGTCTGTGAATTTCTAAAGTTGTGGATTTGGGACTCAGGAAATATTTTATTGGTGTTAGATATAGGAGAAGATGGTGTGCTGATAAGAGCTGCTGGATGGTAACTGCTCAACAATGGTATTGGAGGTGGAAGTATAATAGTTCCAATAGAGCCAGATCGAGAGCTATGCAGTGATTTAATGGAAGGAGGAAGTTGGGGATGGGGAATTTGTGGTATGACTGGGATTTGTGGTTGTATGTTGTTTTTATGGAAGGCCGATGACGTAAAGTTCATACTTTTTGGAATATGTGATTTAAAACTGATAATTTGCCCAATTAATGGGGGGCTGCATTCGACTAAATTTGCCTGTAGCAATGGTAAGTAACGGCAAGAAATGTAGATGCTTTCAATCTCATTAACTATGTCCATTTTTTTAATAAAATCAATAAGTAAATCTTCGTTACTAGCAACATTGTTCAAAACAAAAATCAATGGATCCAAAATTTTCCAACTCTTAATTTTCTCTATCTCAGGTAATATGGATTTTAATCTTGATAAATCATCCTGCATTAATTTTGAAATGACTGGATCTTTATGAAACATATATGAGAGAGCTTTAACAGCTGTTTGAAGGATAATTTTCATATTAGATTGCATAAATCTAAATATAACTCCTTGAGAAATGAATGTAGAGCAAAATTCGTCAATAACTATATGATAAGATTGAATTATTGATTGCCAACATGACAATAGATCGATTTTAAGATGAATGTCTCTTCCCGTTTTCAATTGTTCTTTAAAAAATTCAAAATATTTAGCAATAGCAAATTCCTTAGCAGAACAATTTGCCAAGTTGTAGAACAATTTAATCAAAAAACTACCCACTGAATTATTTAGAAAAATTAGTGACCTGTTATAATATTGTTTTAATAAATCGTTAACTTTGATCAAGTAATAACTCAAAGATTCAAAGCCGACAACCTCATTACTTAGAGCCTTTATATTTTCAAATAGATAGGTGAACCGAATGGCCATGCTGTATATCTCACAAGACCCAACTTCTTTAATGAATTCATCATCAAAATCTTTAACAGTAATCGGATTCAGTTTATAACCTGTTAATGTCAAATTAATGTCTGAAAGTCTCATGCCAAGACTATAACATACCTCATTGATCTTTAAATTCCAGAAAGCAAATTTACACAATCTTCTTTCAGGAAAGCTAGAATCATTAGCATATTTATTAAGTTCATAAATTTTAGCCACTTTAATAGCCAACGAAAAAGCATCTTCTTTCATACCATTGATTTCACCAAATGGACCAGCACGTAATATGAATAAAGAGAAAGTAAGGTAAGCTCCGTTAGGCTCTATACCTACGGTATCCGCTATTCTCATAGCATTTTGATAAAGTTGTTTAGTCTCTTTAAGATCTTGGGCTATAATATTAGAACCACAATATAAGACAGATAATAATAAAACCAAACTGGGAGGGGATTTTAAATCTTTAAAGTCGGAGCAAAAATCTGATTTACATAACACTGGATAAATGAATTGGTGTGACTTGAAAAAGGCGTCAATGTATGTCCAACATCTCTCTTTGCTCGGTAATTTAAAACACCCATTAACTTTAAGTTCATTAATTGAATATTCAGATATAAAGTCACGAACAGTTAAATTAGCTTTCGATTTATAGTAAGAATTAAAGACTGAAGATGTACTAGTATGACCATCGTAATCAAATACTAGTTTCAAATAAGGTTCAAGATTAGAATCACTAATTTTCTTATCAAAAATAAAATCAGAATCAACAGCAATAGAATCATCATCAAATTGAACTTCGCCATCATCTTCAACTTCACTTCCACTATCAACTTGATCTTTCACTTTCATTTTCAATTTCAATTTTTGTCTTTGCTCATCTATCATTTCCAACTTGGTTCTTCTTCTCTTACGTTCTTTAACCTTACATTCGATTCCAAATTCTTCACAGTTTGTGCATTTTTCAGCAGGGTAATTTTTAATAGCCAAATCACATCTAACCTTTCTTTTGTGGCAAGTAACACAAGCTTTCTGAAACCTAACTCGTTTGTATCTGTACCTTCCACCAGTACCACCATCACCACCACCACCACCACCACCACCACTATCAACTGGAGTAGGTGTTAATGCTGGGGATGAAACAAGAGATGAGTTCATAGAGGAGTAGCAGTCCACTTTGAATTGATTCGACTCGATCATTATATGAGTACTACTTCAATTCGTGAATATAATAATAAGGTAGTATCAAAGTAAGTATGACTTATATATAAAGCAGACAGAAACTGTCAAATATTCAAATGGTCAAAATATGTAGTTAATATATATATATATATAAATAAAAACTACCCAATAAAATAATATACCCAGTTACGATAGAACCAGTGGTATTAAGAGTTAACCCTGCTGTAAGAAATGTTCTACCCATTTAGCTTTTCCTGTCGCTAAAATATTGCAGCATATTCGCAACGACCCGACGGATGTTGCTCGGAATTAGGTTGCGTCGCATGGAAGACATCAGATAGTCAGGGAGGCGGGAAGAAATAGTATTCCCTCTTATTTTTTCTTTAATGGAGAAAATAAAGATTTTGGAGTGTATTTGTAGAACTGAAAACTGTTTAAGTTTAAGCTTAAGTTTATTAATTAGTTATGTTTTATTAGTTATGAGCTTTGTCTTGTTTATTACCAATCGTAATTGGGAGAAAGTGCCCGATGCCTATAGATACATATAGTCAAGATCATTGCAAAAAGAAAGGAATATAAAGTAAAAAAAGGAAAATATAAGCTTTAAAAAGAGATCAATAGAAAAAACAAATACTGGGGCCTGCTAGCTTTTAACAATTCTTATAATCTTTCTTATTTCTCAATAAATGAGCAACTATTGTTACTAAATATAGTTGAACTAGAAGTTTGATGTTAGAAGAAATAAGGATGTACGGATAAAGTAGCAATAAAGTGGCTCTAGTTGGTGGGGTAGAACTAATTGTACCAGTTGAAGCAAAGGTAAGTCACATTTCATTGGCAGGGTACAACAACTTAAGAATAATGAACATAAAGACATAAATAGTTGGAAATGGAGCTGATATTGAAGAACAACAGTTTGAGGCTAATTAGGGGATTACAGTTAAGTATAATCTACGAATTACTAGTGTCGATACAAGCCCACAAATCTAAATTTGCCGCAGTATATTTGATTACGGCGCTACGGCTGAGAGTAGTCTTGGAATAATCTTCGGAATTATCAGACACCAGCTAAATTCTGTCAAACATACATAAAATACTCAGGGTATATTAACCGTTGCTTGAATATAAATCATGGGATATTGGGCATATAAAAAGTTTGAATAAATCATTTCTAACAAGGCTATAAAATTTTAAATAAAAAAAAAAGAAAAGAGCTTGTCAGAAAAGTAGTTAAAAAGAGTTCATGAACAATAGGAACAAAAGAACTATGTTCTGCTATCTATGAATTACCATAGAAGTTTGAGTTCTCTTATCATATCACATCTTACATTCCACTACAGTCTCACCATTACTGATGGTAGTGGTACATTTTGGAGTGGTGTCAATGCAATAGGTCAAAGGGGTACCACTTGAATAAGTAGTGGTACAGGAAGTGGCTTGGTCTTCAATGTCAATCGCTTCTTCAAGTAGGGAAGGACAAGCAGGATCGATACTCATACCTTCAGTCACATCTTCAGCTAGAGGGCAGAAAACACCTTGGACAGAAAGAATATTAATAAAATTTGAGCATAAAACTAAAGCAACAGAGTGTACAACTTTGGAAACTTGCATATTTTGTTTAATTAGAAGAAAATTTTGGATGGAAACTTATCAACTGCAGAAAGATTGATTTGGTTGACGAAATAGACACTTCTCAAAGGGATTAAGACCTCCTTAAATAGTCCAACCAACACTTATTATTGTTTTTTGTATGTTTTCATTGGAAAATCAAAAAAATGTCTGATGGTAACGAGTTGATTGCAGGAATATCCTTTTGGAAATGTGAATGATCATCCTCCTGACTAGTACAGTTTCAAAATACAATGTATAGATGTATTTGGATTAAATACGGCAATGATTTAATTTAAAAGTAATTTTTTAAATCTCTTGTAATCAATTGAACAGAGATAATTTATATTTACGATCCGTTTATATGCTGTTTTTCATTATTATAGGTTGTTTTTTCATAACCCCCCCTTCCCGAGGATTTGAGGAAAAGAGCAGAAAGAGTACGAGTATAAAGCAAGCCATAATTCAAGTTATAAATTAAATAAAAAAAATATACCTTTGGGTGTGGAATAACAATTATACTAAACGATGAATATGAATTATACTGGTTGATTAACAGGATGCTGTACCTTCGAATTCTGAGGCATTGTGAAATTCTCTGGTAAATTAACCATTAGCAGTTATGGTTAGCTTAAGATTAATTTTTAGCTTCCTTTTTTGTATCAAGTTTTTCTAATAACTTCAATAGCTACATTCTTGGCAATGAATTAGGTTATGGTAAAATTTCAGGGACATAATGAATACTTCGAGGAGAATAGTACTCTCTTTGCAACAAGAAATGTTATGGTGGAAAGATCAGCTGAAACTGGAACGGAGAAAGTAGATAGATATAAATTATGTAGCTACAAATATTTCATTATTCAAGTGTATAGTTTATTCTATAGGAAAGTAAAAGATATATTCAACAAACAAATGAATGAAGGTTTAAACTGATTAGTGTTATTTAGCGAAGATCAAAAGCAAATGTACAGTGTCAATCTGTTTTTGACTCGTGTTGTTTATAATCATGTAATGAGATCTCTATTGTCTTTATAACTTTAATGCTCCTGTTTTGGTATTTTTTTCTAATTTTAGTTTTCGTTCAATAAGAACTATTTATTCTTCCTTTCATTCTTGTCTTTCAAACAGATAAGTTACTATATATATCGTTACAACTACATTCAAAAAAGGCTCATGAATAATATCTTAATTAAATATGAGAATTCAAAAACACTAATGATCAGCATAACTTAACAGAAGTAAAATGATGCCATAGGAAAAAATTAAGAATAATATTGCAAAAAAATGAAACTAAAAATAGATTAAGTGGAATAACATACTGAAATATAAAAGCAAGGCAAAAAAAACTAATATTCATCATAAGGTATATTGAAATGTTTAGAGGGATAAGGAGGATTATGAACGACTTCCATTTCGTCCCAGGTCTTTCGTAAGTACATTTCCATGTCTTTACATAACCTAATAACTCCCTCTTGGTTAAACTTCTTTCCTTCTTTAAAATCATTAACTAGCTTTTCTCTAACATATTTTAAATGATTTTCTAAATTCTGAAATCTGAACTCACACCAATCAGTATAAAACTGATTAAACCTGGATCTTGGTAGCACAGATGGTTTGACTGATGTTATTGCAGAATTGTCTAATTTTTCAGGACCTGACACAACCCATCCTGTAACACAGGTGATACGATTATGATTTGTTACTGGTTTAGATGCTAAATGCTTCAAAATACGACCTTGGATTAATGTACCGCTACCGATTTTTGGTTCGGGAACTCTTCTTGATTTTTCATCGCCGGTAACTATTGTAGTTTGACCGCCTACTGCTTCTTCAGGTAAATCCATCATGATAACTAATGCCAAAGTAGAAGAATCATAATGCAAACCTAATGCGGATGGAATTTCATCACCATCACCAGCGTCTTGTTTCTTCAGAATTGATAGTATTTCTTCTTCAGTTTGTGGGTATTTAGAAGCTTCAACTGGATCGGAAGTAGCTAGCGAAACATTAAAATCACAAAATTCAGAATTATACATTGTTTTAGCTTTAAACTTAGCAAAATTTGATACTATCTCGGCTAACTCAGAAGATTCAAAAAAGGCTTTTGAGAAAGGTGCAGTCGTTTTAGCATGACCACCAATATGGAAATCCAATCTGGTAGCATTGGTTGCTAAATTAGGTAATCTGGCCCATTTATCCAAAACATCAGGTTTTATACCTTCCCACAATATCATATCGACTGCCTCCTGAGAGATTAAAGGAAATGGATAGCAGGCTGCAAAATCAGAGACCGGTGGAATGTGAGTCTTCATAATCTTTAAATCTTTCAAAGTGAATTGTTTGACTGATTCGTAATATTCGGGTTTGAAAATAATATGTTTTTTAGCATCAAACTTCAAGTTTGGATTGAAAGTTGGTTTAGACTCTAATTTGGTACGTAGGGCAGCAACTTCATTTTCTAATGTACTTTGGGGGACCTTATGACCAGGGTTGTTTTCCTTATAAGTTTCTAGCAAACCATTCGATTTAAGTGGAACTGGATATGAAGATTCTGTTTCAACTGTCATTGGTTATGATTATCTTTGTCTGTTAAACAATGATACAAATCATTTGACAGTTACACAAATATAAGGACAAGTGGGATCCAATAGATTTTTATATTCGTATTTCATAACCAGTTCACCGCTGGACTTCTAAGGCTTATCAACGGAGAAACCAAAGACGGTCTTTAGCGACGGGGGATGCGCACTTTTTTGAACATCACGGACTGATAACAGATATGGATTAAATAGGAAATTTCCTCAGAATGAATAACAATTATGGCATAAAAACCGGTATCTCAATTGTTTATTGTGATTTTTATTTCATTTTCTTCTAGATCCACAAAGGGGTAGTTTCTTGATACTCAGTTTGTTTTTCTATTGCTTATAGATAAAATCGATAGACCAATTTGTGGGTTTTTCTCTAACTTTTACTCATCTATATGCATGGGAAAAACTTAAGCAGTTAAATTTACGGCAACACAGGATAACAAAATTGGATTAACTGATTATCCAAACATAATAAAAGGAGTTTTTATGATATTATGAGAACCATATCATCATTACATTTTGTATTTCGTTAAAAATGGAATTACAGTTGAGTTGGTAGGGGAGTTATTTTTGTATGTAATTATGAACTCATTGAACGAGTTTGGTGCATCTTTCTACATTTTCAATTCTAAGAATTATTTCATCATTTAGCTATATGGTAAAGGAAAGTTGGTATACAGACAAACAATCCGCTTACCTACAGTACAAGTGAGACTTCATTTGCTAAAACTTCTTTTGGATAAAAAGAAATTGGTATTTTTCATAAAACAATCAAGTTAATGAGAAGGGTTTTTTCTCTCAGAATGGAGCCTAGAAATAGAATTATTTGGATTTTGGTCTCATAATGTAAATGTGAAATAAACACTTTGAGAAAACTTATCATTAAATACCATTTATCCGTAAACGGGTCTCAAGCTTATTAAAGATTCCAATTCTATTTCTTCCATATTTGATGGCCACATAAAAATGGTTTCATTCTGTTTCAATTATTATTTGGACTGAATGATATCAACCATTTAAATGAAACTCAGATAATAATACATATTGAAAATTTAGCATGCTGCAGGTATAGAAGTTTTATTGTTTATATGGAAAGAACTGGTATAGCATGAAACAACGGAAGAGAGTACTAAAACAACAAAACATAAGACTCGGTGAAATTTTATTTTTGGTTTAGAGAAATATAAATTGATATTGATTTATTTGAGTAGTGGTAATACAAGTGTGATATTTGAGTGAATTCAAGATTCGTTAGTAGGGTGTAAAATTATTTAAATACTCCAAACTTACTTTTCAACCGTTCTTCAAATATTAATTGTTCGTAGTTTGCTCATTCAAATTGACCTTATAAAGTAAAGCTCACTCCATTTTTATAACTATTTAAGAATGATAGTTATTGGCGTATGTTCAGAATACTGTTATTTGAACAGGGTGTACCTTGTAAAAAGTTTAGCCGTAACTATTTTAGAAGTTCCACAGGTAATTCAATTAAATTATAGTATCACAGTTAGCCTTTTATTTTGTAGTTATATAACTTCTGTGTCATTGATGATTTCTTAGTGTTTAAAAAGTTAACAGTAAATCCCTTTGAAATGCTAGTTTCAAACTGAGCGTCTGATTTGATATTTTCTAATTTTTAACCTTACATATGACTTCGACACACAGACAATTTACTACTCATAATTTCAGAAGACCAAAGAATTTCATTTGAAAACGAATTATTCGGGAAATCAGCAGTTGTTCAAAGATCATAAAGGTACCCTACCTCAATGACTCTTTTGGCGTTGTCAAAATGCACCCCCAGCACATTTTTTTTAATGTAGAAGTTATTACATATTTAATAGTTTTACTCTTACTTTCGAAAAAAGAACAAGTAGATACCAAAAAGTAACTTATATATTCCGTGTGTACTACACTTTGTAAATTTCTTTGCTTTCTTTCTTTAAAGTACACATGTTTTGGAATAGGTACTAGGGGAAAACTCATTAAAACAACGCAATAGCAAGTACCTTTATTAGTTAACTTTCGGGATTCCTCCTTATGAGTTAACAAAAATCTCTTTTCTGATAGATTCATTGATAAATCATTAAACTTCCATTATAAGAGGCATACATTACTTGCCAAGTGTAACGGTTTTTCATCATTTAGCAAAAATAATTTTTTTTTCTATAATCAGACTTCACACAGAAGAATCAGCGTGCTTTTTCCACAACAATGTAAGGAAAACAAGGTTTTAAGGAGGTTCAGTTATCAAATTCAATTTAAAAATATTTGAGACCACTTTGATGGGTATGTTTTCACATAGGTTAATCAATCATTATCTATGCACCTATGTTTTATTTTATTTTATTTTTTGTTTGTTCTTCCAATTATATGGCTCATACAACTTCACAGTAACTTGTTTAGCCTCCTATTTTGGGTAAATAAGTCGATCGACCACAACAGGTCAAACAGTTGTGCGGCGCGATATTTTAATCTTTTTTCTGAAAAATTTTGTAATCTGATGAAAATATAAGACTTTAAATCTAAAAGTTACACTTCTATACTGGTAAACAGCATTGTCATCGTATTTGAAATGGGAAAAGCAGCAAAAAAACAATTTGGTAAAAGACCTGATCCATCAGGTTCGGATAAAATTAATATGGTTTTCAAGTTTAATACAGACTTAGGTCAACATATTCTTAAGAATCCATTGATAGCACAAGGTATTGTTGATAAGGCCGAAATTAGACCTTCAGATGTTGTTTTAGAAATTGGTCCGGGTACTGGTAATTTAACAGTTAGAATCTTAGAACAAGCTAGAAAAGTCATAGCCTCAGAAGTTGATCCAAAGATGGCTGCCGAATTAACAAAAAGAGTTCAAGGTACGCCATTAGAAAAAAAATTAGAGATAGTGATGGGTGATTTTATGAAGATGGAAAACTTGCCTTACTTTGATGTTTGTATTTCCAATACCCCTTATCAAATTTCTTCAGGAATAGTTTTTAAATTATTAAGTATGCCTAGACCTCCGAGAATGGCTGTTTTAATGTTTCAAAGAGAATTTGCACTGAATTTAACCGCTAGACCAGGAGATGCCCTATATAACAGATTAAGTGCTAATGCTCAGATGTGGGCGAATGTCAAACACGTCATGAAAGTTGGTAAAAATAATTTTAGACCTCCTCCTAAAGTTGAATCTTCAGTTGTTAAAATAGAGCCTAAAGTTCCAAGGCCCGATTTAGATTATAATGAATGGGATGGTTTATTAAGATTTTGCTTCAACAGAAAGAACAAAACCTTGGGTGCTATTTTTAGAAACAGTAAAACATTGGATCTTTTAGTAACCAATTACAAAGCTTTCTTATCTTTCTTGAGCGAGCAAAGAGGTGAAATGTTAGTTGATACCAAAGCTGATTATTCCGCTATTGTTAAAGAAAAAATTAACCAGGTAATGGAAGAAACTGGCTTTGGAGAAAAAAGATCGGCCAAACTAAATCAAAATGATTTCTTAAAATTATTATTAGCTTTCCATCAAGTTGGTATCCATTTTGCATAATTCTCATTTCTTTTATAAACTACGCATCATCTGCAATTTAATTTAGTTCCATGTACATTATTATAATATATTTTATGTTTTTCTTTGAAGTACTAATGTAATTCTTTAATTTTATGTATATATAGTAAATAAAATTAATTATCTCCTTTTACTACCACCCTTTACGTTAAAGTCCTTCTCAATAAGCTCAGTAACACCACTTTCTTCTAAGTTCTCTTCCTCAAGTCTAACGGCTTCTCTTCTTTCCCACCATCTATCTTCACACATCTCAAAACTTTTAGTCTTCAAATATTTACCTCTAACACCTCTATTATTACTGATACTCCACTCCAAGAACTCGGCACAGGTTCTTAAATAGAAGTTTCTCAAGTTCTCAAAAGGTTTAGGATGTGGTAACCATGGCCTTTCGTCAGGAATTTCCGGCTCTTCAATTCCATCTTCTTCTTCCTCTTCTTCCTCTTCCTCTTCTGCAACCAACTTACGATTAACTGGCTCCTGTTCGCTATCATCATCATCGTCATCATCATAATCATCATCGTCATCATCGTCATCATCAAAGTCTTCCTTCAATTGGTCAAGCTCAGACAAGTCCTCCCAGAACACTTTAAGGCCATCTAATTTGGAAATATCAATTGCATAAAACGAGTCTAAGTTGAATTCTTGTTCACCAGATTCCCACATACCACCATAAATGTAGAGTGTATCATCTAAAACACAAGTTAAAGCATTAAATCTTGGGTGTGGCATTTGACCTCGAACTTCGTATTCAAGTTTTGTCTCTTCTTCTTCTTCTTCTGGTTCTAATTGAGCAAGAGTAGCATGGAAATCTTCTTCTTCATTATTATCATTTAAATTAGCTTTTGCTAGGATTTCATTTAATATATCTTCTAATTCTTTATCTTTGTTTACTTTTTCTTTCTTAGTAATTTGCCTTTTCTTTATCGACCTTAGAGATAATGTATACCATCTGTTAGAATCAGTATTGTAAGATAATAACGAATTATAAAATTCGGAATCTAAAGTTTCTTCGGTTTCTTCATAATCATATACACCACCAAACAGTAGACCCCTACCTTTATGCAATTGTAAAGAACACCCAGCTCTTGGACTTGGCTGAAACCCTTGTTTTCTTCTTCTTTCCCATCTAATTTGTTTTAAATCAGCTTTCATTTTCAATGACCAAGTATCGGTTAAAACCTTACCTTTTTGTAAACCTTTACCAGCCTTAACTTTACAATAACCACCATATAAAATAGCACCTTCTTCTGCTGAAATAAAAGAATGCCCAGATCTAGCGTCAGGTATCGTGTGCATAGGTGGAAAGAAAACTTCTTTCCATTTGTAAGTAGTGATATCAAATAGCCATAAATCATTTAAATAATTAGTATGAGAGCCTAAATCTCTAAAACCGCCATATAACATGATATAGTTCTTCCAAATGGCCATTCTTGAACCAGATCTTGAAGCTGGACCTTTACTATCAACCTTACTCCATTCTTTTGTTTGAGAATCTAGAATCCAAGTATCTGAATAATGATGGAAAGTCGACTGTTTTGGAGAAGAAAATTCACCACCATGTAAAAGGAATATACCAGATGGGTGATAACACATAGCGTGAGAGGATCTTGCAAAAGGAGAATTTTTCGACATATAACGTCTCCAAGTGTCTGAATCAACTGAATAAACATGTAAATCGTTATAGAAATGAACAGTTGTACCTGTGTTAATCTCCCCACCAAATAGTATCAATTCTTTCTTACCATTGTTGTTAGAGGCACATAATGTGGCATTTAGTCTCTTGGTTGGCTTTGAGATTTGTTCAATATGAACTTCTTCAAATTTAGCCTGTTGTTCAGCTAATTGCTTTAAAAGTTCATCTAAATCAATTTCGTCTTCTAAATCATCACCGGCTTTCTTGGATTGTTTCTTTAATTTGTGATCAGCCTTTTTGGAATTTTTTTCATTTTTGGCAGCCATACGAGCCTTCTTGGCTTCTTTAGACTTCTTATCTTTTTTGGCCATATCTATATGCTTGGTGTATTTGTATTGAGATCTGTCCATAACCGTAATAGTTACATTACTTACCAAAATTTTTCTTTGCATGGTTCGGTCAATCTCACAAATTCAATCTTTAACACTTAGCCGCTGAGCCTTTATTACCTCAAACTTTTGAGGTTTTATGGGTGAATGCGATGGCAAATGCTTCAAGATTACTTGGGACTCAAATGTATCTATCATCTCTTTTTCTTGGTTTCAATTACTGAATAATCTAAATAAAAAATTATATTATCAATAATGCCTGTGAAATTACCTAAAATTGTTGATGGTCACATTGTGTCTAGAGCCTTGACATATAAGAACTACTCCACCCCATACACCTTAACTCCTTTAGAACTAAAGACTGCTTCAAAAGATGTGATTACCACACCAACCCAGGTTTTGATCAAAACTGAAGCTGTTGCTTTCAATCCAGTTGATGGATTAATTAAAGAATTAATCCCAAAAATACCTTTAGGCTCAGTCACTTCATCAGTTAAAGTTGCCGGTTGTGATTTTGCAGGTACAGTGTTACAAATAGGTTCGGAAGTTAAAGATGTCAATTTCAAAGTTGGTGACAAAGTTTCTGGTTGTTTACTAAACCCACTGAGTCAAGATATGGCTTTTCAAGAATATATTCTACAAGATATTAAACATTTTGTTGTTCTTACTAAGACTCCAGAAGGCTTACCTTTAGAGCAAGCTGCTGGTTTTCCTGTTGTTGCTGGTACCGCTTATACCGGATTTTCTCATGCACCTGAAGGAATTAAGGGTGGTAATGTCCTAGTTTTGGGTGCAGGTTCATCAGTTGGTATATCTGCTATTCAGCTAACTAAATACTTTGGTGCTAAATTTGTTGCTGTAACCTCGTCCCCTAGAGCTGCGGATTTAGCTAAAGCTTCCGGTGCTGATGCTATTGTCGATTATACAAAAGGCACCACTTCTCAAGTAAATGAAATCTTAGAAATCGTTAAAGCGAATGGAAAATTTGACTTTATTATTGACCCCGTTAGAGATGATACTTTATTAGATAGCTTGGATCACATTTTAAAGACCAAGAAGGAAGGTGGCAAATTGTGTATCGTTATGGGTACATATGGCCATGGTCCAGGTAAGCCAGGTTATTCTTCTATGATTCCTAGTTTTAAATTTTTCCGTACAATTTTGGCGCATGCCGTTGGTTTGTCTAAATTTGATGTTGAACTCTTGCAAATGGTCAAATCTGAAGGCTTTAATGATGCTATTGCAACATTGGCCAAACAAGGCACCTTGAAAGTCCCAATTGATTCTATTTACAACTTTTATACCCAATATGAAGAAGCTTATAAGAAGGTTGTCACAAATAAAGCTAAGGGCAAAGTGATCTTACTTCTTGAAGAATCCAAGTAGGTAGATTAACTCTACAACATTTTTTCGTTTGATACTCTATTCAAGTCCCGAATTTTTATTTTGCACTATGCTTGTCTTATCACTGTTTTCTGTTTTTGTTTGAAACATTATTTTTAAATTTGGATATAATTGTTATTCTGTAAGAACTTTGTTGTCACATTATCTCTTATTTCATTATTTTGTTTTGTTTAGGAAAGCAACTTTAGATTACCTGTTTGTCTATTTCATTGTTTTTATTTATACTGTTTACGATATGTATCTTTTTCTCCTTATGCCATCTTTATTTATTATATATAGCTGGATTAACAACCGAAAATTTTCACGATGCAAGGCCACATTGCGTTGTTTGTCTTATATATATAGTGATAAGTTAGTTTGTTATTAGTCAGCCTTTGAATTACTCCGAACCGACAAGAAGTGATCACACGATCAACCAACGGAGATAGGCCAAGAAATTTATCTGAACGTGCAATAAATGAAAGACCCTATTTAAAACGAACCACTTTCTTTTGTTACACTTGAAAAAACATCATTAACAACTAACCTTACCAAATGCCCGATAAATTACCCAAGATGGTTAATGAGAAAATTATCTCCAATGCTTGAATTTCCAAAAATTATTCCTCTTCATTCATTTTAAAACCTTTTGAACTTCCAGCTACTTCACAGAATGCCATAACAAGGCCAACTCAAGTCTCAGTTAAAACTAAAACTGTTACTATTAATCCCGTAGAGACTTTGTTAAAAAAAGTTGAAACTACAATTTTTAAATATGGTTAAGGTTTCTGGCACTAAATTTCTGAATCATTTAGTATTTTCAAGTTATTAGTAAGGTTTCAGAAGGCTTACCTTTAAAATAGATTGCTATTTTGTCTGCTGCTGCCAATACAGCTTATGCTGGGCATGCTGATAGTCGTAAAAGTATTAAAAATGGTAATGTTCTGGTTTGAAGTTCTGTCTGTATATTGGGAATAATGGCTGTTAAACCGTCTAAATGCTTTTGTGTTAAATTTGTGACAGCTACTTTGTATAAAAGATAAGCTGGATTATCTAAAACTTCAGATACCTCACCCATGAGACAGATCATATTAAAAAAAATAAGGGGTATCCTGATATTATTGGTACTTTGAGTGAATATGGGGCTTTGAAAGTTTTAATTGATTCCATTTATAATTATCATACACAATACAAAGAGGTGTATGAAAGGGTTTGCTTAAATAAGGCTAAGAGTAAGATAATGTTAGTTCTTGAACAATTTATATAGATGCCCAAGTAAATAATTTTTGGATATTTAGAATTTCTAGCATGAACTGTATTTCCAATCTTTAGAGGAGAGATTCTCACTAATTTGTAGTTTAATATTCTTAGAAATATAAATTTCCAGAGTATTGAATTAATATAGGTAATTATAGTACCTCAAAATAATCTTTATTTAGAGCAAACACTAGTTTAACCCGAAACAGAATATAGATATATCAGCGGATTAACATATATATAGCAAATATTTATAAAAATGTCAACTTATTCGTTGACTCTATAACAGTTCAAGCCTGCTTCAACTAAAACACTTTGTTTAACCCAGAAAGCTAAACCGGACTGAACTAGTTTAAGAGGCATACCTAAATTCATACAAACCATAGCCAACTTTACTTCAGACCCTAAAGGCTGTTCTTGGAAATAATTTATAATAGCAACCTTATCTGGACTAACTTTGAAGTTCTTCGTTGTACCATTTTCAAATTCTATATCTAAATCAACTTCACCTAGAGAAGGAAACAAAGTTAGCTTTCTACCTTTTTTCAAATTACTGAAATTATTTTCGTAGTTTGTAAGACTTTGTTTTATAACTTCTGGAACTTTAAACTTCTCCTCGGGTAATTCAGGCCAGTACATATGAGAGACGACTGAAGCGTGAACTTTATCTTTGGATATTTCCTTATCAATTTTCTTAGAAACATAAATGTCCTTAATCATAACATCTAATGAATTAAATTCAGTTTTACCAAATCTATCTTTAAGTAATTTTATTTTCGCATAGACTGATCTAACATCATAATCAGTAATTTCTAGCAATTTCTGAGAGAACACTTCAACAAATTCTTTAACAAAAACAGTTTTGGATTCAAATATAGAAATCAAGGCTCCAACTATGTCCTCAATAACACCCTTACGAAAATCAGGTAACGCATCAACAGGATCAGGAACCCAATTGAGATCTCTTTCAACCTCATGAATGGAGGTTTTATATTTTTTAGTGTTGCGAAGCTCAATCGCTAGTTCTATTAATTTGTTTTCAGGAGAAGTATCAAGTAACGCAAAAACAATCCTTTGAATTGTGTCATCTCTTAATTTCAAATATTCTCTAATTGGTCTACAAACTTTATCCAATAAAACACCTCTATGATCAATAATTAAAAACGACCTAATTGTAGAAATATATGTTGATATAATATCGATTGTATTGGCACCCGAATGCAATAATCGTTTGCCACAGACTTTTATGAAAGCATTGACTAGATCTGACTTTTGTTCATTATTTATTAAACATTCTCTAAATTCTTCTAATGCAAATTTAGAATTTGGGTAATCAATAACAATATCAAAACTCTCTTGAGTTCTTAATTTGGTTAGCTCAAATTTAACAACTTCAACCAAGCGAGATTGAAGATTAGAATCTGTATTAAGCATAACACTTGAAATTCTTGGGTACAGATTATCCTTAACCCAGCTTAGTAAAGCTGATAGGAGAGGTTTATCCCAAATGTTAGCACAGTTAACTTTGATATATTGCTCAATATTACAATTTGTTAAATGCATTATCAACTCATTACATTCGTCCATCATACCAGCATTTCTTAATGCAATTGAAATGTATTGTAATTTTTGTAGATCGGCTTGTGTGATAATAATCGAACCAAATAGACCTTGCTGTAATGACATTTTAATCAAGTTATTCCAAATATCATGAGACAAAACAACTTTCTGGAATGCAGAATTGTATGCTCTTTGAACCAAAATTGTCTGATTATCTCTTAAGTTCAAAACTTGACAACAGTAATCCAAGTTAGAAGTGGTTGATTGAATCCACTCTAATAATGTGTTTAAATTTATAGCTTTATCAGTTGATCCAATAATAAATGTTTGAATTTCTTTACCCTTTTTGCTAACCTCAAATCGAATATGAGAAATTGTTTGGTTAAACAAAGTTTCGTTTCCTGGGGTGAAGTTTCTTAGGGCATTCTTAACTCGTAATGGAAGTTCAGGTGGGTTGTGGCTGGGTATGATCTCTGAGATCCAGTCAATGATGATTCCGGCGTCGGATGAAGGATCCTCCACTAAATTTGTACCAACCTGGTCTCCAAACACCGTATTGAATATCTCGAGAGTAATTGGTCTAGATGTCATGATGATGTTATGATTTTTCTGTAGGATTAGTTTCTCTATCGTGAAGCAGGTCTCTGATCTTTAACTGAAGCACTCGCTGTTGATCTTCCTTGTTTTGCTTGCACACGACGAAAAACAGGGTTTCGAAGATCAACACGAAAACTTACTTAAGAGGGATAGAATGGATACCAACATTCACTGCAGTGGCAAAGATTCACACCTATTCTTCTCTATATCACTTCTATGATGTCCACTGTAAGACCAGCCACAATAAAAAAGTTTTTGGATATCACTGTTACCGCTTCTGAAGAGGTCGCAAAGTTTTTCTTGGGGAGAAACAACAACAAGCTGACCAACGCCATTAATGACTATTACAGCAACCAGCATTTAGCTGCCGACATAATATCGGTAGAAGGGCAAGCTAAAAAGAATATTGTTGTGAATGTTGGCCTTCAACAAATATTTGATAATTATAAAGATGGTATGCACTCACTTATTCTTCCATTCATTGCTTCACCTTAATTCATGAGACGACCATACTAACCTTTCCCTTCGCTTTTTTGGATTTTTACAGCAAGACCAGATAGTATTGGTAATCCTATAATTGGTTTAGATGGTACGTTGGAATACTTAACTGATTTAGGTTATGAGCCAGAGGACTTGATTGTCTTAACAATTGCTGAGTTTTTAGAATCACCTGGTGAAGGTGTTTTCAAGCAAGAACAGTTTTTGAATAATTGGACTAAGGTTGGTTGTAACACAATATCAGCTCAAAAATATTATATTGAAAATACATTAAGATCAAAGTTTACTACAAGCAAAGACTATTATAAACAAGTTTATCATTTCACCTATAAATTTATTTTAGAGAAAGACCAAAAGAATTTACCACTGGAGATGGCAGTTGCTTATTGGAGATTAATGTTACCGACTCATTTGCAGCCTCAACTGGAAATATTTATTAATTTTTTGGAATCTGAAAAGGTTGAAACTGTTACTAAAGATCAATGGGATATGTTATATCCGTTTTTAGAAGAATATAATAAAGATCCAAAGCTATCTAATTATGATGAATCTCAATCTTGGCCAGTATTGATTGATGAGTTTGTGGAGTATTTGGATGAAAAGGGTAAACTTCAATAATTTGGCTGCCATTAATTAAACTAGTCATGATTTTATAACGTTTAATATTCAATTAATTTTTTTTGTAAGTTTGTAATTCCTCGATTGTAGTTATTTAATCTCGAAAATATTTGAATCGACTGAATATCCATAATTACACTCTAATTAGTTGTTTTCATTAGTTAATTATTATAAATCTTGTGATTTCATGAAAGAAAAATAATTTATTGATTGTAAAATGAAACTATTTATGACCAAAGTTTTCTAGCCGCAGTGTCTGGTTCAAACATTTCCTGAACTGTGGGGTTTTAAGGTGCACGGGTGTAAAGGCTGGCAGGAATCCGATACTGATTCGGTTAACCAAGTTAAATGGGGTGGGTCTATCCCTCCTCAAACCAGAAAATCGTTTACAGTGCATTTACAAAATTAATGGAATCAATTAAAATCATAGTATATAAACAGTAGAGTTAAAAGTTTTATTGGTAGTTGATAAAGCTGACTCCTTAAACCTAATGTTTTGATCCAGTTTAGTGGTTAATTTGTATTTTTCAACTCTGGTTGCGCACGACCCCCTCTCGCTGGCGTCTGGAAACTTCGATGAGAAACTTATATATGGATGAGAGTATACCAGTTCCTTCCAACAGCAGATCAACATACCCTTTACTGTTCAAAAGTAACAAGTATATCCAATTCTAGATTAAAACAATGTTAAGATTTGCTCGTCCTCAAATCAATAAGTCTATTGCCACATTAGCTAGATTCTACTCTCACAAAGAATTAAAATTCGGTGTTGAAGGTAGAGCTGCTTTACTAAAGGGTGTTGAAACTTTAGCTGATGCTGTTTCTGTCACTTTAGGTCCAAAAGGTAGAAATGTTTTAATTGAGCAACCTTTTGGTGCTCCAAAAATTACCAAGGATGGTGTCACTGTTGCTAAATCTGTTATTTTAGAGGATAAATTTGAAAACTTAGGTGCAAAATTACTACAAGATGTTGCTTCTAAAACTAATGAATCAGCCGGTGATGGTACCACCTCCGCTACTGTTTTAGGTAGAGCTATCTTTGCTGAATCTATTAAGAACGTTGCTGCTGGTTGTAATCCAATGGACTTAAGAAGAGGTTCTCAGGCTGCAGTTGAAGCTGTTATTAACTTCTTACAATCAAACAAGAAAGAAGTTACCACATCTGCCGAAATTGCACAAGTTGCCACTATTTCTGCTAACGGTGATAACCATATCGGTGAGCTATTAGCTTCTGCCATGGAGAAGGTGGGTAAAGAAGGTGTCATTACAATTAAAGAAGGTAAGACCTTAGAAGATGAATTAGAAGTTACTGAAGGTATGAGATTTGATAGAGGTTTCATCTCTCCATACTTTATCACAGATGCTAAGTCTGGTAAGGTTGAGTTTGAAAACCCATTAGTTTTGATCTCTGAAAAGAAAATTTCTTCAATTCAAGATGTTTTGCCTTCTTTAGAAATCTCAAACAAATTGAGAAGACCATTATTAATCTTGGCTGAAGACATTGATGGTGAAGCCTTAGCTGCTTGTATCTTGAACAAATTGAGAGGTCAAGTTCAAGTTGCTTGTGTTAAGGCACCAGGTTTTGGTGATAACAGAAAGAACACTTTAGGTGATATTGCTATCTTAACCGGTGGTACTGTCTTTACTGAAGAGTTAGACATCAAGCCTGAGAATGCCACTGCTGAATTATTAGGTCAATGTGGTGCCATCACTATTACTAAAGAAGATACTGTCGTGTTAAATGGTAGCGGTTCCAAAGATAACATCCAACAAAGAGTTGAACAAATCAGAGGTGTTATTAGTGATGCTAGTACTTCTGATTACGAAAAAGAAAAATTATATGAAAGATTAGCCAAATTGTCTGGTGGTGTTGCTGTCGTCAGAGTTGGAGGTGCTTCTGAAATTGAAGTTAGCGAAAAGAAGGACAGATTTGATGACGCTTTATGTGCTACCAGAGCTGCCGTTGAAGAAGGTATTTTACCAGGTGGTGGTACCGCTTTAGTTAAAGCTTCTAAGATTTTGGATGACATTAAGACCGAAAACTTTGACCAAAAATTAGGTGTTCAATTGATTAAATCTGCAATCACTAAGCCAGCTAAGAGAATCATTGATAATGCCGGTGAAGAAGGTGCTGTGATCGTTGGTAAGATCTTAGACATCTATGGTGATAAATTTAACTATGGTTACGATTCAGCCAAAGGTGAATATAAAGATATGATTGCTGATGGTATCATTGATCCATTTAAAGTTGTTAAGAGCGGTTTAATGGATGCTTCTGGTGTTGCTTCACTATTAGCAACTACTGAGTGTGCTATTGTTGATGCTCCAGAACCAAAGGGTCAAGCTGCACCAGCCGCTCCAGGTATGGGTGGTATGCCAGGTATGGGCTTCTAAGAAGCTTGTATACTAGGCAAGCCAGTTATATTCAATTCATGTTAATGTTATATAATTTATCAATATGCTGTATATAGTTAATTTTTATTTGTGTACGAGCACGACTAAAACCAATATATAAAATTTTGTATTTCACAGCAAATCGGGTCGTAAAGAAGATTATATTGTAAGCATAAAGGTGTATATACATAGATATATTCAATTGGGCAAACCAGGATAACTCGAAAACTCAAAATTATAAAACTCAGAAGCTTTAATATACAAAGCACAAGTTAATCTGCAGAACTTATTTCTACTATTAACCAAATCAGGATACCATAACTTATATTCTTCATCAGACATAGCACAATAATGCCTAATTAAGGCTGGAACTTTCCAAACCGGTGGTGAGCCTATAATTTGTCTAAATAATAAACTTTCAGCTAAACCCTCAAAATATTCTTGTTGTGTTTGATTAATCTCAAGCAAATTATCATGATCTATTAAGCTTGCTTGGTTTAAAGCTTGAGAAATATCATAGTCATCATTATCAGTTTCGCAGTATTTTAACAATTGGCCTAATGTTCCATCTAGTATTGCACCTTGCATATAATAAATCAATATCAAATTTTTAAAATATTGTTTTTTCAATAATTCTAGTTTAGGAGTTGTATCTTTCTGTCCTTCCAACACAACTCTTTCATAGTTTCTAGATTTACCTATCTGTGTAGCACTGTAACAAGATAATTTAATCAAGCCTTCTAATGTCATCCAGGTAGATTTAAGAAATGGATCAGCTGGTTTTCCGTAACTACAAAATGGAGCTGGATTTGATAAAATAAGAAGTGCTAATGATCTCATATATATTTCTCTTGTATTACAAATACCTGGATAAAACTCTTTAAATTCTTTAGCATCTAAATCGCAACTGTTATTAAAAATTGTCCTTTGAATTTCTGGAATACATTGTATATTAAATCTCAAATTCTCTAAGGAATTAGCTTTGTTATAATCAGGTGGCGGTCCTGCAGGTGTAGTTGTTGAAGTTGTTGAAGTGAATGTTTGATTAATCATATTTTCATTGTTTCTCTCACCCCTTCTAAATCTTTCGAGTCTTGAATCAGGATTTCTTGATTGTTTCTGTAACCATTTTCTCATTATCCAGCTCAATTTGAGATGCAGGATGTAACATATAAGAAAAAAGTATATAATGAACTTCTACAAATTCTAGAAACACTCAGAGTGATACTACACAGTCGTTATTCAACACCTCTGACTTCCAAAATCTATCGACGCGTCGGCTTACTGGCACCGATATCCATGCATTTTGTTATCTACAATGCATCTTTCCACCTTGTCAAATCTATCGTTGCATCTAAAATACACCTCTTCAATATATCTAAACATTATCAGGCAGTCAGTTTCATTGATTCTGCAATAATATCTTACAAAATAGCTAAACTGAGAAGGTATTTCTTTGGAATATATCTTCAGTATATCATATTACCCACAAACTGTCATAGTCATTGAGTTAACAATATTGCATCATAAACCTCAGAACCTAGGAAACTTGATCCGTTCAAATTAATGATTTCTCTGAAACATATCTTTGCATCATTCTGGGTGTTTGGTCTTGTCAATAATGTCTTATATGTTGTTATCTTAAGTGCAGCAGTTGATTTAGTAGGTCCTAGCACACCAAAGGCAGTAGTTTTAATAGCTGATGTGCTTCCTTCTTTCACTTTAAAAATATTAGCCCCTTTTTTTATACATGCTTTTCCATATAATATTAGGCTGTTCATATTGGTTGCACTAAGTTTTTTTGGAATGCTAATTGTTTCCCTATCAGGTAGTGTTTTCTTTACTCTATGTGGTATTGTTTTAGCTTCTGCTTCTTCTGGATTGGGTGAAACCACTTTCTTACAATTAACTCATTACTATCCTGAAATTTCGTTAACTGCTTGGTCTTCTGGTACTGGTGGAGCTGGATTAGTTGGTGCATTTGCGTTTATGGTCATGACTACCTGGATAGGAGTTTCTCCAAAAACTACATTATTAGTGTTTGCAGTTGTTCCATTTGCTTTCATTTTCATTTATTTCAAGTTACTACCGGTCCCTTTAATTAATTCTGAATATACTACTCCAGGACCCGGCACCAGTATGAATTTAGAAGATCAACGAGGCTTATTACCTGAAGAAGTTACAACAGATTCGAACATGCTGGATAGTACATTAATGCTTAAGGTTGATGAAACTTTAGCTTCACATTTCAAAGTAACTTTGTTACGTATTAAGCCATATGTTTTACCTTATATGTTCCCATTATTTTCAGTTTATGTTGCAGAATACATTATTAATCAAGGGATTTCACCAACTTTATTATTTGACATTAACGATATGCCATTTCAACATTATAGGGATGCGTATGTTACCTATGGTACGTTATATCAATTGGGAGTCTTCATTTCTCGTTCTTCTGGATCATTCATTAAATTAAAACGACTATCTTTTCTGACAGTACTACAGATCATCAATTTGATCATATGTCTTTTACAATCAATATACATGTTTATTCCAAATATCTATATTCTATTTGTTTTGATATTTTATGAAGGTTTATTGGGTGGAGCAGCCTATGTTAATACTTTCATGCTAGTTACTACAAATACTAAACTATCTGAACGAGAATTTGCAATGGGTTGTGTTGGTATTAGTGATAGCGCTGGTATTGTATTGGCTGCTACCATTTCTATGTTCTTAGAACCTTCACTATGTCACTATCAAGTCGGAGATGGTAGGCGTTGGTGTACTTTGCAATAATAAGATGAAATATTATTTTATTTGATTTATATTATTTATAAACCTATAGATATGCGAATGTTTTAGCGTTTTTTTTTTCAATTTTGCTATCAAAACATATAATACCTATCTGTACAGTTGTGTACTGATTTTTTCAGTGATATTTTTTCCTGTAACGTCTAAGTAAGCTTAGTCTAAATCACAGATTAATTATGAGAGCCGTAAGTCGAGTGAAATTAAACACTAGATAGAAACTCATCCTAGTCATATTCACTTCTTGGAATTTTTTTGAAATATATTCAATAGCATCTAAAAAGGTGACTATGAATGTAGCTTAACAGTGATTTTTGTAAAAATTTATAAATATATCGGTCTTATGGAAACATGGAATAAACGAAATATTTTTAAAATACAGTAAGTTATTAACAGTTTGAGACACATTATTTAAGTCATCAAATTCATTGGTGCGATGCCCCCTGGTAAAACTTGATCCGCTTGATCAAAATTTTTGAAGGATCAGTTCAGCGGTCAAGAAACAGATAATTAGGTGGTGATACCAGTTGAATAACATTGATTCTTGAAAACTAATTTTTAAATTATTACAAAGTCATTTCAATATAACCGTAATATTATTTTAAATCTACTGAAAACTTTGAATCCGGTGTTAGCAGTATTCTAGTCACTTGATAACATCATATCTTTTCTATAATTAAAACCACATAGCCGCAGGTATCGTCTCAATCCCCTTTTTTTGTTTCTATAAGTCACATAATTCTGGAAAATCTTGTTACGCCACGCCGTAAACCTCACATTTTGAATTGTGGATTAATAAAGTCACTTCAGAATAAAAACAAGGTGCAGCTTGACTCTTCAAAAAATAAAGATAATAATTAACACTCTTCTCTTTATTAAAATTACGAAGTCATTTTAGAGATTACTTTTACAAAATGATTGAAAACATTCCCAGTGGAATAAAAAGTCTTTTCTTCTTTCACTGGACCCCAAATCTCTGAAATCATCAAATACAACTTACACAAACGTTGAAACTGAACTTACGATCACTGGAGTTTCAATTATTGACCAATTGATATATAAATCCATTTTGCTACTTGCTTTGTCAAAGGAATTAGTTAGCTCAATTAAAGAGGTCAAACAGAGTTAGATAATGAAATAACTTAAAAAGTAAGACATCTCGGTAGCCTTTTCAGCTTTGGTAGCTCAGACGAGTGCCATCTCAAGATCAAAAGTCCAGCACTAAAAGGTCAAACTAAACATTTTACAAATGAGAGCATTATTTTTGGTTACATATACTCAATTAGTGTACTCAGATGGATTTACTTTCGATTGTGTTTATGACAACAATCCAATCGTGTCTTTATCTGGATTGATTAACATAAAAGTGTATTACCAAAACTAGATGAGGAATCAAAGCAATATATTATGTTAAGAGATGAAAATCAATTGCAGTTTTCTGATACTCCTGTAGTATTGACTGAATCTCAAAATATGGAAATTTGGAATGTTTTAAGATTTATCAAAGCTAACTATGAGTCAGTTAGTTGCATTGTTACCCCAAAAGTTTGTTTTTTAAAGTAAAAGTCCAATACTCCTAGGTGTTACTTAAGGTAATCACACAAAAAAAAAAATGATGTAAGTGGTAATCAGGTTATCTTACAACCAAAAAAAAAAAATGAAAATGATGAATTTTCTCGTCACTATATTGAGTACATTGAGAGAGACCTTAATTATGCTAGTGGCTTAAAAATTCAATTTAAGTGTTTCGCATTTTTTAATCATTAATTGTTGTTTTGAGTGTTACTAATTAAGTATTGACATCTTTATATATTGTGATTTTGTGATTTTGTACTAATTTTTACTTTACTTTTATTGTTTATATCCACTCCGTTTGTTTACATTTTGTGTATATTTTCTTTATCATGTTCATGTTCATTCTGCTTGCGTTTGCATTATTAGGTAGGTATACGATCAAGTCGATATTACCATGGGATATAAGTCCTCACAGCTACACACTTATATATATGGATAACTATCGAGGTTTGTTACAAACTTATCCTCTATATTGCATATAGTTTTCGACCATTGTTAGTCAAAAAGGCTATATAAACGGACAGTGTTGACTCAAATTTTACTGGCGTGATTAAATACTTCTCTAGATTTCTGGCTATGCTTCTGAAATAGTATTTCATTCCAAAAAAAAGCATCAAAACAATCAATATAGTAAAGTGACCCTAGAAATAATACAGGGTACATCAAGTGTGAACGGCTCATACTATGAAATAAACAAAACTGGATGTGAAGAAATAACACCAACATTATCTCCCAAATAATAAATACAAACAATCACACCTCTAAAGCTTAGAAAGCCGACTCTAAAACACGACACCTATCCCTAGTTTGATGCATCAAATTCTCAATAATCTTTTGGTTCGTGTCATTTGTCTGAACACCGCATAAAACAGTAAAACATTGTAGTAAAGTTAAATGCATGGGCAAATCTTGTTCAGCCAAAATTGAATTATCTCCACCTAACAGTCTCTTAGTCTCAGCACTCATATTTGATCCAGTTGTATTATCTCTCCTTCTATTTTCCCTATCTGTCTTTTCCATTTGTCTGTTTTGTTCGTATAATGGTATAACAACGTTATCTCTGTAAGAAATCAAAATCATATCACGAACAGAATATGACTGGGAGGGTGAATTCATAGTGTTGATCGAATTTATAGATTTATGATGATGTAGAGCATATTGTGCGCGTGTTGGAGTTAATGTGACATCACCACCACCTCCACCACTAGACGAAGAAGGTAAAGGAGGGAAAGTTCCCGTAGATGAAGCAGTCGATGATGCAGCATGTGGACCATATGAATTCTCTTCAGTAAGCTCTTCTTCTAAAGGTAAGAGAATACCACGTAACTGGAAGAAGACATTATTATAGAAATACTCCCATAACGCTAAACAACTTTTTTCAAAATACTGTGTGACAGTTTGCGAAACTAAATTCTGTCCTGAATGTCTCTTAGAAGCTGTAGAAGCCCTGTGATTTCCGTAATAAGAGTTATGTACTATAGGATTCAATTTCACTTCCTTTGTCGATTCATCAACTTGAATGTACACTCTTAATGCATCCATACCCATTTTCAACTTTTCTTGAATTTCATCAACTGCTTGACTTGAAGAAGCAATACTAGTTTGCATTGAATTTGGAGATTGAGTGAATTGGGTAACAAATGTTGGAGTTGGAGCAGTTAATGGTGTTATCCAACTAGTAGCTGGACTTTGCAAGGATGGTGCATGAGATTGGAAAGCTGGAACCACAGGGGATTGTATAGCAGTCATTATCTGATTTGATGTTGTTTCAGTTTGAGATTTTCTCAGCTTGATGTGAATGAAAGTTAATCTATTAATTTCTTCTATAGGGGTTGAAAGTGGTTCGCATTTAAATAAAGGGTTAATTAAAGAACTTAAAGTCATCCAAGCCTCATCTGCAACTATTTCGGCACCAGGATCATTGAAATCAACAACGTCTAAATTTTTTCTCAATTCTTCAAATGTCAAAGCAACATTATTATTATTTGGATGGAAGGAATACATGGCATGGCCACCAACATCTGAGTTAGAATATGCAGAAGACTTCCCATGATTATCTTTTTTTGATCTCAATATATGAGGTTTGTATTTTTGCTTTCCATTGCTTCCAGACACTCCTCCGTTTCTATCCAATTGAGTTTGAAGACTGAAATTTGCTATTCTTTCAATTTCTTTGGATATCACACTTAGAGCAATGAATTTTAATTCTTTTGATGATGGCTGTAATGCAGCTTGAATTGATGAGTTGTCTGTTTTCTTCAATTTAGAAGCAAAAGTACCAAAAACTGGAGTGCTCACATGTTTAGGAAGGTCGTAAACTGAATGATGCAGAGATTGTGTTTCGGAACCAGTTTCTGATTGTGCATATTGTTGTTGCTGCCTCTTATCTTTGCCTAAACCTAATCCCATAAACCTAGGAAGCTTGGATAATGTGGTCGAAGATGCCCTAGATCTTAGTTCATGGTTAGAACTTGTGGTGGAAAGGACATGGCTCAGAGAACCATTCGAGTGGTTGTTTAATTCCAGACTAGCTCGGACGTTATTGAACTCAACATTCGAGATAGCTGGGCCCGGAGCTGTAGCTAAAACTGGTAATAAATCAGTCAAGGTGGAATTCGAAAGGACATCATCATCGTCGGAGCCTTTTCTGTTTGTGTGAAACATGAGATTGGATATCTTTTTTTGTAGCTTGTTGGACTTGGAGACTGAGAGCACAGAGTCTGAAGAGTTATTGGAGTGTATACCGAGACCTGGTGGTTTAGGCAATGATGTCTTGCTTCGGTTAAAGTCTGCCATTGTGTGGTTGTTGTGATAAGGCGTAGCTTTAAGATTCTATGCAGAAAAGATTTGTGTGTGATTAATTTTCGGTTATTCTTTATCTCTAAAAAGTTGGACTGGAGCGAGTCTTAGAGGCTGAAGACTAGTCTGTCTAGTTTGTATGTAGTTTGACTGTTCCTGGTCAAATTTCTCCAAAACTGTAGTGCAGCATGTCAGATCCACCCCAGGAAATAGTTCCTTCCAGCCCAATCACTATACATGAGAATTACATTTGCAGACAGAACTATGATACCCTAGCCATGGAGTCAAGAAGCAATAGTAACAGCAACAAATCTACCAATAGTGTTACGGATCAACAACCAGACTCATTCAACCCTTACAACGACCCCAGTATCCATAACTTGAAACACAGAAAATCACATGTATCATTAATATCAAATTCCTTGATATTGGGAGAATTTTCCAATAAGAGTGTTGCTACAACTGCTGTTAACAACGAAAACGCAAATGGTGATGAAATTGAAGTGTCCAGTATGCAGCCAATTAATGCTCATAGATCTTTATCACAGCATACTACACCAATTTTGAAAGTCTTCCATTCTAATGAAGATGACATAAATTCAGAAATTTTCAATTTCACTTTTCCAAATGAGACGGAGATTAATGAATATGGGCATGAACACGGGCATGAGCATGAATCAAATGGAAATGGTGTTGATCTTACTAACACCATTTCCCTTGAAGATCCACAGAACGAAACTATAAGCAAAATAATATCACCTTTAATAAGAGAAAGTAAAATAGTTGACTCGCAGAATGGTGCCGTAACTCCAAGCATAATGAGTGATCATGATTCAACTATAAATTCATCTTTCAACAATGCTTCAATTTTGGATGCAGATACATCTACCAAGCCTATCGATTTCGGGTTTGAACTAGAATCAGCAGACAATGATGATAGTAGTGATTCATTCTTCAAACATAAGAAGCATTTCTTCATTTTGTCATCCGCTGGCAAACCAATTTATTCAATGCATGGTTCAGATGATATATTGACCGTATATGCTGGTATTATTCAAACTATAGTTTCATTTTTCCAATATGGATATAATGGTAACTCAGAATCTTTGAAATCTATAGTGGCAGGATCAAAGGGCTGTAATAAGGTGAGATTTTTATTTTTGAATAAATCTCCAATTATCTTAATGGCCAGCTCAACACTAGGTGAATCGGATATTCAATTAAATCAACAATTAGACTTCTTATATAATTTTCTACTAACAACGCTAAGCAAACCACATATTGACAGAGTTTTTCAAAGACGTGAGAATTTTGATTTAAGAAAGTTATTAGGAAAAGCGGATATAGCATGCCTTGATTCAATTTGCACTGATTTAGCAAATTTTAACAATCCTGGTTTGATTATTGGTGGATTAGAATGTCTAAAGCTTCGAAAAACTATAAGAACAAAGATAGATAATATTCTATTAAGTAATAAATCGGAAAATTTATTGTATGGTCTTTTAGTTGCACCTAATGGGAGATTGATTAGTGCTTTGAGACCAAAAAGGCATACTTTACATACGTCTGATTTACAACTGTTATTTTCAATGATTTTCAATACTGACACCTTTAGATTAAGCAGTAAAGATGGTATGGCACCAGCCGAATTAGCTTCTAATGAAGATTTTTGGGTTCCTGTGTGTCTACCTAAATTTAACTCTAATGGATTCTTGTATGCTTTTATTCAATTCATCGATCTCAAAGATGAAAATCTAATGAAGTTTTATGATTTAAATATGGATATCTTAAAGGAAAATACTAATGAGAGTGATCCAGATTCGACAAAAATGACAATAATTTTAATAAGTGCATTTAAAGATTCATTTTTTGAAATGAGAAAAATATCAAACAAGATAGTTAAAGATTTGAAATTAAATAAAAAAATATACAGAGAGTTATATAAATCGATAGTTGGAACACAAGGCTCTGATGGATCAACTGGTTTACCGTCTGGTAAAATATCACCACTTGATATCCCTGCCCCATTGGTCAAGCATTTCATTTTCAAGTCTAAAAGACATACACAATTCATATACTCTAGATTTCAAAGCAACAAAACTTCGTCGGAATCTTTGCCAAATTCTGAACAAAGCGATAATCCAAAAGTTCGGGGACAAATGATGATAATTTATTCCTATTTATACTCCAGAATGATTCTAAATCATAGAAACAACCCACAATTACAAGATAATGAACAACCACAACAAGTACATCAACAATTACAGCAGCAAATTAACAATACCAATAAGAAACAATTATCGTTATTAGACTCAAATAATTTTATCAATATGATTAAATGGAAAAGTGGTAATGATGTTATTGTTGGATTATTAATATCTACTCCAAGTTATGAGATTTATTTACTTAATAATGGTGGTGTTGTGGATAAAAGTTTGTTGATTAAATCCTGCAGGAACATTGTTAGATGGTGTAAGAAAAACGAAGATCGGTTGTTTATTAGTAGTGGTGCCGTATTTTAATAATGTGTTTTTCTTCAAAGTTTTACTATTTTTTCTATTTATAAATTTATTTGTATCGTTAGAGAAAATATATTAATGGATTTAAGATTAATATTAGGAAAAGAAGTAAGAAAAGTATGTATACTAGAAAAAGAGAACTTCTTAAACAGAGAATAAATAACGTAATTAAAAAAGATGCTCATGAGCATATTTATAAGATCGTATCAATCCTTTAAAATGACAAAAGGCGCTAATGACAACCAACACGTGGAATATTTGATGTGAATGACCAAACATGTCATATTTACCAGGGCTAAACCTTTCAGGTACTCTTATAGCATATATAAAAGCTCCAGAGCAATATCCAACCCCTTCTAACAAAATCCAATTCAGTCCAGTTCTATCAAATGTTTCATTGACTCCAAACTTCCATAATCCATATGCAATCGGAAAAACACTAGATAATCCAAATATAACAAACATAGCAGCACGAACTGGTCTCCAATGGGATTGTCTGAATTGTGGAATCAGTGTAACACAAAGGCAAATTAATCCAAATATTGAAACTATAGCAATAAAACAATTCAATGCTATAGAATCATCATATAAACCATAATAAATTATACCCATCATTGAAGTGACAATTAAGGCTATAATTCCAACATAATCTAACTGATTTCCAATGTTGCAAACTATAGTTGAGTGTGATTTAGTTAAATGGAAAGCAGCAGAACAGGATAAACAAGTAACAAATCCCATGAAGAATAAACAAAATATAAATTCATCACTTTGAGAAGTTTCTGGATATATTGGAATGGTAGCCAACCATTCAGGTATAGCTTTGAATAGTTTTGTATGATCGTCATTTAAAATAAAAGGTGTAAGCAACAATAGAACTGAAGGAGCAACAAAACCTGGTAACAAATGTGTTAGAATATTAACTGATTCATTATGCAAATAAAACAAAGATTTCAAACATTCTTTTATGCTATTTGTCTCTCTAACATATCCTGTAAGAATGTAATGGTTATCTTGTTGCCATGCTGGAATTTCATTGTAGTTATACAATTTTCTTGTGTTTTGAAATAAACCTAGTAATTCGGAGTGTTCGGCGATCTGATCTGTCGATTGCGTCAATATTTGAGAAGATCTTAACCTTATAGTCATTTTAAAGTGGATATCAAAAATATATGTAGCTGATTTAAGTTAAACCAATGAAACTTTTGTTACAACTGCAAAAAAAGGAAGAAGAGAAAGAAGTTGCAAAGTAAAATTACACTCATCTCGGCTTACATTCGGTAATTTCTGTTGGGGTCAGACATTCAACAGGCCTACAGAAAATTTTGAACCTGACTCAACAGAACATTATATAGAAACAACTATTTTCCAATTGTAGTTAGTTATGTTAATACATTTACAATTTTTTGAATTATTGCAAGCACAAGAAGAGTAATCCCAGCGAAAATTAGATACTTTAATATTTCCATATCATCTTCATTTGTGATAAGATATCAACCTATAATATATGGCTCTATCACGTAAATTCTGTAAATGTATGCAACTTTTGCTCTCACGTCAAGTTCTTTTATTTCAAACTCTTCAGCTGATTTTGTTTCCAGGAATAAATTTAATGTTTAGATATATTTTTGTGGAGTTGATACACAAGATTTTATCTGTCTTCATATCTTCTGTGTGTAGTTATAAAATTAATTGTATCACAACAGAATAATTGTTGTTTGAAAATTCGTTTTTCTGTATCTTGTAAACGTTTTTTTTGATCTTTAGAACTCTGGTTCTGAGGCACCGTACATGGCTAATTATATAGTTGAAGTCTGTGCCACATTTAAGAATAACACCCGTACACTCGTAAAAAGCCTCGGATTGGATTCAATTATTTATCTTATGTAACTATGCCGAACCGATTATTACCTGCCTATAATCTAAATTACTCAGTTCATGGTTTCAAATCTATAACTTCATATTATTTTCCTATAAATATCCATATAGTCATAATAACATCATGGGAAAGAAAATATCAGAACAAGAAAGAAGATTACTTCAGATGCTAAATAGCCCACAGAACAATAATAAATGTGGTGAGTGTAGAGCGACCTATCCAACTTGGGCATCCTGGAATTTGGGTGTGTTTCTTTGTGGTCGTTGTGCATCAGTTCATAGAACTTTAGGTAGCGATGTCTCCAGAGTCAAATCACTCAGTTTAGATAACTGGAAAAGTTACGAATTGGATTGTTTGGAAAGTTTAGGTAATAAAGAAAATCGAAGAATTTGGAATACAAAAAGAGTATCATTTCCATTTGATGATGATGACAAGCCGGCTATTGAGATGTATTTGAAAGATAAGTATATTAATGGTAATTTCAGAAATACTCCGATTGAAGAAGATGATTATAATTTATCAAACAATCGTTTTGCTGGTAGAGGCGGTTTATTTGGTAGAGGTTCAAAGTCTAGATCTAGATCCTTCAGAGGTCAATCAAATGATGAATATGATTCTTATGATTCTTATGATTCTTATAATAATGGCTATCGTAGATCATCGAGTGCCAGATCAAGACCTAGATCCAGATCAATGACAGCATCAAGGGAAGCTTACAAAGATAAAGCAAGAAAAATGAGATATGATTACGGGTTTGAAAACGAAGAACAAAACATCGATGCTTTAATTCAAGCCAGAGGTGATATCAAAGAAGCTGTTAATATTCTGAAAAGACAACGTTTGGGTCCTGGTTCACAAGAAGGAAAGGCTCCTCCATTACCTAAAAGAAGAGCAACTGCGGGTTCTTTGATGGATTCAACTAAAACAGGAAGCAACAATTTTGATTGGCTATCTGGCAGTGATGTGCCATCATCAACAGCTACATCAGCAATGACAGGTGCCACAGCTGTTGCTAATTCTACTCAAGATGTTCAAATATTCCAATATGTTGACCCAAACACTGGTGCTATATATTATATTGATTCAAATGGGCAACAATACGTGGATCCATCCCAGCAACAGCAACAGCAACAGCAACAGCAACAGCAACAGCAACAGCAACAACAGCAAATAATTGCTGCTCAGCAAACTGCACAGTTTGGTGGTATGTCAGGTTTTACTGGAAGCACGTTACCTTCTGCTCAAACAGTTAATACTGGGCAACCAAGCTTAAATGAATTGACAGCTATGCAACAACAAATGGCTATGATGCAACAGCAAACTGCTCAGTCTGCCATGGGTGGTATGATGTATGGTCAACAGCCTCAATCCCAACAACAGGGTTATTTTACTGGGTTTTAGACTTCATGAATTAACTATGTGAGTAAACTGATATTAGTGCATCTGCCTTTTATATTTGCCTTTATCGTTATTTTTGTTTTTGCTATTTTTGGTTTATTTGTTTGTTTTGAGAGCATATGCATTAATTTATTTATGTTTATAAAAAAATTGGTACTGCTTTAATACTGTTCTGATATACATTTTTTCTTTTTTTTTCCTTTTTTGTTTTGTTTACAGTTTTAAGATATTTCTCATTTTTTTCTTGTATTCTTTTTTTCCTTGCTTCTTGTTAATAGGTTGGACATATTTTTCTTGTCAAATTTAAGGATCAATATTCTTTTTTTATTATCGCTAGTTAATTTTACCATGTTAACTTTTTATTTACTTAACTACACCGAGAGTCAATTCGTAAATCATTGTTTATGTGTGGAATGATATAGAATGTAAGTTTAGAACTACAGAAAATAAATAGTGATAGTAAGTTTATTATGCAGCCATCTAAATAGAACAAATTATAGACTCAATAAAAAATTAATAAAAGATTAATATAAATAATAGTATGGGCCAATGATAACAATACAAAAACCCTATATTCAAAACTATATCTAAATTGCAGCTTCGTAACAATCATCATCTTCAATCACCAAATAATCTCTGTTATGTTTCCCTAACCCGTACAACCAACGTTGATAAAAATAAAACCCATCAAATATGACAGTACCAGAACTACCTAAAATGTAAGGCAATTCTTTGATCAAAAACTCCGACTTATCACTGAATATGAATCCAGGTGAAGTTAGGATCGAAATTGTGTAAGTTAGGTTACCCAGCAAAGCAAATGTAAATAAGAATGGAGATATTCCTTCAACTGATTTACGCTTATAGTTTTTGTAAAGCTGGGGGACACGAGATGAACAGTATATTATTGTGCATGACCATGCTAATATTAAGCCTATTTGTTGTGATCTGAATGCCGTGGAATGTGATGTTATTGTTGTAGTTTTTGTTACTTCTCTCGATGGGATATATATTGCTGATGTTGCTGTTGCTTTGGATAATACTGAGACCGCCAACAGTGATTTAGTTATGGAGCCTGAAGTAGCTAATGTCGACCCCGATCCCGTTCTATTCACAGAGTCATTACAGGAACTATTTGATATGGCCACTTCAATGCCATTTAACAAGGCAACGGTTTCGCCATCTATAACTACGGTACCTTCTGTTTGTGGGGATAATGAGCTATATAAGAAGTATTGGATAACTAGAACGAAATCATTGAATATGAAATAACAAGAAAGATAAGTTTGGAACGCTAGTTGATGAGTTAGGAAGCAACCTAGCAAAGAGCAAGTATCACCTACCATCCAAAGAATCAAAAATTGTGGAGAAAATCCGGAGGTGTTTTTTGTTTTGTAGTTTTGATATTGTTGAGGTAGTTGAGCAAAAATCCATGATATTGTGGACAGTACGGAGAAAGTTGTTGACACAATAGTAGCTTGATCTGGGGTTATCATGATTGGTTATGTGATATTTAGCTGTTCAGATTATAAAATTTTGAGAAAGAGAAAGAAGAAGAAGTTTGCCTTCTAGTTTGATTTAGCTTGATCTGGCATTGTCCAAAGTAAAAATAAAAAAAATCAAATGGTTACAACTAGTGCGCCACAAGAGATAAGCGCGCTAAAGATAAGCATGTTATTACCTAATTTAGAAGGTATATAAATGATCGAATTTGAGTCAGATCAGTAGATATAGTTAAAATAGTTGAAGATTGGTGGAATCAATATAAAAGGGTTTAAAAGACATATTCTTCTATCTTTAGTGTTACTTTCAGTAACTTTCAGTTATAATATGACTTTTTTTAATGAACTTTATATGGTATCCGATGCAGTCTTTTGAGGATCTTTCAAAGCACCGCTTCCCCATTCCAGTATATGATTCATAAGGGCTTCCATACAATTTTAACAGATTAAACTACACTGCATAAAGGTTAGAGAGAATTTGACTACTATATAATCCCATGAGAAAATCTTGATCACGAAAATGGTTAGCTCCATCCAGAGAGATGATCTTTATAGCCAAGAAGAGAAAAGGAAGGTGGTAAATTGTTAATATCGTGGTTTGATGACTTTATAGAAAATTAGAGAACATCACAAAAAGAAATTAAAGGGGGGAGCGTACCGAATTTTTATATTAAAAGATAGGATGGAGTCCCCGATCAATATAAAAACTATAGAAGAGCCAATATATTTATATGATGTGATTGTCATTTTACTTCTACAATTAATTGAAAATAATATACGGAAATTTTAAAGTATGTGTCAAGTAAAGGTAAGAGAGCTTCGTAAATAGTTCCATGCCCCAGTCCATTAGTTTGTTTTCTTTTTCACAAATACGATTTAGGCTGCCTGTAAAGGAGATTGGCTTGAATCAGGGTGTTGACATAGTTTCTATGCCTCGATTGGTCTACTTTGAGATTTTTAGTAGCTAAAACTAAAGGATCATGATTCATAAGAAATTACAATGTATAAAATATGTACAAAGTACGATGAAATGATTCAGAATTGATAATTTAGAATCAGGGAATTAAATTAGGAACCATATTGCAGGTGTCAGTTAGACATGTAGATTGACTTAAAAACTTACGTAGCTTTAAATATATTTTGATTTGATTGAAGCAGACGGAAAAAAGTTACTCGAGAAGCTATTTAGAAATAATCACACTATGTGGAGTGATATTTGGCTTTTGCATCTTTTTTTTTAATCTAACGGAGTAACTAAACCAGTTTTAAATTAACTTGAAAGAATCAAATTGAATATAATTTGATCTAAAGCTGGAATGATTACATCAGCATACAGGACGCGCTGATGTAATGACAAAATAACTGGCCCAGTCTCTTGCCTTTGGTCCTGTCCTTGTAGCCTTTCTTACGATTGCGATAAGAGCTAAACGAGACTATCATTATACATACATTCAGAAGTATTAACTGAATTAAACTATCTTTCTTCTTCAACTTTTATTCTAAATCGATTTGATCTCAGTATAGTCTCAAGAGTATTTTAACCAATATATTATCTACTCTTGTTCAACTGCAACAATAAGTTAACACTGTGACTCTTCTGCCTCAAGTTCACATTTCTAACTTGCCTTCTCATACTGCGCAATCTGACTCATCTCTTTATCTGTTGATTTGTGTTTCCCTTTTACTTTCTTACCGTTCCCATTACATATATTCATCTCTACTGTATCATACCTTACTATAGCATAGCACCCATACATCACCCATCCGTCTCTCTATTACTCCAGTCACATTTCATATATAAAAACTGGTACATTCACCAACGCCTTCTCACTCACTGAAAGCATTAGCAAGAGCAATTCGCATCAAGCAAAACAAGCCACACCTTTAACTTCTACTCTACCCATACGCCATCACAAAAAAAAAAACAAAAAACACAAAAACATCTAACTCCTAACTAATTAATTACTCAAATCTTATTTTTTTCCTAGCCCTTTCTGACTCATACTTATTAATTATAAATATCATATTCCTTCTTTCACTCTACTCCTACCATACTATATTACTCACATACAACGTTATTCCTTATCAATACAACATAATACAACATAATAATATATCATGTCTTCTGATAGTACTTCTACACAACCTCAAATAATAGGTAATTTTACCATAGGTCCGGAAATCGGTAGGGGTTCCTTTGCCAACGTCTATAAAGGCTTCAATAATAGAACTAAGAAACCAGTTGCAATTAAATCCGTTTTCAGATCAAGACTTAAAAATCAAAAATTAATTGAGAATCTAGAAATAGAAATATCAATCTTAAAAAATTTGAAGAATCCTCACATTGTTTGTCTAATGGATTGCATTCAAACTGATCAGCATTTCCATTTAATGATGGAATATTGCTCTTTAGGTGATTTATCATACTTTATTAGAAAGAGAGATCAATTGGTTAAAACAGTGCCCTCTATTAATTCACTCTTAACCAAATATCCATCTCCTCCTAATTCTCATGGTTTAAATAAAGTGCTAGTTGTCAACTTTGTTAAACAATTAGCTTCGGCTTTGGAATTTTTAAGATCCCAGAATCTAGTTCATCGTGATATTAAACCTCAAAATTTATTGTTGTCTCCTCCTTGTAAAACCCAAGCTGAGTTTAAGTCAATGGGTTATTCGGGTATGTGGGACTTACCAATTTTAAAAATTGCTGATTTTGGTTTTGCTCGTTTCTTGCCCTCAACTTCCTTAGCCGAAACTTTATGTGGCTCTCCACTTTATATGGCCCCTGAAATATTAAGATATGAAAAATATAATGCTAAAGCAGATTTATGGTCCGTTGGGGCTGTTATCTATGAAATGTCTGTCGGTAAACCTCCTTTTAGGGCCGCCAATCATGTCGAGTTACTAAGAAAGATTGAAAAGGCTAAAGATGAAATTTCTTTCCCAACTTCTGCTCAAGTTTCAGAAGATATTGTTAGACTGATTTGCGGATTATTGAAGGCAAGACCAACTGAAAGAATGGGCTTTAATGAATTCTTCAATGATTTATTAATTGTTGAAAAGAATACTGCTTCTGTTATGATTTCCCCTCCTGATCTGATGGAATCTTCTGAAAGTGATGACATGATTAAAAACATTATTAACAATAATTCTCCAATTTCTGGTGCTACCTTAGAGCATTCCATTAGCGCCACTAAGGCCACCAAGGCTGCGGTTGCAGTTAAAAACTTAAGAAATGACCTAAAGGAGAATGTTGCCTATGAAAAGGAATATGTTGTTGTCGAAAAAAGAACAGTTGAAGTTAATGCTTTAGCTGATGAATTAGAAAAAGCTGGTACTAGTGCTGTTGCTATTTCTCCTTCTTATAATACCCCAAATTATGGTTACTCACGTCGTTATTCTTCTTCCACTAGTAGATCTTCAAGTAATGCTTCAAATCAAAGACGGCCAAGTTTCAATGAACGTAAAATGCCGATTTCGATCTCTCCTTCAAATGCTTTGACTAAAGCTTTAGGTTATACTTCAAATAGATTATTTGGTGCTCTGCAGCAACAGAATTATTCCCCTCCTCAAGCTTTACAGCTGACCAATGTTCCAGAACAGCAACAACAACAGGTTGCCCCACCTCGTAAGGCTTCGTTTAATGCTGAATCTGCTTTAACACACGTGAACACGACCTTGTTAAATAATAGCAAGGCTTTGAAACCATTACCACAAGAAGTTGCCTTAGAGGATGCTGAAGTTATATATCAATTAGAGTTATTAGCCACAATGGCACATGCCATTTCTCTTTTTGCTGAGGTCAAATTTTCACAATTAATACCATTACCTCCATCATCAACCTCAGCATCAAACACAACATCTCCAAACAATGATGATGATTTACAACAAGATACATTACCACCAGAGATGACGAAATCAATAAGTGAGGAAGGTGTTGCATTATACGTGAAAACATTATCACTATTAGCTAAAGCAATGTCAATTGCATCTGATTGGTGGAATGTCAATTCGTTCAAATCCACGACATCACCTAAGTTAAATGAGTTGGTTCAATGGATTAGATCAAGATTTAATGAATCATTAGAAAAAGCCGAGTTCATGAAACTGAAATTAGCTAATGCGATTGAACAACTTCCACCAACTGCTTTAAATGACAGTGATATCGTCGTTGCAGAAAAATTGATCTTTGATAGAGCTTTGGAAATGTCTAGAACTGCCGCTATGAATGAATTAAAGAATGAAGATCTATTAGGATGTGAGTTGTCATACTCAACGTCAATTTGGATGCTTGAAGCATTGTTAAATTATGAATCTGTTGAAAATAACGAAAAGCTGGATGGAGAAGATAAAAAGACTGTTCAATTATTTATTACTTCCATTGGTAACAGATTGAAGATTTTAAGAACAAAGATCGAAAAACAAGGGATTAGAAATTGATTACGGTATTAGCTAAGAAAAGAAATCTGATGTGTAGTTCTGTTTCGGCTACAGGAACCAGTTAAATTTTAGATGGTTTATAAGGTTCATTTACAACAGCAACAACAACAACAATCACATATAACAAAGAAACTATATCAATAAAATAAACCAATAGGTTAATTTAGTATGACACCACTATAACATACTATATAAATGGTTCATTTTTCTATATCTGTGGAATCATTATTACTAATATTACTACACATCTGTTTTTTCATTTTTAGTTTTACAGGAACAATTTTATTAATTACTATTGGTTCATTTATATAAAGCATAACATACATACATATACATAAGATTTATTATTACTTCTTTTTTTTTTTTTGCATATTTTACTATCACTGCTCCTATTGGTGTTCGTTCGTACGTCTACTGTTTGCTGAATGCATGATTGTGTTTTCTTTTTAATTTTTGTTATAATTACAACTTATATTTGGTTGTTATATTTTTTTAAGGTTTAGTTTTATTTTGCTTGAATATACTTTTTTATTACTTTTGGGTTTCGTTTTTGTTTTATTTCTTTGTTGGGGTTTCTTTTAAATATATTTTAGTTGTTTAATTTGATTTGTTGGAATTTATTATCGCCAATTTTGAGAGAATTGAGCTATTCTGTGTTTTTGTGTTTTTGAAAATGGAAGGTTTTATTATTAGGTTGTCTTCTTACTATATTAATTGAAGTTAACTCGTTGGGCTATTTTTTCCTTTATTCATTTAATAAGGTGTACCCGTGTATGTCTTATATTCATTTATTTTCATACCTATCTTTATCTTTTATAAGTTTTATTATTATATTTGGGTTAATTAATATTATTACAATTACTATATTGGTTTGAATCACTGGTTGTTATTATCGTCTGTTACGTTCTAAGCTGGTACGTTTAAGGTTTCCTTTTCTTTGTCATTACTATCTATCATTCTTTGTTTATCTAAAATATTATCATCACTTTTTTTGTTCTTAGCTTATTTATGTTTCATTCATACAGAAGATTATTGGTAAAATATGTTTATTTATATCAATAGAAATACAAATTAAAAGTATACTGTACTGTAACAAGATCAAACCCAACAAAAAAAAACTAAAATGTAAATAACAAGCATGTATGTAGTAAAAAAAGAACAAGCATATATCTCATTCACCCATCAGCTCAGGAGCATCATAACCCATGGGGAATGGTAAATCCATAGCGGTGAAAAATCTAGGAAGGCAAGACCACCGATTCATGGTAAAATCCTTCGATACTGAACAACTGCAACGCAAAGTCTCTCTAATTCCATCATCTTTAGGACAATTCTGATTTGGTTTATGAAAATAACCTGTATCTTCAAAATAATGCAGTTGGTCAGGAGACAGTAGATATGAAACAGCTAATGTATGAATAGGTGCATCTCCCCATCTCTCATAGAAGAAGTTCCCTGTTTGATCCAAATGTTCGAAATATTTATTATATCCTTCACTTCTAAAGAATTCTAAATCTGCAATTTCAAAATTAGACCAGAAATGACACAGGTTATACTGACCTTCATTGACTGCTTTTGTGTTGGTATCGTATTGGATGAAATTTAAATTGTAACTTGGATCTTTTAGGTCTGGTTCAATCTTGTTGAAAAAATGCATTGTTGTTTGCCATAATTGTCTTATGGTCTTCCTGTTCTCTGTAAGGGCCATGTTGAAGCCATACTTTTTATTCTGAGTCCTCATTGTGGTGAATGGATCATTAAGCATGTCACAGTCAAATCTAGTGTTTGGTTCGATACGCCAATAATATTGATAATTGTTCATTATTTTCATCTTGTAGAAGAACCCAGAATTGAATCGACACATCTGTCTATACGATATTTTGTCCGCATATATCACTTTTTCAGTTACTAGTCGTGCCATCGCCTTTTGCATCTTGCCTTTGTCTATGGAATCAGGAACATCCCAGTAAGCAGATGGTATAGTGGAAAAAATAGCTCTTCCCGAGACATGCTTTGACACATCTTCTTTGAATTCGGAAGTAAAAGGTTTATCATTCATAAATATCCAGTCGTAGTGGAATCTTTCATTGAATCGTTGCTCAACTGATTTAATCGTATATATCATTCCTCCTAGTTCTGAGTTTCTAACTAACGAAATCAAAGTAGCATTTTCTCTCCTATGAGTTGTGATCGTTGACGCTTTGTATGGGTTGAATATGTTATGACTTTCGGCAAGTTTCCCATCAGTTCCTATTATTGCTCTATTGTCTGGATCATCCATACCTATTATTTTGGACACTGTTTTTAAATCTGAAGTTGGAATGATTAGTTGATCTTCTGAATCACTGTTAAAGAGTACTAATAAGGTAATTGATGTTATGAACAGTGAAAAAAAAATAAAAATGGTAGACTTGCTTCTTGTTATTTTGACCAGGAAATTCTCAACTTTGTTTTGTCTCATTTCAGTTAATTTGGTCGAAAGTTCTGTAAGTTTATCAAATCAGGAAACTGCTGACTTTAAAGAGAAAAGTAAATAATGTATATAAGCTTAGTTTGAAAATATGGTTATTAATAGCGAATCGTGAAAGAGTCAAAGCTTATTCTTCTATGCGTCTGTGAAAAAAGAGTTAATATTAATGTTCTAATTCTGAAAAAAATCAAGATATGAACTGACTAAGAACTGACTAGGAACATGATACAAAATGTTGAATCAACACGAGAAAAGTTAAATAAAGACATGAGCCTCCCTTCGCTAATTTATTTGGCATGGGACGCTTAGCTTCTAAAACGTTTTATCTATATTTTTATAAAAAAGATACACCAAAAAAGTAACATAAGAGACACATTATTCCTAGAATGTATAGTTAATAGATTTTGGATTTAGCTCAAAATTCGTTCTTGTTAAAGGATGTTGGTATCTTATCTTCAGTTATAGCTTCTACAACCAGTAAGTCCTTTGCAGACCCGTGATATTTTTGCATGTGTTTAATATATTCAAAGAATCTCTGCAAAGGTTTCTCGTGAGGATTGAAGCTATGTAAAGCAACAAATTTGTCACAATCATTAAATAAACACTTAACTATCTCAATTTGGGGATACTCAGTCCACTCTACGTGAGCTGGAGCTTCAACAGCAATACCACTAGATAAAACACCGTGCTCATAAGCCATGTGCTTAATATAATCTAGATTATTTCTTTGGTACATATGCTCAAAAATGTCATCAGAAGTATCAACAGAGCAATAAGGACAAATAGCATAGGTTATATTATTTTTCTCATAATCGTCAGAATCTTCAAAATCTTCAAATTTGCCAGATTTAACAACTGCTGGTTCGTATAGGTTGTCATTATAAACCTTTGAGTTGTCATATAATGTTTCATTTGCCGCTATTTTGTCACCAATCATTTCTTTAGCAGATTTGTAATCAAATTTATTAAAAATACGGCCTTCAAATGCCTTTTCAGTAGAGCTTGTTAAAAAATCATGTTTTTCAATGAAAGAAATAAATGCATCTCCATTAAATGGATTGTAAACTGTTTGCTGTTGTTCAGGAATATCTTGAGTCATCTCGTTTTATTAGTTTTGTTAAATAATAATATACCCAGAAGTCATTTATACAGTTGAAGATCTGATATATGATTTCGTAAATGAGCTTTTTATGTCTTAAGAGTTAATTGCAGCTAAAATGTTGTTTTCATTTCATTTTCTGTCTTCCTGACCCTTCATTATCATTACGTCATCACATATTGCAGATAACATAAGGAAACATTTGATAACATTTGATGAAAAATGTAAAATGTGAGGTGGATACTTAATTCATAGAAGTCAGAGTAAAATCTGTTGAAAACTGATTCGTCTTTTTAACTGTTGAGGAATCGAATTAGAGCTCAAATGAAATCAAAGAAATAAACGAAATCAAAGAACAAGGAAGCCATTTCTAGTTCTTTGCTGTCATAGATTTCTAAATATTGGCTTCGTATATATTATGTCTATGATCTCTGTATGGTCACCAATAGTATTATAATACACGCCCTAATCTCAGTTAATAAAAAGTTCCAACCCAAGAATAGATAAACCCCCCAGCCAGCCACTGGCGCTAACCCAGTTAACTTCCTTTCGAATTCGATCCCTAATCCTGTCAATCATCTTAAGACTGTATATATCAGGCAAAACCCACTTTTCTGGATCTTCAAATGTTGTAAGCTTCTTTGTTACTCGATTACGACTCTGATAAATAAACATCATGATACCTCTGCAACTTCTAATTCAGATATTCTCTGTGCTGTCTCTCCTTCCAACTTCAATGGCCGACTCTGGTGAATGGACAGAGGTCGGGGATCATGAACGCTATCCTTACACTCCTAATTCACACTCTAAAGTTTATCATTACCAGAAAAAACGTCCAGTTAAAGACCCTTACATAAATTATCCTTTGGCTTGCTCAAATAAACGTATATGTAATTACTACAAGAAAAACAAGAAGAACGATCAGTTTGAAGATTCTAACGTTGAGGTGTTAGACCAAGACGATGATTCAGATGACTTGTATTCAGATCAGCAAGATCATAGGTTTCAAGGTTCTCTATGGAATAATTTTGGACAACTGAACAATACTGAGGCTAACCAGCCTGAGGAGAATGAAATTTATGATGATAAAGATTATGAATATCAAGATATTGTTATAGATACTGCTAGTTTTAATATTGAGAAGTTAGATATCCCTAATGGTAATTGGGATGAAACTTTCCCTACAAAACCAGCACCAGCAAAAAATATAGAATACGATATGTTGAATATTGATAAAGATAAAGATGAATTTGATTGTGTTGATTCTCATGGATCAAAGTTGAAGATACCTGGTTCTGTAACATTTCAAGGTCAAAGGCCTCCTCCAATTTCTTCCAAGAAAACTTCAAAGGAATCAGCTAAAAAAGAAAATGATTCTGAAAGTAATAAAGGGAAATATAAACTTCATGCTAAATATTTAGAATCAGAAAATAAACAAAGAGCTGATACTATAAATCACAAGGACAAAATACAAGTTAATAAAACACCTACTAGACCTTCGAATGAATATCACAAACAATATCACGATGGTTCTTATGGCAATTATCAAAACACTCATATTGCTCAAGGGTTTCAATATGCTTATAATACATTGAATAGAAACGGACTTATTAACAATAACCAAGCTCCCATTAAAAAGTTCAGTCCGATCAGAAATCCTCTTATTGATAATATTCCTGTTGATAATAATTCCTTTAGAAATTCCAGAGCCTATAAAGTAGCACCAAATCATAAACATTATTATAATTCCATTAATCCACCCTGTTCATGGAGACAAAAATACCATGCAAAGGAACCACCACAACAACAAAAACAGCAGCAAAAACAACAAGGACAAGACTTTGCTTGTAAAATAATGAATCAATCAACTACTCCAACTGCACAACCACTCCCTTATTATAAGAAACAAAAGAAAGCATCGATTTACAATACTCATAATATTCAACCTACACAAGCTCCCCAGAAATTTTATAAGCCACCTTCAGAATATCAAGACTATGAAGATTATTATTATTATCAACGCTCTGAAAAATATAGACCAGAATACATCCCCAAAAATTATGAATCTAATGTGGGTTCAGAATATGATCCTTTAGATTACAGTGTTGATTGTAACCCTCAACAACATGGTCAAAGTTACAACTCCCCTGCACCCCCACAACCCAAAGCTGCTGGTTATCAATATCTTCATATGAAGGGTTATCTATATAACCAACAACAACCAATTCATAATGTTCAGAAGTATAATCAAAGACAAGAACTTTATAATAACCAGCAAAATATTAACAATATGGAGTATGGCCCTAATGCCCCTTATCAGGAAATGGCTGAAATTCGTCCAAACACAGCTACAGAACTGATATTCTCACGTACTGTTAATGGAATAGTTTTAACACAACGTATGACAAAAGTAATGAATACGATGGATCCAACAAGATTATTCAAGAACTTTGAAACAAGGACGCCAACACCAACCGCATCGCCACATCAAACTTATCAAAATAACCAACAAAATCATAAAACCTTTACTTTTTATGATGATGAAGAAGATCAATTTTATACTTATTATCCTGAAGATGATAACGAGTATTATTACAAAGAAAATACTTGTGGTGATGGTTACTCTGCAGATTTCACTTTGGTAGTTGGACAAGCTACTTTTACTGGTGAGTTAACTCATCGTGATCCGGAACCGACTGAGGAATCGGTTGTTGAGTACTGATTACTTTTTTTAATTTTCTTCATCTATAGTAAATTTTGTTGATTTTCATTTATTATCTTTTTCAGTGGTACTTTTTTTTTACTCTATATATAAATGTTGCATATCATTTTGCATTCTTGTGTTTCCTTTTGTTGCATTTTTAAAACTCTTTGAACTTATTCAAATTAACTTCCACAAAATTGATTTTAGCATGGATATAGTAATATAAAACAAAAAAAATAAATAAAACAAGCTCCAATAATATAAATTGCTACTCTCCTTTTAAGGAACAAATCATTGATCTTATCTAAGGGACTTGTAAGAAATAAAGGTATAGCGCCAGGACCGACAGTTCTGACCTTCTTTCTATGCCAAGATCTAAATTTATGATTTAGTCTTATATACTAGAACAATTTTTCTTCGCTTAGATCATGTATTAAATCAGTAAATAAATATAAAATTTCAATTTTCAAAATCCTTGAATTCTGTTGTATTTGAGTTTTTAACACTGTTTCTTCCAATATATCATCACTTTTAAAATATTTGGTCTAATAACACGATTCGTAGTTAACTATACTTCTCCATAATTTTCTTTGTCGATGGTAATACTTGAGTAGCTGTCGGATGTTGTATTCAAAAAAAGTCCTTTACGATATCTGGTCTCGAATGCTGAGAAACAGAAAGGGGTCAAGGGATCGTTTATCCTTTGACTCCCTAATAACTCATTCAAATTATATTTCAAGTTAATTATGATAGACTTCAAGATAATAATGAATAGTATTCATCTCTAAGTATTGTTACTATACTAAAAAGGAATATTTATTACAAAATTTCATAATTCTATACTCCACAGATTTTCTAGATTTAAGATCTATGTGGTGGCTACAGAATCTGCTGGATGAATAACTTATTTATTGTTGAACCTGTTCCCAATATACAACAACCGTGCACCATTCAATGGTAAATTTGTCAAATATGTTACTGTCAAGCGTACGATAAAAATGCTATATTACGGCTGTGCTAAATATTCTCTTGGTATGAAATTTCCCAAATAGGTAGAATGTAAACAAACAGTCTATTTCAAATTTCAATTTTAAAGTGAATTACTGATAGTAGTCGAAACCATGTTGCAGCATCTCTTCAATACATATAACATTCTTTAGGTAACTGCAGTCAATTCCTATATCATCGTTGTATTTTTTCTCCCTCATATACAAAGAAGATTATATTGAATGCTTTGTTCTTGTGACTAGTCATATTATTTTTCTTGCCCCACCAAAAAACAACAATTAAGCATATTTTATAATAACAATTACACATCAACTTTTATAGGTTAAGCTATACTTTGATGCAGATTACAACAATTATATTTTCTGCCTTACTACTTGGGTTTTCCCAAATGGCACAGTCGAGTAGTATTGACACCATTTATAATTATCACAACAGAACAGCATATATTCATTTAAAAGAAGAAAATATACTTATACCCCTTTCATTTAATAATAAATACACTAGTGGTGACTCTATAAGTACAATAATTGAGCCACCTTCCGATAAATCCAAAATTATTTCAGCTGATAACAATGTCTATGCAATTTATTCAGACGAGAGGAACAATACTATTATTTCAAATTATAATGATACCCAGAACTCATGGACTGAGCTGAAATTGGAGAATCAAATTGATTTCTATGAGTTTTCAGGTTACTTCAACACATTTGATGATCCAAGTACATTGTATGTTTATGGAGGTTTAAATTATACTTCAAATCAGGCTTCAAGTAGATTGGTCAAGGTTGATTTACACTCTTTGGAAGTAGACAATGTTGAAACTTCAATTCAACCGACTCCTTTTTATGACGCCTCATCTGTCTTAATAAATTTTAACACTCAGATGTTCATTGGAGGTAAAGCATCCTCAGGTTGGGTCAGCATGAAGCAATTAGCACTATGGCAATATCAATCTTGGGGTTTCAAATCTGCAGATTTTGGACAGAATTCAAGTTCAATTAGTTCGAGAGTCCACCCTCTAACTCTGCCTATTTTTGATACGGACTTAAATAAAGAGTATACAAACAACAACTTCAGTGATTTTTCAGTTTCTTCTTTGTTAATGATAGGTGGTGAATTATCTGAAGGTTCTTATAGTTCTCCCAAATTTGCTTATCTAGATATGAGCTCTTCGACTTGGTCTTGGGAATCATTAGATACAACTATTAGTGTTGCTAATTCTAAAGTTAATTCTAATGCTGGCTGTGAATTAAACCTGGATGAAATTTTAGGTGCTGCTATGATTTATGATACTTTAGTTGTTATTTCAAATACCACTGTTGCAGATATTACCAGTGATAATAAAAAATCCAAAAGATCATCCACAAAATACTTTATGAAACTGTACAATACAACAAGTTTAGAGACTATTAATTCTGTTGATTATACTAGCTTTGATTCAAGTTCATCTAAAACAAAATCTAACAAAAGTCTGATTATAGTTTTATCAGTTATTATTCCTATTCTAGCAATTATCATTATCACAATTGTATTTGTTCTATTATATAAAAGACATAAGAGAAAGAAGCAGGATGCAGAAAATGAAAAGGAAATTCAAGACATCATGGAATTTTATCAAGGTGCTCACAATCATTCTGCTTCTACCTTGACTTCAAGTACCGTTTCTCAAAAGATCCCGGAAAAAACAACTGCAATGCATCATGAAACCTCTTACTTTGGTAGTGAGATTAAAATCAATGATTATGATGATGGCGACAATTTATCAATAAGTTCTTGGAGAAGGAAAAGGGAAGAGTATGCTAGAGAACAGCGTAAGCATATACCTTTTATTCCAGCAATTCCAATAAATAGGGTTAGCAATCCAACGTATGTGAGTGATCATGTTGATGAAGTTCCAAGAACTTCAGGATCTATTGTTATGAGATCACTTTCCTCACTAAGGCGTAACTTTTCTTTGCAATCTTCTATAAGATCATTTGTTACGGCAAAATCTACTTTTCAAGAGGATGAGGAAGGCCTTCAGACTTTGCCTGAACCACTGTCTCCACCTCCAAAAGTTTATTCATCGGACTCTCCAAAATCTAACTCTACATTATATTTAATTCCAGAGCATGAATCTCCTTCACCTCCATATATCAAGTCCCCTAAACTAGAAGTTCGTTCAATTATATCCAGCACATCAAATACCAATTCTTCAAACGCCAACGGTTCCAATGAGACTTTAAATAGTAAAACTATGGCTGGTTTACGTTATTCTCATAATCGTGATTCTTCACTTATATTCCAAAATATAAAACCAAATTTATCACCACCAATGAAGACTGCTGCTAGGTTTTCTCCAAAAGCACAGCATCAACAACTATCTCCATTAAACATAAATCCATTTACTACTAATCATGATGAGGAGGAAGACTTTGATAATTTAGATGTTCAAGTTTTAGTTAGCTCTAAGAGAAGATCAAAATTACGTATTATTAATCCAGATGAAGAGAATCCGTTTGAAGAAGTTGATATGGAAAATGATTTACATTCGCCGGCGTTACAATCATCTCCATTTCCTAAGCAATCCCCGAGTTTAGAGTTTTCTCCAATTGCTAAACAAAAGAGTAATCACAACCATGGAGATGAAGAAGACGGAATATTTGATACTTCTATTGTTGATAGTTCATCTAGTCCTAAGGCTTCATCCGGTACCAGAAAGAGATGTGTTAGTGACGAGAATAAGAACAAGGATGAGAGTGCTTATTTATGATAAGTATAAAAGAAAAATACTATCATTTATTAATTCCATTTGTTCTTTTTGAATTCTTAATATTGCTTGGTTTACAGTTTTTGTTCTATTGTAATCATATTGGGATATGATTTACAAATATTATGTATACATTTCTGCTTTGGAGTTTCTTAATATGTTTTGCTATTTTTTACCATTTTCCGTTTGTTTGATTTTAATTATGAAATATCTATTTTTTATGTATTAGTTCTTTTCCCTTTATCCATTCTATCGTTTGCTGTTTATACGCCTTTTTCCGTTATCTTACTTTGCCTGCTTTGCTTTCGTTCATTTCGCTAACATTTCTATTAATGTTTGTATATTCCTTATTTATGTTCAAGATATTTTTAGTGAATTTTGTTTCAAATGTTATTATTAGTTAGTTGTTTAATTTAGTCTATTAATTCTAAATAAATCTCTACATCATATACTCTTTTTCGTTCTGCAAACTCAATATTTAAATAAGATGTTTTCTAAAGCTAAAGAATAGTTACAAAATAGATACCTTGAAGAAAGGGTAGATAATGTAGTCTGTCTTCTTATTATGATTAATTCAATGGACTAAACCAAAAGATGACTCTCTGGATTTTTGAATCAAGTAAGCATCAGCCAAAACTAAAGCTGCCATGGCTTCAACAATTGGGATAGCTCTTGGAACAACATTAGGATCATGTCTACCTCTAGACTTCAAAACACCATTATCACCATCATATGAAGCAGTTTGCTGTTCTTGCGAAATAGTTGCAGGGGGCTTGAAAGCAACGGAAAAGTAAATGTTTTCACCATTTGAAATACCACCTTGAATACCACCAGATCTGTTTGTAACCGTACCTAAATGATCATCTTTTTGAATGAAAGCATCATTATGTTTGGAACCTGGGATTTTAGTACCTTCAAAACCAGAACCGATTTCAAAACCTTTAGTAGCTGGGATAGATAACATAGCATGGGCTAACATAGCTTCTAGTTTATCAAAAGCTGGCTCACCTAAACCAACTGGAACATTTCTGATTACACAAGTAACCACACCTCCAATGGAATCATTTTGTGCTTTATAATGTTCAACAATCTTAGTCATTTCTTCAGCTTTATCTAAAACTGGGCATCTTATTGGAACAGCTTCATCAACTTGTTCTTTAGTGATAGTTTGTAATAGCTCCATAAATTCAGGGTTTTCACACGATCTATCTAATTCACAGTTACCAACAGCGGAAACAAAAGCAACGATCTCAACGTTGTTAATCTGAGATAAGAACTTTTCAGCAATTGCACCAGCAGCAACCCTACCAATAGTTTCTCTGGCGGATGATCTACCACCACCAGAGGAAGCTTTAACACCGTATTTGGTTAAGTAAGTGTAATCAGCGTGAGATGGTCTTGGAAAAACATCCATTTCAGTGTAATCCTTTGGTCTATGATCTTCGTTCTTGACAACCATAGCAATTGGAGTACCTAAAGTCTTACCAAATTCAGTACCCGATTGGATTTCCACTCTATCCTTCTCATTTCTTGGTGTTGTTAGCTTGGATTGGCCTGGTCTTCTTCTTGTTAATTGAGGTTGAATGTCTTCTTCAGTTAAAGACATATTTGGTGGAACACCATCGACTATACAACCGACAGATTTACAGTGAGACTCACCGTAAGTTGTGACTCTAAAAACACTACCAAAAGTGGACATTATTTGATCAATATGTTTTAGGAAATGGTTATCAACAGAGGAAGCTGAATAGCGGATGGGATCAAGGCTTTTCACACATGATAGTTTTTCACTCTATGTCTTCGGAGATGGTGGTGACTCTTCGCTTCGACTCAAAAAAACTCTGAAAACTCACGACAGTTCAAATGTTGCTGGTGCGATAGTTCCTTTATTTACACCTATTTTAGATGAAAGATCTTGAATCTTGAATCAATAAAACTAATTTATTCAGATACGATAAATAGCTACTAACATATATAATCCTGATATAGTTTTTAATGTATCAAAGAAAAAAAACCTATTCTAAATTATTTTGAAACATTGAATACTCTGCTCCTGAAATCCTTACCAATTTCTAAAAGAATGGTGGATTTATTTACAGTTATATTTTCGAATGTATACACATATCTATATCTATGTAAGTTTCAAAGTTTGCTATTCGTAATTGGATGGATTAGCAGGAACTAACTGTCAGAATCGATGGACTTGAATCATTACACATAATACAAAAACAAATACCTTATACATAACTGAAAACGAAAATCAAAATCAAAATCAAAATTAAAAGGAAGACTTGAACATGAAAGAATAGAAAAATTGAACACAAAAGCATAAAGTAGTGGTATAAAAAGCAATTAGGCAAACTATGAAAGAGTTTTAAACAAATATCAATTACATAAATAATGAACTATCTTAAGAAAAAGAAAAGAAGATAGTGTAAATTAGTCATAAGTCTCATCATTACAAAAATCAAAACACAAAAATATAATGAAAAAGAACGAAAAAGAAGGTAAAAGATTAAACAAATATGGGAATGAACTGAAAAACTAAAGAAAAACACATATTATGAAAAAGAAATGTAAAACCAACAAAAATAAAATTAAAAAATAGTAATTGATAGCATAAAAGAGTAGTATATAAATGGAAGATGGACATTTAATGAAGACCAAAGTCAGCACCTGAAGTTAACCAAATAATCAAACATCAGAAACCCATTCCCATAATTTCAAAATCTCACCGTGAAATTCTTCAGTTTTAGAGCTAATGTTAGCATTACCTTCAACATTCTTGGAAATCTCATTCCAAATCGCATTTTTCTGCACCATGCTCAATGAGTAGTCATTTAAGAAATAATCACGTAGGTGAATCTTACCTAAGTAAGGAGTCGCAACTTTATTCTTCTTATGCCCCTTAGATTGCTCCTGTAATTTGGACAAGACTTTGTTTTCGACTTCTTTAATTATCTTGATCTTTTTAAGCATTGCTTTCAATTTAAAGTAAATGTAACCCAAAGCAAGCAAAATTAAATTGAATCCTGATATTTGCCATTTGTATTTATAGAAAATACCCTTGAATAGTACTTTCAATTTGCATTTAATGGTCAGTTTGGATAATGAATTAGATCTAATCAAATCATACTTAGCAACATCCAATTCAATACGACTTAAATTATAATCCAAATCAATATAATCACCACCAATGAAAGTCAATTCACTTTTAGATTTCAAAATCGATTGTGATTTGTTCCATAGATAATCGAATTCTCCTGTTAATCTTTCCCTATCTAAATGTAAATAATCAACAACATAATTTTGTAAATCTTTGACATGCATCGCAACTTCATCATCTGATCCTTCACCACAATTACATTCTGCATTTCTTTGAGCTAGAATATCTAATACTGATTTGACTATCTGCCTAACCTTTTTCAGCTTCTGCTTATCTAAGATACATTCGTTAAAAGAAGGAATGAAACCAAACCCTTTATACCAAGGTGTATATAATATGAAATCATGATCACAGACAAGTTGAGATAATTCATGGCATTCAGCATGCTCAGGACATGAAACACAGGAAGGTGTCAAAAAGTTCTCGATGCTTGTTGCAATTTCCCCTAATCTTGTGTGTTTTTTCCTATCAATATTGAAAAGAGGTTGAGAGACTTCATGACCGCAAAACCCAACTGAAATCATACGGGAACGATAAAATGCCATGGACTCAAAAATCAAAATAAAGCCAATTAGAACAAATAATATTTGATATAATCTTTTGGTGGTAGCAACGGAATGCTTCGATCTTTCAACCAATTTCAGAGCTTCTTGAGACTCTTTTTCAACTTTACGAGTTTCTATTTCAAATTCTCGTTGCAATTTCTTTAATTCTTCTTCGTCCTCAGATGGCATTTCAGGGGTCCTAATTAGCATGACATCATCAGGTTCACCTGCGAAGTGATCTTTCTTTGAAGTAATTGGTTTATTTTGGGTAGTTCTTTGAATAGGCTTTTTCTTTATAATGGTTTCAAATGTATCATTAGCTGTATGCATTTGAGTTTCATCTTCATCATATGACTCCTCAAATTTAATTGGAACAGTTGGACCTCTGATATTGGTTCCAAGATTATACAATTTAGGAGTGTATCTGTAAGATTGTTTTGTGTTATTACCGATTTCAAGTGACTTGTTAGCGGTAGATGGAGTGGATGAAGGTAATATAGGCACTGGAATAGGATAAGCATTGTCATCTAAAGATAGCTTCTCATGGTGCACTTCTAATGGAGATGATTGAGGAATTGACTGATGTAGATGTGAAATAATGACTGAATTTGTACTTTTATCGTTATCTAGCTCAGCCAGAAACGTTTTATTTTCATTTTGCGTTGCTATATGATCGATTGATATATCATTTTCTTCCTCTTCTTCAGATTCTGCAAATGCAATTGGTGTTCCTCTTTGGAAAATATTACTTTTGGAGAAATTCACCTTATTGATGCTTGCTTTGGAAACATTTGGAGAAGATGAGAATTGATTCTTATGATTAACAGGCCTCTTCAAGACTCTAGAGTAATCTTTATACACTGAAGTATCGTCACCATCTTCATTTGAAAGCTCAGAAGTATTACGTTTCGCAGGTAAGGTACTTTGAAGCATAGCCTTTAATTTCTTGCGCCCAGGAGATTCATGTTTTGCAGGGGCTGGTGGAGCAGGGCCAAATGTATCGACAAATAAACCTTTAGAGTTCTTCTGATCCTCTAAAGTTTTCGGTGATTTATTAACGGATGAACTAGATGTTGTCGATTCAATTTTTTGTGTACCCTTTCTAGGACGACCACGGTGCTTCTTTGGAGGAGAAGGATCAACTTTGGGATTTAGTTTTTTTTCGAGATCAGCATTATGATCTGACTTATTTGATGTCTTAGTACTTTTAGGTAAAAATTTCTTAGGTTTAATGATTTTAGCATCTTTAACAGTTTTATTTGATGCTTTTTTAACTTGTAATTTCCTTGGAGACTTCTTAGTATCTATTTGCTCCTTGACAGAGACATTATCATCCGGATTCATTTTTTCAGATTCCTTAGTTATGAGATATTTACTTGTAAATTTTCTTGTTCTCTTAGAAGTTTCTATAGTGGGATGTTCGAACTCCTTTTCCCATTGCTGCAGTGGTTTCTTAAGAGGTGATGTTGCAGAGACACCTTGTTCAGCTCTCATATTATTTAAAACATCCTTCAATTTTTGAAGAAGTTCAGCTTTCCTTTCTTTCTTTTCAAAATGTATATTATTTTTAATGAATATTTCTTTCAAATCAACCACTTTTATATGATCCAAATCATAATCTATAGGAATAAAACAATTAAAATCGTTAGTATAATTTTTTTTTAAAAAGTCAAAAACTAATTAAAAATTAAGAAATGCATACTAGGATCTACATAGTCATTCAAATTGGTATTAATAGCCATAATTAAAAAAGTATTGACAGAGGAACCTATTTAATAAAAAAGAAGTTAATATAAACACGAAACTATCTACGGACTTAGTTCAAACAACAACAAACAAGATTATATGATCAGCGACCCAACAACAAAAATTGACGGGTCGCTTTAGAGATATGGTAATCGCTTACTTCATCAATTTATTACGTAATAAATGTTTTAGCCGTGCAAGGAAAATTCAAAATCTGCAACACCTCAATTTTATTTAATTTCGTCTATCTGAGGGAAGAATAGGAATTAATGGAAAGATTTGAAGAATGCGGAGAAAATTAAGATAGGATATTGTTAGATATGTTATAAATATAAATATATATATATATATATATATTTATATATATTCTACCTAATAGTATTAACAATAATACAATAACTTTTCATTTATTTACAAATAAACATATTAACCTACGGACAACGCAGTACATGAAATCAAATACTAATAGTAGTTGCGTGATGGCATCAGCCCAGGTATTACCGAATGGCTGCACACATTTGTACGTTCCTACCAGTACTTAACAACATATATGGAGTGTGTGCGATGATCTGATATTTTGTTGTCTCCTTTAGTTAATGGAAGTTACCGGAACGTGTACCCCGTTTGATTTATAAGTGTCTGCATTTCCTGATCTTTACGATTTGTCCACTTCTTCTTTTTTTTCAATTACTTATATATTTTTCCTCCTTTTTTATTATTCAATTATAGTAGTATTTTATCAATTGATTAAACAATGGCTAGACCAAAGAAACAAAAGGTTCTACCTTCCGAAATTACACTAGGTCGTTACATCTTTGAAAGATTGAAGCAGATCAATGTTAATACCATTTTTGGTTTACCAGGTGATTTCAATTTGTCTTTATTAGATCACATTGACCAAGTAGATGGTATGAGATGGGCAGGTAATACAAACGAGTTGAATGCAGGTTACTCAGCAGATGGTTACTCAAGAGTCAATGGCTTTGGTTGTCTTGTTACTACATTTGGTGTCGGTGAATTGAGTGCCCAAGCTGCAGTGGCTGGATCCTATGCTGAACATGTTGGGCTAATTCACATTGTTGGTATGCCTACTATCTCTGCTGCAAAGCATAAGTTACTTTTACACCATACTTTAGGTGATTCAAGATTCGATGTTTTTGTTAATATGTCTAAAGGTATCTCTTGGAAATCTGTTGTTATCGATGATATCTCGACAGCTCCAAGAGTTATTGATGATTTAATTAAAATTGGTTACTTGAAAAAAAGACCTGTTTATTTGGGTCTTCCAGCAAATTTTGTTGAGGAAACTGTTGATTCTGCATTATTAAATATACCTATTGATTTAACACTACCTCCAAATGATACAGAAGCTGAAGAAGAAGTAATTGAGATTATCTTAGAAAAATTAAAGGCTGCTGTTAACCCAATCGTTTTGGTTGATTCTTGTGCAACAAGATATAATGTGAGAAAATATGTTAAGGAATTTGTTAATATTACACATTATCCTGTTTTTACTACTCCGATGGGTAAATCTTCAATTGATGAAAACCATGAGAGATTTGGAGGAGTTTATGTTGGTGCTTTGTCTTATCCAGATGTTAAGCAAGCCGTCGAAAGTGCAGATTTGATTGTTAGTATTGGTGGTTTATTGTCTGATTTCAACACTGGTTCCTTCTCTTATGATTATCATACTGCAAATGTTATTGAATTCCATTCTAACTATTGTAAAGTTGGTAAGGCAACATATGAAGGTGTTAAAATGAATTATGCCTTAGAAAAATTAGATCAATTGCTAATAGATATCGATCTAGAATATGATCCAGTTCCATTACCAAAATCAATCCATGAATACCAAAAAGCTGAAGGTGTTAAAGAGGGTCCTTTAACACAAGACTTTCTGTGGAAGAAATTATCATATTTCTTGCAACCAGGTGATGTTGTCGTTACAGAAACTGGTACTTCTTCATTTGGTATTATTGGTACTCATTTCCCACCAAATACCTTGGGTATCTCTCAAGTTTTATGGGGTTCCATTGGTTTCTCATTGCCAGCTGCTGTTGGTGCTGCGTTTGCTTTAGAAGAAATTGATCCAAAGAGAAGAGTTATCTTATTCATTGGTGATGGTTCGTTACAATTAACTGTTCAAGCTATATCTGATCTTTTCAGATGGAACTTGAAGCCATATTTGTTTGTTTTAAATAATAAAGGTTATACTATAGAGAAATTGATTCATGGTCGTCATTCTGACTATAATCAAATTCAACCATGGAATCACTTTGAGATAGCTAAGTTATTCCATGGTAATACTAACTATGAAAATGTGAGAGTTTCAACTGTCGAAGAATTAAACACTCTGTTTGATGATGTTGAATTTCAAGATAATTCTAAATGTAGATTGATTGAAGTCATGTTGGGCGAATTTGATGCTCCTGCAAATTTGATCAAGCAAGCTCAATTGTCTGAACAAATTAATTCTACTTAGATATATGTGGCTTAATTGAATACACATTTGATTATTTCCTGTTTTTTTATTTTTACATTCTTGTGGTTTTTTTCTTTTTTTTGATATTCATCTCATTTTTACTGTCCACTCGATATTTTTTCTATTTTCTTATTAGTTCTTTTAAACAATTTCTTTGTTTACATTTCTTTTCATTAGGGACTATTTTTCCAAAATATTTTTTTCTGTTTCAATCATCTGTATATCTTTTTTTAATATCATTGATTGAAAAGCCAAATACTATAACTTCATTAGAATTTAAATAGCAAAATCAAAGTGTATAAACTATGGTTGGTCTAAAACCTCTATAACAAATGTAGTAAAACGTATATATATATATATATATTTATATAAAAGAATCAAAAAAAATTAATGAAGTAAAGTCAGATAACTATGCGCAGAAGCTATCTTAGAATAAACCTTGAATATCACCTTTTTCATTAACTTCCACATTCATAAAACCAGCATGAGTAGGTAAACCAGGAATTGTCATAATTTCGGCAGCTAAAGCATACAAATACCCAGCACCAGCACTGATTCTAACTTCTCTAATAGGAACAGTAAAACCTGTTGGAACACCCTTTAATTTAGGGTCATGCGATAAAGAATATTGTGTCTTAGCAATACAAATGGGCAATTTACCAAAACCCTGAGCCTCATATCTTGCAACTTGATCCTTGGCCAGTGGAGATAATTCAATAGCTGCTGCACCATACATCTTCGTTGCAATCGTTGATAATTTTTCTTCAACTGATCCATTTAAATCATACAAGAAATTAACTGGTTCGTCATGTACTGGAACTTCCTTAGTTGCTTTAATGACTGATTGAGCCAAATTGATTGATCCCTCACCACCTTTAGCCCAGTGATTAGATGGAACAGCATCGTAAGCACCAGCTTTAAGTGCTTCTTCTCTGATGACCTCAATTTCAGCAGCAGAATCAGTAGCAAATTGATTAATTGCAACAACAACTGGAGAACCGTAGGATTTAGCATTGCTTATCTGCTTGGCTAAGTTAGCACAACCATTTCTAACTAATTCAACGTTTTCGGTGACATATTCCTCAGGTAATGATTGACCTGGTTTAACATCTGGTGCACCACCATGTAGTTTTAAAGCTCTGGAAGTAGCAACTAACACAACGACATCTGGTTTTAGGCCAGATGCTCTACACTTAATGTTATGGAATCTTTCACCACCCATAGTGAAATCAAAACCGGCTTCTGTGACAACAAAACCTCTACTAGCATCTGGGTTACTCTTTGGAACTCCTACTA